>CM014732.1:29422832-29891999 GCA_004329165.1 Spatholobus suberectus | reverse complement strand
TATAAAGATAAAAGGAGAGAAGTTTGAAATGGTTTGAAAAAGAAATTTTTTTACTAGTTGTGAGAGTAGTATGAAATACACATTTAAAAAAGAGAAGAGAAAAAATATCGAGAATGTCTAATTGAGAAAGAGTTGTATATTCTTATCTATAATATTGGTGTATATTCAGTTTTAAAAGAAATGACATCTTTTTAACATTTTTATTACCTCATATAAATTCAAATTAAGATGAAAGAAAAAATATTTTTATTCGTTACTAAATAAAATTCAAATTTTTATTATTAAATTTAAATTTCTGTTTAATCCTAAATCAAATTCATTTTATTTAAAGTGGCCTTTTATTTTATTTTAACTCAAACCTATATAGACAAAAATCCATTTGAGCAAAGATGATGTACATCTAGTTATTGATATGCTAAAACCTATCCACAATTATATTTTCTTATTTTTGAAAAAGGACATTGAGTCCCTACCAATTTTGTGCCACCATTCTTCGACGAGCTACTAGTACTAGTTTTTCAAATTTGGAATGCATTCACAAAAAGAATAAAAAAGGGGGGGAAAAGCAAGAAAGCATTATTATTTTCTTTTTTTAAGAGAAAAAAATAGCACAACTTATACCCTCAAAAAATAGGATTCAAATGTCTCACATTTACTCTCCACCATGTAAAGCACAATATGGCACAATGCTTCCTTTGCGCATTTACAACCCTTAATATAATCACAGTAAAGTCTTCATAAAATGGTTGAAAGACACAACAATTTGATGATAACATCTTTTAGTAACAAATTCAATGTGTATTCTAATTTATAATAAAGGTGTAGATTCATATTAAAAAAAAAGGGACATCTTTTTAACATTTTTATTACCTAATCTAAAAAAATTTGAATTCAAATTCATATCAAATAAAATATTTTTATTTTGTTTGTTACCAAATCATATTCATTCTTTATTTTTAAATTTAATTTTTTTAATCCTAAATCAAGTTCAAATTTATTAAAAGGGATCAAATGATTAAAAGACACAATAATATGATGATCACATCTTTCAATAATATTCAAAATAATTACTAGATCTTATTTATTCACCGTCAATTCAACATAAAGAGTGTGTTTAGTAAAATTAGTTTATAAGCTAGCTGAAAGCTTGTAAGCTAGCTGGAGCTTATAAGCTATAAGATAGGAGCTAAAAAACTGAAAGCTTGTAAACTAGCTAATTGAATTAAAAGTGTTTGGTAAGATTAGTTGATAAGCTAACTGATAAATGTGAAATGACATAAAAGAACATATTTAGTTATTTTATTTCTAAATTAATAAAAAAAAAGGGTAAAAAGAGATTCGATTAAATTTATGAGGATAAAAATAAAAAAAACAAAAAAAGCTAGTAGCTTATAAGCTAGCTTGTTTTCATAAGCTAATTGAAGTGGCTTATGAAAATAAGCTAGTTACTAAAATAAAATTGTGTACCAAACAAGTTTATTTTGGTCAAACTAACCTATAAGCTAGTCAAAGTAGCTTATAAACTATTAGAATGACTTACCAAACACACTCAAAGTAGAGATTTCAAGAATAATTGGGAGTGAATCAAAAGAAGACGAAAAGGGGGAAAAAAGTTTTTGAACGGATTATAATCGTAACAGGTAGATGTTTTATGTGAATATAGACCATGCTCATGAATTACTTTATATTTCTTTTGTTCTTCTTCTATAAACATTGCCTTTACATGCTTCCTCCCTTGTTGATTTCACTCTCTCTTTTTTCATGATTGTTTGTACTTTCACCAATTGTTGTTTGGTTCTTTTATTATTTTTTTCTACTACTTTGAATGGCCCCTCTTATTGTATTCAATTAGCAAATTTACTATTTTCCTTAATCCTCCTCCCACAAATTACTCTCTTTTCAAATTTACTTGTGATTGAAGGAGAAAAGAAAAAAAAAGGTGAGATTCTTTTAAACAAACTATCCTCTTTATGTACCCAAAAAAAAAAAAAAGAGCAAACTTTCCTATTGATGACACATACACAAAATAAAATTAACAAAAACTATAAGAGGAACAAATTGAGCATGAATAATGAATCCATTTCAATCTAAAGTGTTTCCGGTGGACTTGAGCACCCTTCCCTCTTTTTAACAATATATTTTTTTGAGCTAGAATTAATGACTTGAAAAAAAATAAAAAATATAGGTTTTTATTATATATCTTTTGGGCCAGGCTACCTAAACTCTATAATAAAAAGAACTAGTATTTTATTTTGTGCACTATAAGGATAAATATTTGCTTTTACATAGTTAAAATTTATAGTAAATAATTTTTTAATTTATAAATCATATTGTAATTAAAATTTATAAAAAATAAATATCTACCCTATATATTAAATGAGAATAACTATACTGAATGAGAGTGTTTTTAGATGTTATTCTTTACCGAGAACGTTTTTATTTGTCATTCTTCAACGAGAGTGTTTTTAGGATTTTTTTTAACCTCTTATCTTTTTCAATCTATCATTTTTAAAATTTTTAGTTCTAAATTGAATTTCAATATTTTTTTGAAAGAAATTATCAATAACTAAAAATTAATATTATATTACAATAATTGTTTATTATAAATTTAAAATATAATCTGTGTGTTTAAAAATTTTTATTTATTACCAATTTTAATTATAATATAATTTATATATTCAGAAGTATTTATTTAATATAGAATTAAGTTATATAAAATAAATATTTATTCTGTGCAATGCACAAGTTAAAATACTAGCCTTTTAATATATAAATTATATTTTAGATTTACAATGAACAATTTAAGTTTTGATATAAGGTTATTTTTAAGAATTGACAATTTTTTTTAAAGAAAAAACTGTTGAAATTCAATTTAGAGATAAAGATAAAAAGTGATAGATTAAAAGGAATGAATGATTAAGAAGATCAAGTATGCAAATAAAGACAAAAGGAGGGTAGCCTGAGATGATTGAGAGGGATTTTTTTTTTTTGTTATAGGAGTAGTGCGTGAAATGTAGATCCAAAGGAGAGGAGAGAAAGAATATTGAAAATGTCTAATTAAAGTAGTGTAAATAGTGAAAGTCTCACTCTTTGATAGAGATGGAAACAGGTTAGGCCAAAGAAGACTTTGCTTAAATAGGTTTGACCTATTAAAAAAATCCAAATCCAAAATTGGCCTATTACCTGACACAAGCTTTTTTCATATTTAATATGACATTTTTGAAAGTCTAACCTGGTCTATTAGCCTATTTAAAGGTTATTTCACATTAAAGCTTTTAGATAGGCCTGACCTATCCATAAATAGGTTAATAAGCTAATAGGCCAATGGAAAAAAAAATTATGTAAAACATACTATAAAAAATAAATATTAAATTAACCATTGAGCGTGTGGATCAACTGATGAAGGGTTGTTCTAGTTTAACTAGTGGTCTCAATTTTAATTCTAAGGTATGCAGCTACATTAAATACTCAGAAGAAGAGCTTTGCAGTTCATATTGGTCTTATTTGGCTTGAACAAAATTGACCCCATGGAGGATGTCTATGGTCTATACAAGAAAAAAAAAAAAACAGTGAAAATTAAAACTATGGTTGTTGACATGGGTGAAAATAGGTAGGCTAAACTTTATAAGAGTCAAGTTTGACTTTTTTATGTGGTATAAGTCTATTTTTATAGTCTAATCTGACTTTCATGATAACTTATTTTAAATCCTATTCCACAATAAGGCCTTTAAATAAGACAAATTTATCGTAAAATAAGCTTATAGGCTTTTAACTCTTTATGTAAGTCAATATGCTTAACATTTAAAAGGGTAAATAAATATATGATTTTAATATATTATAAAATTTTTGATATAATAATAAAACTAAAAAAATTATTATTTATATTTACTTAAATAGACCGACCTATTAGGCCTAAAAAGCTTTTCAAAATGACTTAAAGTCTAACTTTTTTAACCAAATAGGTTTTTATAAAAGCCTTGACTTAGATTATTTCATGAAAAAGTTTGGCCTAACCTATTGTAACCCTTACTCTCCAATTGTGTATTCTAATTTATAAGATAAGAATAGATTCAAATTTAAGAGAATGGTAATCTTTTTAACATTTTTATTACTTAATCTAAAAAAATGTAAATTAGAATTAAGATCAAAGTAAATATTTTTTATATTTTTTATTTTTTACCAAATCAAATTCATTATTTTATTTTTAAATTTAAATTTCTTTTTAATCCTAAATTAAATTCAAATTTATTAAAAGGGACCTTTTATTTTATTTACATTCAAACTTATCTAAACAAAAATCCATTTAAGCAAAGGTAATGTACTTCTAGTTATTGTTAAGCTAAAATCAATCTACAATTATTTTTTTTTTATTTCTAAGAAAAGACAATGGGTCCCGTCCAAAGTTGTGCTACCTTTCTCCGAGGAACTATTAGTCATTTAAATTTGGAATCAAAATTTCATTCACAAAGCACAAAATAAATAAAAGGAAAAAAAGCAAGAAAACATTATTATTTTCTTTTTAAGAGAAAAAAAATAATAATAGCACACCCTAAGCTCTCAAGGACTAGGATCCACATGTTTCACATTCACTCTCCACCACGTAAAGCACAATATGCCATAATGCTTTCTTCATGAATTTATGGCCCTTAATATAATCTTACTCAAGTCCTTCGTCAAATGATTAAAGGGAACAACAATATGATGATCACATCTTTTAATAACAAATTCCAAAGAACTGCTAATTCTTATTTATTCACTATCAATAACATAGCAATAGAGATTTCAAGAATAATTGGAAATGAGTCAAAAAAAAAAAAAAAGAGAAAAAAATTGTGAACTACTTATAATTCTAATGAATAGATGTTTTATGTCAACATAGACTATGCTCTTGAATTCATCTCTATTTCTTTTGTTATTCATCTTTTTCAGACACTACCTTTACTGCTTCCTCCCTTGTTTGTTGGTCTCACTCTGACTGATTTTTTTTTTTAATTATTGTCTTTCCTTTCAACAATTTTTTGTTGGTACTTTTATTCTTATTTCTACCACTTTGACCATCCCTTCTTACCTATTTAATTAGCAAATCTCCTATTCCCTTTAATCTTCCTCCCACGAATGTATCTCTTTACTGTTTTTCCTGTGATTGAAGGAGAAAAGAAAAGAATGAGATTCTTTCATCCTAATTTGAATAAACTCTCCTTTTGATGAAACATACACAAAATAAAATTAATAAAAAAACTACATGAGGATCAAATTGGGCATAGGTCATTAATCCATTTTAAACTAGAGTGCTTCTTGTAAACTTGAGTACTCTTTCGTCCTTTTTTACTATATATTTTTTTGAGCTAGAATTGATGACCTGTATGATAAAACAAGTAATAATATGGTTTTTTATTATATACTTTTTCATGCTAGGCTAGGTGAATTGTAAAATAAAAAAATAAAAAAACTAGTATTTTATGTGTGCACTAAACATGGTAAATGTTTATTTTTATATAATTAAAATTTATGATAAATAAAATTTTTGATATGTAAATTATATTTTAATTAAAAATCATAATAAATAAATATTTTTGAATATATAAATTTTATTTTAGATTTATAATGAACAGTTTAAATAGTAATATAAAATTATTTTTAACTATTGATAAATTTTTGTAATGAACTATTAAAATTCAATGTAGAGAAACAGATAAAAGATAGTAGATAGAAAGGAATGGATAGTTGAAAAGATCCTATATTCAAATAAAGATAAAATTAAGGTAGTTTGAGATGACTGAAATAAAATTTTTTCGACAAGTTGTGAGAATAATATGTGAAATGCACATTCAAAGGGGAGGAGAAAAAGAATATTGAGAATGTCTAATTGAAAAAGGGGGAAGGTGGAAGTCTCACTCTCCAAATTGTTTGTTCTAATTTATAAGATTAGATTAAAATTTAAAAGAAATGACGTATTTTTAACATTTTTATTACCAAATCTAAAAAAAAATTAAATTTGAATTAAGATCAAAGAAAATATTTTATTTATATTTTTTTAGTTAACTTGTTACCAAATCAAATTCAATCTTTTTATATTTTTAAATTTAAATTTCAGTTTAATCCTAAATCAAGTTCAAATTTATTAAAAAGGGTCTTTTATTTTATTTAATCTCAAACCTATCCAAACAAAAATCTATTTGAGCAATGCTAATATACATCTAGTTATTGTTAAGTTAAAACCCATCCACAATTTTTTTTCTTATTTCCAAAATAGACAATGAGTCCCTACAAATGTTGAGCTAACTTTCAAATAGCACACTTTAGGCACTCAAAGACTAGGATCCAAATGTCTCACATTCATTCTCCACCATGTAAAGCGTAATATGCCACAATGTTTCACACATTTATGACCTTTAATATAATTTCAGTCAAATCTTTCAACAAATGGTTAAAAGACACAACAATATGATGATCACATCTTTTAATAACAAATTTAAAACAACTACTCATTCTTGTTTATCAACTATCAATTCAACATAACAATAGGGATTTCAAGAATAATTGGGAATGAATCAAAACAAGATAAATAAAAAAAAGGGAGAGAAACCAGTTAATTGCTTACAATCTAACAGTAGATGTTTTATGCTAATGTAGATTATGTTCTTGAATTTCTCTCTATTTCTTTTGTTCTTCTTCAACAGACATTGTCTTTATTGTTTTCTCCCTTGCTTGTTGGTCTCACTCTCTTTGATGTTTTTTTATGATTGTTTGTCCTTTCATTAATAATTTTTTCACTAGTATAAAAAAGGCTTTTTATATCAGAAATTTATATCAATTCTTGGAACACTGGTGTAATATGTGAGATGCTCACATATTTGTAATATTATGATAAATATTCTATATCAATTTCTATAAATCCAACTCAAAAACACTTTTGTAGATCAATTGTACTAAGAACCAATATAGAAAGTATTTTTTACATCGATTATGTAGCAACCAATATAGAATTTGGATGCCATTTGTAGCTTTTGAAATTCCTAACAAGACTTTTTAGATGAATTGTACTAAAATCTAATCTTGAAAAAAAAATTTAGATCAATTCTTGATACAATTGGTCTAGAATGGTGACATCCTATGCAACTTTTAAAATACTTAACAACACTTTCTAAAAAATTTGCACTTGTATTTTGATACACACACACACACACACACACATATATATAATTGAAATGAAGTTGTTTTGTATTATTTTTATATCTGGCACTAGTTCTATATATGTGATTTTCGTATTAAAATACTGTATATCAAGGAGACAATGTAGTTGTAGTGTTAGTTTTTTTTTTAAAAAAATAGGCTTTTTACATTAGTTGTGGCCAAAATCAAAATAGAAAGTATGGAAATGAGACTTTCTACATCAATTATAAACACAATCAATCTAAAAAGTCAATTTTCTACATTGTTGTGAACACAACTAATCTAGAAAGTGACTTTTTATATTGGTTGATTTTACATCTGCTCATGAAACCAATATAGAATGTCAAAAAATAACTGATCTTAAAAGTCTTTTTTGTACTACTATGTGGTCTTTTTATTCTTGTTTCTACCACTTTGAACATCCTCTTTTATCGTATTTAATTAGTAGATCTCCTATTCCCGTTAATCCTCCTCCCACAAATCACTTTCTTTCCTAATTTACTCGTGAATGAAGGAGAAAAGAAAAAAATAAGTGGGATTCTTCCGCCCTAACTTGAATAAACTTTTCTTTTGATGAGACGTACATAAAATAAAATTAACAAAACTACAAGAGGATCAAATTAGGCTTGGGTCATGAATTCATTTAAATTTAAAGTGGTTCTAGTGGACTTAAATTAAAAAAAAAATAATACGGTCTTTTATTATATATTTTTCTTGGTAGACTTGGTGAACTGTAAATAAAAAATTAATATTTTAACTTGTGCATTGCATATGATAAATATTTGTTTTTATAATTAAAATTCATAGTAAATAAATATATATAAATTATATTTTAATTAAAATTTATAATAAATAAATATATTTAAATATATAAATTATATTTTACATTTACAATGAATAATTTAAATTTTGATATACAATTATTTTTAACTATTCACAATTTCTTTAAAAAATACTATTGAAATTCAATTTAGAAATAGAGATTAAGGATGGTAGATTGAAAGGAATTGACGGTTAAAATGATCCAATATACAAATAAATATAAAAAAGATGATAGTTTGAGATGGTTGAATTTTTTTTTTACTAGTTGCAAGAGTAATATATGAAATGTATATCAAAAAATAAGAAGAGGTAAAATATTAAAAATGTATAAATAAGATAATGCGAGAATGAGAGTATTTAAATTGTGTATTCTAATTTAAAAGAAAAAAATAGTAGATAATAATACGGTGAAAATAGGAAGTTCACCTTCAAATTTAATACCTAATAATTTGTTGCTATCCTTTTTAATCCTATTAAGGCATTTATAAACAATTTATTTGCACTTATCTTATATTATAAGTACTTATGAGAATGTTTAGAAGTGCTTAGAAAAATATCTTATGATTGATTCATAAGATATCTTTAGCTTATTTTCATAAACTCTCCAATATAGCTTATTGAAATAGCTTATGCGGAGCTTACAAAAGGATTGCATATTTTTTTATTTTTATTTTTTTCCAAATTAAACTTTTTTTTTATTTTTTTCACCCAAATTAATATAAATATTAAATTCTACACAAAACAAATTATAATTATTTATTGCTATTAAAATTAATTTTTTAATTTTTTATATGTTTCCTTCTTTTTCACCAAAAAATAATTTAATCAAATAAATTTATATTTTTATATGTTGCTAGTAATTTTTTTTATATTTTTCATTCTACAATGGTATGTAATAGTTGAATTTTTACAATGAATTACTATTTTTGTATACTTATATTTATTTATATATGTAAATAGTGAATTTCTTAAGTTTATATCATGATTTTATAATATATATAATTTTAATTTTAACACCTTAATTTATATTTTAATCATGTTTTGATTATTATATATTTTTATTTTTAAAATTATTGATAGGTGTATGGTGAATTTTTTTTTTTGTGTCACATAATTTTTTTTGAATTTATAATACTTAATTTTTTGTTTTTTTCAAACTAAAAATAGCTAAATGGTGACTGTTGTTTTTTATTTTTAATATTTTTGTGATATATATAATGTTAGTATATTAATTATTTAGTTAGTTTTTAAATTTTTAATTTATTTTTAGTCATGGTTTGATTTTTTTTAATTTTCAAAAACACATCATTTTATAAGTGCTTATCCAATAATACATTTAAATACTTTAAAATTGTACAAGCATTTATCAACATGTATATCCAAACACAATAACTTATTAAATTTTAAGTAATTGTAACAGAAGCTCTTATATAATAAAAATTTATTAATTTTTTTTTAATTAAGCTGTTTTTCCAAACATTCCTAAATAGATGACAATTGGCACGCTATTATATTATGAAGACTTCTGAGAAAGACAAATGCAACATAGCAACAACTAATCAACCAACAAAAACGGGCACTGCTGGTTGGCTATTTCCCACTGGTGGCCGTGAATGTGGCATCTCAACTATCCTATTACGGGGCCCAACCTCAATCACCATTTCATATGTTCTCGAAATTCGCAAACCCAATTCCAGTTGTTCAATATCCATGCTTAGATTACAAAGAAAGTCTGTTTTTATTTTATTTTATTTTAATGTAAGCAAGCATGTACTTTATTACGTAAGCAGGTTAATGAGTGTATCTATCGCCATCAGTCTCTTAAGCATAATATCATGTTGCTTATCAATGAAAAACAGAATCTGGTTCCACTCCAAATCCATCTCTTTGGTTCTCTATCCAGGTCCATGTCTGTAGCAGTTTCCTCACCAAAATGGCTGACCAATTGTGCTAAAGCATTCAAGTCAATTCTATGTTATGTTGTTTTCCTCATGTTTGATCTTCTTGACGCTGTTTTCTGCGTTATCTATGGATACCTTGATGAACGCATTGAAGGGGAGGCTTCCCCTTGTTGCTGTTCTATCTGGGAAAGGCAGAAGAGGAGGATGAATGTGACAAATGATGGTCTATCAGATAGCTTGTATGAGAGGAAGAACACTTTCAGAGAAATGGGGTTCCTTCAATTTGGGAGAAAACGGGAAGATTCCAATAGAAAATATGGTAGAGGTGGTGGAAGGTCAGTGAACCGTTGGTCTGATTGTGGCTGTGAGTCTTGCCTTTCGTGGGTGAATGATGATGGAAGTGACTATAAACTTCATTTTGTTGTGAAGGAGCCCTTGCTGGGTAGGGTAGTTCTACTAGTTTGGTTACTATTATGGACAAAACTTAGATGTAGTTCTATAGGTATTTTTGGTATTATTTTTCAATTAGAATTGAAGTTTTACTTCGATAATCTGTATAATTAAAGTTTTCGTTAAATGTCAAGGTGAATTACTAAGGTGAAATTCTAATTTTGATTGAAAAATAACACTAAAAGCACATATGGAAGCGTATCCTACTATTTTTTGGTGATCCTTTTCATGTTTCTCTGCATTTTTCTGTGTGACTGACTTTGTTGTTAATTGTTGTTTGACAGCCACTGGTGAGAACTTCAGGGGAAACCCTTTTGAGAATGTCATATTCTTGCACGGATTTCTTTGCTCTTCCTCATTTTGGACACAGACAGTGTTTCCGTATTTTTCTGAAAAAGTGAATCAGAAGTGCAGATTGATTGCCATTGACCTGCTGGGATTTGGCAAGAGTCCAAAGCCAAGAGATTGCTCATACACTTTGAAGGATCATGTGGAAATGATTGAGAAATCTGTGATTCAACCGTTGGAGTTAAGTAGCTTTCATTTGGTTGCACACTCCATGGGTTGCATAATTGCGTTGGCCCTGGCTGCAAAATACCCCAAGTGTGTAAAATCAATCACCCTTGTTGCTCCTGTAAGTACTTTAGACCAAACTGGATAATCTGCTTGAGTTTTGAGAACTGAACTGCTCAGAACCAAATTAATTGTCTTTGTGCTACATATTTATTGCCAATTAAACTTAGAAATTGGAATCAATGCCTCTTAAAGGCATTGGTTAAGAAAGCAAAAGTTTAAAAAAAAAAAACTGAATAAAAATATTATTAATGCACCCTCACTATGCTTTTTAATGCAGAGTTTGGATCCTCTGCAGCTGTCTTGCCTCTCCTGCAAAGATATCTACCTTTTATAACCAATTATAAAAATATTCTTTTTATATTCTCACTTTTTATAACTGTCAGATGTAAATCTAATGGTGAATAGCTTTGCTGGAGAGGTAGGGACAACTGCATTCAATCCAAGTGTTTTTAATGCACCCCAACATGATTTTTAATAAAAACATTTTATTTGTTAATTTCTTAACCAATAAGGCCCTTATTTCTTTAATATTTGTCTGGTAATTTCTCCATTCTCCATATGGTTTTGGTGGCAGCCATACACTTCTTCTGGGGGAAATGATGCTTGTCTAAATGCACTATCAATGCTTGTTGGAAAGAAATTGTGGTCCCCATTGTCATTTGGTTCTTCATTTATGTCATGGTATGAGCACTTGGGTCGAACTGTTTGCCTTGTCTACTGCAGAAATCACAGGATATGGGAGAGCATTCTAAAATTCATTACTCGCAAGAGGTAATAAACATTTATTGAAAGACTATGGGTGTGTTTGAAAACCAGTTGAAACCAACTTTTTTTTTTATAAGCAAAATGATTCATTAATGATAAGTGTACCTGAGTTTAACACAAGGAGTGTCCAATAGAGGATCCACACACATAAGTATTACAGCATGAAAAAAAAAAAAACCAAACGGATGTACGGATTTCCAAACATGCTCTATAATGTAGAAGATACCACATATTTCTAGTTTCTTTCTTATAATGCTTAGGACACATAGATGATATGCATGCCTTTCTTTACCTTTCCCAGGGATCTTCATTTCTTGACCATAGACATGACCAGGCACACCCATCATTCAGCTTGGAGTTCCATGCACAATGTGATATGTGGGGGAGCAAAATTTGTGGATGGTTACCTTATAATTTTGACCAAAGTTGGAGTCAGAATAAATGTGATTCAAGGTGATAAAGATCAGGTTGTCCCAATGGAGTGTTGTAGTAACTTCAAGTTGAAGGCACCTGATGCTGAAATCAACATCATTCCAAATGCAGACCACAGCACTGTAATAATGGGAAGAGAGAAGGAATTTGCATACAGTCTGGAGCATATGTGGGAATCTTGCTGTTGATACAAGTGAATTTCAGTGGGGAAACAAGAAAATTTCTTTTTGGGGTAACTAGGCCAGATATGAAATTTTAGTCCTTTGCATTTATTAGGGATATGTTCAGAAGTTGTGATGGGCGGAATGAAGAAATGGTACCACTTATAGTAGATGTTGTTTGAGAAATAAAATACAGCATAGCCTATACTAATTCCAAAATGTTTACAGCATATTTAAAAAACTGTATTTTTGATATTTTTAAATTATTTAATCTAAAAACTGAGAATGTATATTTTGTAATGGACAGTTATTTGTTGCATTCTTAAGAGTGACTTTATTAAATGAGTTGATATTTTTTTTATTTTTGAATTATATGAGAAATAAGAAAATTAAAGTAAACATATAATATATTATAAAACTTTAATCGACCATCTGAATGTAATTAGTTTAATGTATTTTATTTTCAACAAATTATATTAAAAATGTTGAAGCAGTTTAAAAATAGCATACTACTCTTAAAATATTGTTTGATTGAATTATTTGATCAAGTATAAACTAATAAAATTTTCATTTCTTAACACATTTTTTTTTTCCATATTTAAAGTGTAACAACTTTCACATTTTTAAAAAAATTAATCTTATGCAATAGTGTAAGTATAAAATATAAATAAATGGGTGCAACACGCAGGAATTATCAGAGGAGCAAATCCAAACATAATGTACTATGTCATTACTTGAAATATGATAAATAATTAAACAGAAAAGAGTTTTACAACTCTACGAATAAGTAAATCGCAATAACAAAATTAAAAAATTACAAATAAGTCAAGATTTCAAGAGGATTTTCTAATCCTTTCCAACGGGAGTTTCTTTACAGTTTCATATCAGTCTATCAATGACACACACCGGCATATTATTATATTAACATGTTCTTAAATTCATATATCCTTTCCCCCGACCCATTCCTAACATCAATGTATTGAGCGACGTTTACTAGATTTTAATTTTTCATTTAATCCGCTTCAAAAAAAAAATTATTTAATTGTTTGCAGTAAGTAAAATTTAATTTACTATAATTAAATGCCTATAATAATAAAATAAATAAAAATATTTATATTAACTTGTTAATGCATAACAAAATTTTAAATAATTTTAAAACTATATTAATATGCATTTAAATTTTGTTACATTAAAATATGTTTTAAAAAAAATATTAATTAAAAATAAGAATAATTTTAGTACATATTTAAATTTGAAATAAATCACAATAATTTATTTAAAATAATAATTAAACATAGAAATTAATAAATATATATACTAATTTATATTTATTGTATTAATATACATTTAAATTTTAGACAAAAATAGCATTTTTATCCTCTAACTTTAATTTAAATTTCAATTTAATCTTCTAACTTTTTATTTAATTTAATTTAGTAATCTAACTTTTAATTTCGGGTCAAGTCTATCTTTCTATTAACTTTCATTATAACATGATTGGAATTTCACTAGAATTTTGGTCATCTTACTGAAATTTGCTTTGCCCAATAGTTTTAAGTTTTGAAAAACTTGGTTTCTCACATAATTCAACGCCCAAAATTATAAAATGACCAATCAACTGAGACTCATAGATTTTCACAAACTCATTAAGATCGGTCTAGTGGTGGAAAGTTTGGGTAATATGTATAAGATTATAAGTTCTAATCTAAATGCAACTATTGTATTATACTCATAGATTTTCACATAATTATATGTGCTTTTTTTTTTTTGGTACATAATTATATGTGCTTTTATAAAAGACAAAGACACCAACGAATTATATATGGATGTTGATTTAGTTTTAACAAGTCATAACTCGCATTTATTTCAACTAACTCATGTAATTCACTAAAATGTAATTACATGAGTATTAGACAAACATAACGATATTAATTCATGAATCAAAACTAAGAAATCAATTTAAATTTCAAATGTAGGTTTTGAAAACCTTAAGTTTAGAGTTGTAAAACTTAAACTCAATTTTTTCTTTCATTTGACATAATTCAGTGCAATATGTGTTAAAATATTTCTTTTATAAAGGTCTATAAAAGTCTCAAATAAATTTATGCACGAAACTAATTATTCAAAGCTTGAAGTAGTTGTTCATAACAGATTCTAGAGAGGTGACTTAGATTCTAGTAAGATTTAGACAAGCGAGGTAACTTAGATTCTAGTAAGATTTAGACGAACCAATAATGAGATTAAATACTTTTTAAAAAAAAAAAAAAAAAAGAGATTTAATACCTTATAATGAAAGGACAAAATTGACACAAAATCAAAAAGTGAAGAACTAAATTGAACAAATAAAAAAGTTTAGAAGATCAAATTGAAATTTAAATTAAAGGTAGAAGATCATAATACTGATTTTGCCTAAATTTTATTATTTTAAGATATAGATTATAATTATTAAAAAAAGATATAGTTTTTAATCTATTTTTTAATAATAAATAATAATACTTTTTTAATATATATTTCGCATGTATTTTAGATATTAATTATTTTTTAGTGATGAAAATTCTAATAAATTTTATTAACAGTTTAATTTTTATATACTATCAATGTAAAATTTTTGCACTATGAACTAATAAGAAATTATCTTAAGTATGTTTTCTTTTTTTAAAATAGTTATCATCAAAATCAACAAACTTACTATATATAACAATTTGTGATTGGATATTTTTTAACACTATTAATGCATTGTAGTTAAAATTTTTTATTAATACAAAAGTTATACATTTAAAATTATAATATATTTAATAAATATAATAAATATTTTTATTTAATAAATAGAATATTTAATAATATTATTTAAGTTAATTATATATTAAATTTAATAAACATAATATTTTATATTATTGTTTAATCAATTTTATTTGTATATATTGATAATAATATAGACATAGGTAAGATATTCATACTGTTCAAAAATATAAAAATAATTCTCCTTAATCCCCCTTTGTTTGGTGTAAAAGAAACACAGTGAAGAAAAAGAAGTAAATGAAAAATATAAATATAAATATGTTTGGTCGAGAAAAAGTGAGAGATGAGAAAAATAAAAAAAGTTGAGACTCATTAGTTATTTTTACTTATTTCTATTCATTTATTCATATTTTTTATTTTTTATCTATTCCTCCTAAACTAAATATCTTTATTTTTATTGTATTTCTTACTTATTTTTATTTATTTATTTTATTTTTATTCACTCTATTTTCTTCTATCTTTTTTATTTTATTTTTATCAAACGCACCTTAGAGACTGCGATTGGTTGGTGTGGTACAGAAGACGGGAAAGCGGGTTAAAGGCAAAACCACGTGCGTCGCTAATTGGAAAGCAGGAAGAGAAAACCACGTGCGTGCCAACCCTACAATTCTCAACTTTATTAGACTTAATTTAAAGTGAGTTTTTTCAACTATTTTTCATTAAAATTATCGCATGACATTATTTTTTTAATTTTTTTTACTTTCAAATTATTTAATTTATTTATTTTATTAATTTTTCATATATTTTATTTGTATATCTCTTGATTTTCTTATTAAACATTAGTACCAAGTAAAGATACATGTTATGAATCAATCTTTGTAGGCATATAAAAGTAATTTACTTTATTAATTGATTGTTATATATAGTAACTATTATAGTATAAAAAGAGTTTAAAGGTCATGCACTGACAATGTAAAGTAGTTTTACACTATTATCCAATCACAAGCTAATATTTATTATAAATTTGTTGACTTTTATAATAAATACTTTAAAAGTCATAGTAATGATGATTTCTGATTGGATGACAGTATAAATTTTTTTACACTAACACTGCATGACCATTAAACTCATATAAAAAATATAATACATACAAATAAGTTTTATTAATTAAATTTCAATTTTTTAAGATTAAAGTATTAATTAAGAAAATGTCTAAAAATGTTATCGTTAAAAAAAATCCTAAACATATTGTCGTTAAAAAATAGCTCCTAAAATGTTCTCATTTAAGATAATTAGTTTAATTTATATGTATAGAAGATATATATAATTATTAGATAATTTGATAGTGTATTGTAAAATTAGTTAAATAATCAGTGGATACTTGTGACCAGTCATGTTTTTCAATAGAAATTAAGCATCAATAAAGTCAGTAAATACTTTGTACTAATAATATGGTGGCACAAAAAAATTAGTTAGATAATACTTTTTAAAAGATGATTTAATTTTACTCCATTTAAATATATTAAAAAAGATTATTGTATATCAAATTATACATAGAATACCAACATTACATTGGTTTAAGTGAAACTGGGTTTAAATTTTGTAAGTAAGGTCTTAGATTTAGTATTTATAATCTTTTCCTTTATAACAAATATTTGTAAATCAAAATCACTATGATTTAAAAAAAAAATTGAAAGAATGTTCAATGCAAAAAGAAACAGATGTTAAAATGCACTGTAGTTATTTAAAACGTTTTTTATTTTATTTTTATTTTTTTTGCCCTCAACGTTTTGCTACGGAAAACATTTAAAATGTTAGGAAACCACCTATGAGTATGACTATCACGTTGGCTGATGTCATTCCTTTGACCACAGCCCATAGGAGTATTAATTTTTAAAATTAATTTTTAAAAATTACAAAATATTATTTTATTCTCTACAATTATTTAAAATTAGTCATTTTATTTTTAATTTTTTATAATTTCAAGAATTAAAATAATCATCATCAATCATGATAAAAACTAACATGATATTCTTATAATTTAACCTATACTTATAATTTCATACACTAATTTACTGAATTACTAGTTACTAGTTATCACCCGTTTTCAAATGAGAATGCAATATACCGACATTTAAAAAATACCAATTCAATTCAAAGGTCAAACATGGACAACAGGAGAATAAAAAACAGAAAGGAAATTGACTAATAAGAAAAGATATATTGAAAAGTAAAATTTTACTTATATATTTTTTATAAGTAAGAAAGAAATAAAATAAGAAAATATATAAAATAAAATAAATGAGATAATAAAAAAATAAAGTTCAATTTTCATACATTGTCGATATAAATATTTTTATACTGTCAATAAGTTAAAACCTACTTTAGTTATAATTTTTTTAAGTAATTATCATAAAAATTAACAACTTATCATACATGATAATTTATGATTAGATAATAATGTAATTTTTTTGTGTATTTAAATTAAGTTGTAAAAACATTACATAAATTTTTATATAACTTTACTATACTATATATTCCTTCTGTTTCTTTTTAATTTTTGATTTTTTTTAAAAATTATTTTTATTTATTTGTCATTTTCAAAATTTAAGATAATATTAATTATTTTTTTGTTAATTATATCCTTACTTTTTACCTAATTTTTAATTAATTTATACATTTATAACTAATATACATTTATTGTAGAATAAAATGAAAAAGAATATAATAAAAAACTTTAAAATTATTTTATAAAAAAATATTATGTTTTTTAATTTGTATATAAAAATTTTAAACAACACTTATAGTATGTTTGGTTCGAAAGAGAAAAAATAGAAAAAAAAAAAAACATAGATAACAATTTTTTTTTTGTTTGGTTAGAGAAAAAAAAAAACTTTTAAAAACAAAAATTTAAATTTTTTCTTTCTTCTATATTTCTTTCAATTCAAATTTTAATTTTTTTTCTCTCACCATATTTTCCTTCTACCCATCCAAACATGCAATTAAAAAAGAAGGGAGGTCCTAATATCTTTTGGTGAAAATTGATTTGGCACCTGGTTTGTCTGCCTAAGCAAAAGAGAGAAGTTGGTAGTTGTACCAGATCCCTCACCGGTCAGTACCATTCATTCCTTCAAAACAAAAGTCCACTACATCACTCTCCTCCTCACCCACCAATACGGCAATACCCTTCACGCACCCATTCCTTATTTACCAGCGTCTCTCTTCTCCTTTCATACACCCATCATTCAAATCATGGATTTCTTGCAAGCACCAGAAAATCAGATACTTGTGGGTGTGGCCGTGGCCGTCGTGGCCATTGGGGTTGGCGGATTCTATCTCTATTCATCTAAGAAGCGCAAAGGTTTGAACTTTTTCGGGTTCATGTTCTGCCCATTTGAAATTTTATGCTTCTGCTTTGATTCATGCACAAGGGTCTTCTTTGTCTTAGTTCTACAAGTAAGAGAAGATCCAACATTTTTTATTTTCTTTATGAGAATTTGATGTAAAGGAGGGAGTTTTATTTTTTCAATTTTTTTTTTATTATCTCAGTGTTGTCTTGTTTATAAAATTTAACATTGCTAATGACATGAAGGGCAGTCCTAATATGTTAATAAAGGTCAACGGTGTGCCTACCAGCACTGCTTCAGTTTGTGTATTACTGCATGGAGAGTGCTCATTGTATTTGTGTAGCAAGTTCAATTTGATTTTCATTGGGATGGATCTGAAGTGAACTATTCCTGGGCTTAGTTTCTGTTCATGCACTTGGTTGTTGCATATTTTCCCCTACTCTTGAGCAAGGTTTTAAATTGCAGTCATGGTCACGGTTTTGTCATGATCCTTGACATTGCACGCAAATGCGGCAGATGCAGCTGCAATTGGCTGTTTGTGTTTCTGACTAATGAGTATCTTATCCATGTAATTATGTGGGACTTTGCATCCTGTTGGTCACTTATTCAGGCTGAATTTTCATGTCAAAAGTATGTTTGATGAGTTTTGGGTTTTTAATCTATTCATTGATGAATTCTTGGATATTAACATTTTTGAATCATTTGGAGTGGAAACTTTTCAGTTTTTCACTTGTTATTAGACAACATTGCTCTGCTTAGTTGTTTAGGTTTATTACACGCTGGATGCTCTTGATTCTATATTTCTGTTCCAAAAATAGAGTTTCTGTTTGGTCGGATTCTATGTTTCATTTGAGTGTCTTAGGGGTTGTTCTGCAGAATTATATGGTCAGGAGTCCATCACTAATTACTATAAATGGGTGACCATGCTAAATGTTATAGCGTTGGCAGTGGTATTTTCTGGCTCATTTATGAGCTACTTCCAGTGGTAATACTAAAAGTATTGTCACTTTCCTCTTCACAAAGTGCATTAGTTCTTGACAGTAGATTTTCTCATTACATGGAATCTTGTTTACACTAGAGAAAGTGAAGAACCTTAATTACTTACATCTATGATTGCGAAAGTAAGGTATAGTGAACCTTGATGGAAGCCTGAGATAATGTAAAACTCAATGCACTCAACCTTTGGTGTTCATTCATGTTAAATTTGGTTACTGGATCTACTTAAAGCGTTCATTCATGTCTTCCATGTGCTTATAGGTTGCTTGGACCCAGAGAACTTTAAGGAGTTCAAACTTGTTAAGCGTGCACAGCTGAGCCATAATGTTGCAAAGTTCACATTTGCACTCCCAACACCCACATCTGTTTTAGGTCTTCCAATTGGGCAACACATAAGTTGCAGGTTCCGTTGCCTGATCTTTTTTCTTGTGTCTATTTTCCTTGTCACCGTGATCAGTTCAGCATATATTTGTGTTTAATTCAGTGTCTGCACAATTTTTCCACTTAATGCTGGCTGAGAATAGCTATTGCAATTGCTCAATTATAGTGATAACTGATAACTAATAAGTATAACAGGAATTATTTCCTTTTTTTAGTTTCTTTATCAATATTTTGTTGTCACATTGTGAACAAACACCTTCTCAAACAGGGGTAAAGATGCTCAAGGTGAAGAGGTTATCAAACCATATACCCCTACTACTTTGGATTCTGATGTTGGACATTTTGAACTAGTTATTAAGGTATATTCAGAATCCATTGACTTCATCCTTATGCTTTTTCTAACTTTGTGCATTATTTTTTGTTTTCTCCCTTGAATATTTGGTTTGCTGTTTAAAATATGCCTTTATTAGATGTACCCACAAGGAAGGATGTCACACCATTTCCGTGAGATGCGTGTTGGTGACTACCTTGCTGTGAGAGGACCCAAGGTAAATGTTTCTTCTACACATTTGTATACAAAATTTTCATGGTTTTCCATCTTTGTAACATTATGCTTTATTCTTGTTCACGTATAAGTCTTGTTCCCAAAGCCTCAGATGGTTGTCTTAGAAATTTCTAGTACCTTTTCAGTATGTTTGAATTTATTATAAATTTTGATGAAATAACAGAGGAGATCTTAATGCAACAAGTCAAGATCACATTACATAAAGGGCAGATCTGTTTCAATAACTTAGGGCTTTCTGGTTCTGGGAAAACTTCTTTGGTTTTTCACCTTGTTTCCAATTTGTTCCCTGTTTTCAATATTTGATTTCATCATTTTCTGGACAAATATTTGAAAATAGGAAACAAATTGAAAACAAGGTGGTGGTTTTGTAATTATTAGTGAAAATAGGAAATGAAAACTGAAAACATCTTGTCAAAGAAAGCCGTTATTTTGTTAAATTTTCTCAACAATATTTTTCCACTAGTTAATTAAACAATATTTTGGGATTTTCCATTTTAGGAAAGCCTATGACTAATTTTAGAAGCCATTGCTCTTTGTTAGGTATATCCTGGTAGTTAATGTAAATATGTAAAGTCAACTGTCACCTTAATCTATCAATACACTTTACAAACTGGAAGTTCCATACTTCATCTTTTTACTGTAGTTGCCCTGTTCATAGCCCCTCTTTTTTTTTTTTTTCATCTTTATTATTATTTGATCTTTCTTTCTTTGAATAACTCAAGTGCATTATTTAAAATTTTGTGCATTATAAAAATATAATAAATTATAATGTTAATATTTTGTGTTCAAATACAATATAAATAAATAAAAAATCTGGAAAAAAAATCTTTAGATTAGGTGATAAAAATCAATAATTTGTGTTCAAACATAATTAAAATAAATAAAAATATAGAGAATATTTTATTAAAATAAAATATGTTTTTTTTGTATTTATCTGATTCTTGATCATTATTTGAAATTTTATGTATTGTAAAGTTATGATGTCATTGTCAATATATATAATAAAAATAAATAGAGATTCTAGAAAAAATATTTTCTATAGATTAGGTAAAAGAAATTGAAAAAATAACTTATTTTAGATTTAGGTGATAAAACTGAAAAAATAAAATAAAATATAAAGACAGGTTTCTTCAATTTGATTTATTTTATCATTAAGTTTTGTATATTAAAAATGACTTATATAAGGTTTCAATCTTTTTAAATATTTTTAAAATATTAAGATATCACTCCCCCAATAATTTTGGTCATGAACTTGCAATGAATATTCGCTAGTGACACAGTTCCTGCGCAAGCTCTATTTTTTAATTTTCATGTCAATTTCTTAAATTCATTCAATTTTGTAGGCTCTACATTGATACTTATTTATGAAGCATGAACACCTCTTTTGTTTGAAGTGTCGCAGTGTTGGACACGTTTCCTTCACCGACACTCCCTGACACTTGTTCGACACATGTCAGGCACTTCTAATTAGGTTTTCAATTAAAAAAATATTTTTTGTTAGTTTGGACACTTAAGCCGACACCTTTATACAACTTGGACATTTGGGCCAACACCTCCATATGAATGGACAAACATTAATATTATTAAAAAATATCATTTTTTAACTTTTAGATAAGTCATCTTAAAATATAATATAAAATATTAAAAAAATAATGTCTCTTGCCTTTTTTTGAGACTTGTTATCATAGAAAAAACATAAAAGGTTGGTTTAAAAAAGTGAATATACCGTCAATTTAGATTTTTTGTTATGTTACTCATATTTCATTTCTTTAGAGTCTCTCTCTTTGTGTGTGTATATGCGGTTTCCCGGTGTCCTATATTTTAAACATTAGCTGTGTCAGAGTGTCGGTGTCATGTCTAGTGTCCGTGTCAAAGTCTGTGCTTCATAGATACTTATGTCTAGTTGGCCTAACTTTCCTTCTTTGATGTAGCAATGAACTGTTTTTTATCATTTTTTCCTTGAGTTGTGTTATTCATACAACAATTTATACAACATTACTTTGTTCTCTCTATCTCTCTCCATCGCATCATTAATTACATCACATACTTCTCTCTTTGTTGTAAGATTTGTTGTACAAATAACATTTTTCTTTTCCTTTTATGAAAGGCATTTTTTCATTTCCCTCTTTTTGTTTCATTGTGTAACAGTAATATGCATTTCTGACTTCATAATGTTTTATACCCAATGAAAGACTTGCTATTTAGATAGTTGGGCTTTAACACATAATTGCTTCCAGGGGCGTTTCAAGTACCAACCTGGCGAAGTTAGAGCATTTGGAATGCTTGCTGGAGGGTCTGGAATCACCCCAATGTTCCAAGTATACCATTAAGGACATGCTGTTCTTTTGTTCATCATTACGAGGAAATTTCTTTCATGGAATTCTGTGTTACTAATTTTTTTGGTTCTTGTCGCTGAAGGTTGCTAGAGCTATATTAGAAAACCCTAATGACAGGACCAAGGTACATCTTATCTATGCCAATGTCACATATGAGGACATTCTTTTGAAGGTAATTAACATTTATGTTTTCGCTTAATATATGATATTCTTCACTTAATTTGAGAATTTTTGAACCTGACTCTCGATTCAGATAATCCATTGCTTCGTGCCAGCTATTAGTTCTATGATCTTGTGTTCACTGTTTGGCAAACTGAGGGAAAATGCATTAAGATGCAATTTTTGTTCATTAAATGGCAAACCCCATTTTTTACCCACTTTTTGTTCATTAAATGATACTAGAATTAATTCTGCAGTTTGCCAGTATGTGATAGCTGTCCCAAAATGCCCACCCAGGTCAATTTACTTAAGTTTCAAGTTGTTCTTAGGAGTCATAAATGGATATGTAAATAATAATTGGGGGTAAATGCATGTATCCATTGGAAAGCAGTTAGATTATGTCTCTGCCTCCTACATACTTGCCTCTGTGGGAGAGTTTACTAACAGTTTTAACAACCTGTATCTTGCTGCAAGAAAAATATTAGAGCATGTTTGGTTTGAGAAAATGTTTTCTATTTTCACTTTTAATTATAAAATGCCATCTTGTTTTCATTTTGTCTTCTATTTTCAAAGATTTGTATAGGAAACACTAACAGTGAAGACAAACTTTTATTGTTGTCACTGTTTTCTACATAAATCTTTGAAAACAGAAAACAAAATAAAAGCAAGGTGACATTTTTTTAATTAAAATTGGAACAAACATTACACTCATGTAAGGGGTTGTGTCGTAAAATTGCCAACAGTATAGAAATCTATTAAGAATTTTATGGTGTAAAAGAATAGAAGAACTGCTTTCCTGCAGAGGCAATATTTACTTTCATCAATTGTTATCCGTTCGTTTCCTTATGTCAATGCCATCATAGAATAAGTTTGTATCACAAATTCCTCTCACTGGCCAATGCCTGCATTTTGAAACTTGTCATTAATGAAAACCCACTTATTTTTATGTACAGGAAGAACTTGATGGTCTTGCTACTAACTATCCAGATCGATTCAAAGTATACTATGTGTTGAATCAGGTTAGTTTCCATGGCATGTGGAACTATGATTTTCTTCTTGTCTATTACATTTGTTGCTTTTGCTTTGTTTGTTGAGGGGCCATGCAAAAACTTGGTGTTGATAGCATCAAATAACATAGTGCCAGCAAGATTAAAAAATGCAAGTTATTCAATATTTTATTCAGAAATTCATATAGAAGTTTACAGTCATTAGCAAGGACAAAACTTCATTGCACTTTTGGAAGAAATTAGTGGAGCTTGACCATGATCTTTTGGAGTTTCCTTATCCACTAAACTGACAAACAGTGGACATTTGTCTGTACAACTCTTTCAACTGCTGAATGCATCCCTGTAATATGTTGATATTGGTCTTGATGAAGTGAGTAATAAGTTCATAGTATCTTAATTTTTAAAAGCTTTAAGAATGAATAAGATTGCAACAGAGTTAGGTCTGTTATATTTTTGTCTCTGGCGCAATGCATCTGCCCTCATCAGGCTATCTGCATTTCAACTTGAACAATGTGTGCCATGGCTAACATGATTATGCTTTCTGTAAACATTTCACCTCCGGTTACTCAATGCTGTTATTGTTAGAGAATATCTGGGATATCTTTAGAGTATCTTGTAATATCTTTGGAATATACAGTGGAGTCAATTAGTTATCTAATTGAGGAAGCAATTTAAAAGCCTTGGCCTGGACTTGTACCTAATTATTAGTATTAGTTTGAGGTATTGTATCACATTACATCAATCAAATAATGTTTTCAGTTTATTACCTTGAGCAATCTTTCTCTATTTTTTTTTCGTTCATAACCCTAAACCTATAATTCTTAACAGCTATGACTAATGACCATTTCTTTTGATGTTACACCCTTGAATTATATAATCTCTCTAGCCTCCTGAGGTATGGGATGGTGGTGTTGGATTTGTGTCGAAGGAGATGATTCAAACCCATCTCCCTGCTCCAGCAGATGATATTAAGGTAATTGTTTCATTATTTCACCTATTACTCCGAAATGATGTTATCATGTTTTCTTTTGCTAATCATCGCTTAAGAGGAAGACAAATCATTACATGTTTCTTGCGGATTTTCAGATGTTGAGATGTGGCCCACCACCTATGAACAAGGCCATGGCTGCTCACCTTGAAGCCCTTGGATATGCTCCTGAGATGCAGTTCCAGTTCTGATTCTCTTCACTCATGGCCTTGGCCATTGAAAAACATATAGCAACTTTTTTGTTTCTTTTTCCCTGGCTATGAATCTGTGAAGCGTTGGACCAACAGTGCATTTAGTTTCACAAGGTTCTTTAGAGTTGAAGCCTGAAATAATTGCTTCTCGTATGGTAATGAGATTGATACATTGACCATGTTCTAGAATTGCAAAATCTGAATTAGACTTGTTATTATTGACTAAAATTGTCATCACTTTGGCATATTTTTCGAACAGATGCAAAAGTCTCGAGTTAAAATCAATCTTCAATTTTCAGATGAGGTACTATTTCATGGGAATGGACCACAGCAGGGTAATAGGCTGCATGACAGCTTATGTGACTAGAGAAATAAATATAAAGTTGTTAAAACCGTAAGTGTTTTTTTGGTACTTTCAAATTGATGAGAAAGTCCATTTTGGGTTCAGATATTTTGTTAAGTAAAAGTCATTTTAGAAATTATAAAAAGAACTTGCTTGCTCTTCAGCCACGTAAGATTTGATTTAACTTAGCATGATCATATTATGATATTTTATTATGTTAATTGGGTTAACTTTTTAGACCAAAACGTAGCCATAAACCTAGTTAGGTTATGGGGTTTCCACGGCTAAACTAACAGAAATATGAATATTATGAATAGTTAAAAGTTTTTCCTACACATAATTAGAATATTTACCAACTGTGTTGGGTCTCGTTGGTACACATATAATTATGTAATTACATTTTGGTTATATTTAATAAGGCGTTGAATTATCTTTGGATTTTATTAAATTTAGTTGGACGTTACACCCTGTAAGTGGTGCTTTTTGTTTAATTAATTTTTTTTAATTAGTTTTAATGTTATATTAATATTTGATTTTTATTTTGTAAAATGATTAAAATATTTCATTTAACTAAAATGTAATAATGAGTTTGGGTATGGTCATACTTAAAAATATGTAATCGTTCGGTATAGGCATAAATACAAAAACTGTTATCCACGTGAGAATGAGTTTGGATACAAATCTTTTTCTTGAATGTTAGCAATCCGTGGTAAATACCCAAGAGAAGCTGAGGTGATGTTCTGCATGTGGGTCAGCAGTAGTGGGATAATGCTTTTAAAGACAAGATACTCTCTTTTGTACTACTGGTAAAGATACTCTAATGAGTAATTAAATTCTCATTCTGGTCTTTGAAATTACAAGGGTCAGCAACATTAGTTCCTAACTTCACAAAATTATCAATTTAGTTTCTGACTTTGAAAAAAACCATTTAGTTTAATCTTTTACTTCTTTTTCCATTATCATTTATACCAAATAAGACTAAAGTAAATGACATTTTACAAAATTAGGGATTAAAATTACGATTTTGTAAAGTTAAAAGACTAAAATGATTGATGCTTGTCATTTTTAGGATTAGAATTCGGATTTATTCAAACTCCAACACTCAAATAAATCTGAGTATCAATATATGATTGAAAGTGTTTGGCTAAAGAGTGGTGAGGCTTATAATTTTTAGGATTAAAATGTGGATTTATTCAAAGTCCGACACTCAAATAAATCTTTGAGAATCAATATATGATTGAAAAGGCTTATGTTGTATATTTTGAGTGAATATTTCAAAAGGTTAAAATTGCGATTTAATTGAATTTAGAAAATTATTTTAAATTAATTTAGTGACTTGTCAAAATAAATATTTTACTTTAAATTAGTCTTGTTAACTTAGTTTTTTAGATTGAGTCTAATCATATCTTTTGATTTAGTCTTTAGATAGTTTTAGAAACTCTATTTTTTTTTTTATAAATATCTATATTTGATAAGGTTTCAGTGAGAGTTTTCTCTCCCACACCCTTACTTTCTTTTTTCTTTTGTGACTATCTGAGTTATTATAAGAAAACTTGTTAGTTCTGTTGTCCCAACCATTTTTTGGAAATGGTTGGAGTGAGTTTGTTATATTTCGGGAGATTTACGCATCACGTAGATAAGTTCTTGAGAACAATGTAAGATCACATGTCTCAAACTTAATTTGTTCATGACCATTCAAATTTATGAATTTGTAATTAATTGTGGTTTGTGATCTTAGACAACTAGAACAACAATCTTAAGGACTTAATTTGTCCATGGCAATCCCTTCAGCATTTTGTATTCTACCAAATTCCTTTGTTTTTTTCTGACCCTAAAATCAAAATTCCCACAACTTTTCCCATTTTTTTTCTTTTCTCTCTCCCTGACTCGAAACAAAACAACACAACCGGAAAACAAACCACTCTCCTCCTCTCCTTCCGCTGCTGCCGTTGTTTCCGCCGCGGCGTCATCGTTCCATGGTGAGCTGTGGCGGCGGGGGCGTCTCGGATGGGGAAGTACATGAAGAAAGCGAAGCCGAAAGGGGAACTTAGCTTCTGCCAACTGGGTCTACAAAACCTTTCTTCTCTGCCTCCGTTGTAACCCTGCAACGCGCTTCTTCGTGGCCTCGTCAAGACCCAGAGGTCCGATTCCGCGTGGGAGGTCTACGGAGACATGGTGTCGTGCGGCTTTTCCCCCGCCGTCGTCACCTACGGCATTTTGATGTAGTGCTGCTACACCCAGGGTGATTTTAGCAGCGCGCGCAAGGTGTTCGATGAAATGCTTGAGAGGGGGATTGAGCCTAACGCTGTGGTTTACACTATTCTTATTCGCGTGTTTTGCAACGAGGGTCGAATGGGAGAGGCAGAGGGTGTGTTTGGACGAATGAGGGAATCTGGGGTGGTGATGCCCAATTTGTACACTTACAAGACCCTCATGGATGGGTATTGCAAGATGGGTGATGTTAGATGTTCTCTGCAAAGTGGGGAACTTGACATTGCTTAAAACAAGCTTGCGGGCTCCCTTGTACTGAGGTTAGAAACATAGCAGTCCAGGTATGCCATACCTTTCATTTTTTCTTGTTTGTGTATGTTGTTGAAAGGTTGGCGGTGGTAGCATGCACTGTGGGGCTTTGTATTAAAAGCCTTTGGAGAGAATTGACGATTATTATGACATTAACAACACTAGTCTCTATAAATAAGATGAGACTCACCTTTGGATCAATATGTTTTTAAAGTTTTATTTGATCTTAGTATGCATCAAGGTGTTTGTTTTCACTTGATTAGTGTGTGATTGTTGTTGTACGACTGCTTTTAATGGATTTATGTTGACTATTAGGACTGTTGATGCTATTTATTCTACCGTGATTGGTTATAAAAATTCTAAAATGAGATGTCTTCTTAGCTTGATATGTTCCTAAAAGAATATATAAATGAATTGGGTGATTTAAGTTTCTTTGATATTAAAATAGGACTGAGGATGTTGCTTTGATTTTGTTGTGCATGATAGGAATGCCTTGTTAGTGACCCCATGCAAATTAAAGCATTTGATTTTGACAGTGAGGATTTTATAGCGAAGTGCATGATTTTTTTTCCTTTTTCCCTTTGAACGTGAATCCGCGCAGATGGTTGCTTGCTTTCTGCTGCAAACTATTTGTTTTCAAGTATGTTTATTTTTTGTCATGTGAATTTGTGGATAGCCACATTTGTCTTCGACATGAACACTCGATGTTTCAATCAACCTAGTTATGAATATATTGATTTTGCCCCTTTTCATTTTAGTTTTATTTATTTATTTTTGCTTATGAAGTCAAGTCTTTGTCTTCCATCTTCTTTTAGTTTTATGTGCATATATATGGAAATGTTTTGCCCTTTTAAAAGTGATGAGTTGCCAGATCTGTTATAATGAAAGACTCGAGTGATCTTTTAAGTTGTGTCTAAGGTTGTTAAACTCGAGAGTTTACGTAAACTCGTGAGGAGTCCGTAAACTCGACTCGTAAACTCGAATTGTAAACTCGTAAGAGTTTACCTATTATAAAAAAATATTAAAATACCTATAGATAACATAATAATTCAACATTTAAATCCCATAAATGAAGCAAAATAGTAAACCACAATAATAAAATAACTAAGTCAAGTAGTACATTACTACATGATAAGTTCAAACTTCACAAAATAAAACATAAGTTCATACAAAACATAAGTTCTTAAAATGATAATATTTAAAAACAAAAAAAAGACAAATGTCTTCAAATGTCTGTGTCCAATCCTCTAATAGCATCATCTCCAATATCATCATCACCATCATCTCCATCATCATCTCCATCACCACTAAGCTCTTCCTCAGATAAAAAATGTTCAACAACATTGTCATCAAAAGCCAAATTATCAAGATCCAATGCATCTAAAGTTGGATTACTTGAACTTCCTCCAACTAATTCAACATTGCTACCACGTTCACCTTGAGGTTGCTCAAGCTCAACATTTTATTCATCAACATCATCCCTCTCTTCCGTTATCCACTCATCATCAGATTGAATATCATCAAATGGAAGAGCAATAGTTTTCCTAATTTGTCTACTTTTCAACTTCAAGTTGTACATGACATAAACCAAGTCATTCATCTTCTTTTGATGCAAGCGGTTTCTTCTCTTTGTATGAACCTAGAATTAGAAAATAACACAAAATAGAATTTCATGATTATCTAAACTAAACATAGAAAATCAAAAATCATAAACAAAGTGATAAACTTCAATTACCATTTCAAATGAGCTCCAATTACGCTCACACCCAGAAGAGCTACAAGTCAAGCTCAAAACACAGATAGCAAACTTTTTCAACTCTGGGCATCCATCCCCAAACATCTCCCACCATTCTGCAGGAAGCATAGCCTTCCTACAAGCCTTTGCATTATCCATAGAAAATAGCCCTCTAGCATAATGAAACTCAATAAGCTGCATACTAATTTTATTCCTTTCAGCAACCTCCTTGACCAATCTTTTCATACACAAATACAATCCTTCTTTCACCTCAGAATCATCATTTCTAAAGTTAGACTCATAATGCAAGTGGGGATTAAGATAATATGCAGCTGCATGCAAAGGCCTGTGAAGCTGATTATCCCACCTCTCATCAATAATTTTCCAAATAGGTTCATAACTACATAAATATCAAATATGCTATATTAGAAATAATTACACAAAGTCACAAACAATTAAATTTTAATGAGACAAAGTTTAAAATTTTTACCTTTTCTTAATATTATTGAAGTTGCATTTAATCTTTTCTTTTGCACAATCCATCTCCTCATATATGAAACCCATGGCGGGTTTTATATCCGAATCCACCAAACGAAGGACCACCATAAGAGGGGCAGCAGCTTTGAGGCATATGCTTACATTCTTCCAAAATCGACTATCTAAAATCGCATTTTCTACTTTTTTCCCCTCTTGTGAAGTTCCAAACTTGCTTGTCTTCCACTCTTTAGAGCTAAACATGCTCATCAATGATGCTTTCATTTCATGCAGACAAGCTAAACTCAAATAAGCCGTGGCAAATCTAGTTATGCCAGGCCTAATCAAGTCTCTCCCTTTTGTGAACTTCTTTAACATGCTAATAAGCATTGTTCTGCCATATATATAGGTGGTTATCCTTCTTCCGTTCTTTATAGTAACTTGATGAACCTTCAAGTGCTTCTCAAAATCTTCAAATATCAAATCAATACAATGAGCAGCACATGGGGTCCAATACAAATGCTCCCGTTTCTGCATCAACAATTCTCCTGCTGCTTTGAAATTTGCAGCATTATCAGTAACCACCTGCACAACATTCTCCTCTCCAACAAATGTGACTGCATCATCTAACATCTTAAAAACTTTGTCAGTTGTTTTTGAGATGTCAGAGGTATCTAATGAATACAAAAACACTGTCCCCTTTGGGCTATTCACCAAGAAGTTACAAATTGAACGCCTTTTTTTGTCTGTCCATCCATCAGACATGATAGAACAACCCGTTCTCTTCCACTCCTCCCTATACTCTTCAAGCAATGCATCAGTTTTCTCCACTGCTTGATTCAAAAGCTTCTCTCTAACATCATGATAAGATGGGGGTTTATAGCCAACTCCATATTTCCCAATCATCTCACACATTTTTGCAAATGCTGGATTTTTAATAGCATTGAATGGAATGGCACTTGTGTAGAAAAACTCAGCCACTTGAGCATCAACTTCCTCTTTATAACTTTTTTTCATCAATTGATTTATAGTTGCTTGAAGTCCCCCACCACTAGCAACTTTTCCTTTTCCTCTTGAAAAGGATATGTCATGTCTTTGAGAACTATAAGTCTCCACCCCTTGACTTTGTTCATCCCCTTCTTCATCAATACTATTTAATTTTCTTTTCTTTAATGAAGCTTCTTTTGCCTTAGCAACAACTTTTATCATTAGCATTTTAACTTCTTCTGGCACAATAGCACAAGGTTCTGAATCTTCTCTAGTTCCAGCAAGATGATGCTTGAATCTAAAAATCCCTCCACTCACAATCTTTGAGCAATAATTACACTTGACTTTCCTAACATTGCCTTGAACATCTGTCCCATGTTTCCAACCAATATCTAACCGATTTCCCGAAGCATTCTTCCTATTTCTAGCAGAAGAGACAGCTGCATTGCTGTCAGAGGAGTTTGATCCAGTCCCGGACATTATGATTTGGTATACTGATATCAAACACAATCACACAATAAAATAAGCAAATGACAGTGCAGCACACATCTAACAAAATAATTTTTTTAAAATAACAATTTGCAATCTGAAATGCATTTGGGAACACAAGGCAGTGAAGGCACAAAATAGAAATATGAGAGACAAAGTGATACGGTGATACCCTTCAATTGGTGAAGCAGGAATCGTGAAGAATCACACACGAAGAATCAGTATTCACGTTGAATCGCAGAGGAAGAGCTGCGACGCACACACTGCGACACAGACCAGGAGCTGCGACGCGCACACTGCTACGCGGACCACGAGCTGCGACGCGCACCGGAGCAGAGGTCGACGTCGAGAATAGCAGAGGAGAAGAAGAGAAGGTCCGTCTGAGCTCAACAGGTCGCAGAGAAGATGAGGAATCAACACTCAACAGAGGACAATGAAAACCCTAGCAGCTGTGGAGAAGAGACTCGAAATCGGGCTTCCAGGGGGGTAATCGCAAAACGCAACCCTCTTTCATCAAACTGTAACCACGACGTCGTCGTTTTGGAGCAAATTTGCTCTGCAAAAGTGAACTCACGAACTCGGTGATGAACTCGCGATTTTGAGCGAGTTCATCCGAGTTTATGCGAGTTTATCCGATCCCAACTGAAAACGATTTCAATTGCGAGTTGGCCAGCTCCGGCTATGTAAAATCGTAAACTCGTACGAGTTTACGAGTCGGAACTCGAGTTTAACAACCATGGTTGTGTCAGCGTCTCTTGAATTGAAGTAAATTCTTTGAATAGATGAGGATGAAGGAGAAGTTTGAAGACAGGAGATAGTTATGTTTATGGAGGATCGTGTTTACTGTGATTGATTATTGTATTTGGTGAATCGTAAGATAATTGATAAGACTATGGTTTTTGAGTGCTTATCAATACAGAATGAAAAATATTATCTTCCATGCTGCATATAGTTTGATATGTAGTTACAAGGTATTAGACTAATTACTTTATTTGTTTGAAGTTTGAAGTAGGATAATTAATTAAAATATCCTTAGCACCACTATATTGTTTTTGCGTGTGTTTGAATAATAAATGGATGGTTCATGTTCTCTATAAGAGTAGCCAAATAATACATGCTTCAATTGAACATTATGAGTGAGACTTATAGGATCTTTAGTCATAAAAGGAGACTAAGTATAAAAAGATTGATAGAAATGTATATAATTTGTATATGTTTGTTGGATTCTCAAGGGAGTAGATCTTAGATCTTATTATGACAACAATACCTCTATGAGATATTTGATATGTGAGTTCTCTAAATTTGCTTTTGAAAGTAACTATCATTTGTGAAATGAGAAATCATGGGACTATGTGGAATGTTAGCAATATTCTAAATATTTTTACTAGGTTATAGTGTCAAGTTCTCCATATTACAAAATTTGCATAACTTCAGGTGCTTGAGAAATACCATAATTATGATATTCAACATGGTGAATTTTCCACTATATTTGAAAATACAGTGATGATTACATGGGTCTTTAATTTAAATGAGACAAAATCTACTAGTGGTTGTGTCTCTACACTTGGTTGTGATGTAGTTACTTGATATCAGTCAAACAAATAGTGATTGAGTCAAAGTTCATTGCCCTGGAGATGGCTAGTTATGAGGCTAAGTGATTGAAAACCTCTTAGCAAATATTCCTCTGGAAATATAAAATTGAAAAATAATGTGATAAAGCAATTGCTTACAAGATGAAAATTTGTTGATTATGTGAAGTCAATAATGGATTCGGCCGATCCTCTGACTAAACCCCCAGGGAAGAGATTTGTATATTAAATATTGAAGGGAATGAGACTTAATCCACTTGAAAACAAACAAGTGATGGTAACCTAACCTTTGTGATTAGAGATCCCATGAAGAAGGTTCAATGGAAAGAACAAGTCATTTGTTAGTTCTGCTAGCATTAAAATCAATTTAATTGATTTCAATTTTAGTCCCTTCCTATGGTGTGAGAAAGTGCTAGACACTGTATTAATGAGAGGTTAAGCTTTATAGTAAAACTTTACGTGGTTGAGAAAACTTTACAGTTTATAAAGCTTTTAAATGATTTTCATATCCTTTATGGGTGGTGTATGATTTGTAGCATACACTTGATGAAATCACCTATGAGTGTCAAATGAGGCCGCTTGTATGAGATCCTGGCAAGATCTCTAAAGCACTCATGAATACCAGGCGCGCACATGGTCTAGTAGCACAAAACAACGATAACAGCAAGGATTGTGAGGGTATAATGTGATTGGTAGACTGCTAACACACATCAAGTGTTTTTGATTTAATAACTTGCTACACCAACTATGCTATGTGTTAAGTCTTATCAGTCTAGGTCTAGTTCAATAGCTAGCTACACTAGGTCCAGCGCGTTACATCCTATATGAGAACCCAGGAATTTGTTATATTTTCTTAAAACAATTTCTTTAACCTTTTGAAACACCTGAGGAATTGTTGTATATTTTGAGTGAATATTTCAAAAAGTTAAAATTGCGATTTAATTGAATTTAGAAAATTATTTTAAATTAATTTATTGACTTGTCAAAATAGATATTTTACTCTAAATTGCTCTTGTTGACTTGGTTTTTTAGACTGAGTCTAACCTTATCTTTTGATTTGGTCTTAGATAGTTTTAGAAATTCTATCTTTTCATTATAAATATCTATATTTGAGAAGGTTTCAGTGAGAGTTCTCTCTCCCACACCCTTATTTTCTTCTTTCCTCTGTGACTATCTGAGTTATTATAAGAAAGCTTGTTAGTTCTGTTGCCCCAACCATTTTTTGGAAATGGTTGGAGTGAACCTGTTATATCCTAAAAGATTTACGCATCACGCAGATAAGTTCTTAAGAACAGTGTAAGATTACACGTCTCAAGCTTAATTGGTTCGTGACCATTCAAGTTTATGAATTCGTGATTAATTGTGGTTCGTGATCTTAGACAACTAGATCAACAGCTTATACAGGGAGGATGTCATATATAGACCATATAGTGAACAAGATGTTGGAGTCAAGGACGAATCTAAAAAATATTTGAGGGTGAAAAAAGTAATATAAATAGGGTCAGGATTCGTTGACATCAGGTGTCAAAATTAATAAAATGACACATTCAATAACTATTTGTTAAATGCAAATTTAATTTATCTACCAGTTGAATTTGATGTTTTTATTAATTAGATTAAGTATATAAAATTTTATATAATTTCAAAATTATTTAGTAATTCATTGCATCACTTTATTTTAACGTATAAAAAAAATTAAAATATATGTAAATATTCAGTGTTAGATGACATATCGAAAAAAGTCCAAATTATGTGAAATTTGATATACATGATCATAAAAATAATATCACATAATTCAACGGGTTGGATTGGTTAAATTTGCATTCTGCAAAAAGTTATTGAAGGTGTAATTTAATTAATTTTGATACCTGGTGTTAATAGATTCTGACCTATATATATAAGAAGGGATCAAATTACACTAATGTAACTTATATAAACTATTACACCATTCAATAACTTTTAATTGAATAATTTTATCTCAAAACTCGTCATTGAATTGAAAGTTCTTTCAACATAGATCATATGTACAAAATTTTATATTAATCCAAAATTATTTGATACCTTATTCATATATATTAAAATGGACGTAATATATACTTTTTAAAATATTAAAATATGAATTGTTTGATTACTTTCTTATTGTTATTCTATTTTGAAAAAAATTGACACAAACAATTTTGGTAATATGTAATTATAATTCAACGGTTGAATTGATAAAAATCACATTCTATATAAAGTTATTGATTGTGTAATACATCGATGTAATTTGGTTAAATTACAAAAAGTTTTTGAAAGTGTAATTTGACCAACTTTGATATTTGGTGTCGATGGATCCTGACCCAGAATCAGTATCTTGGTGTCAACCGTTGAATTTGATATTCTTATTAATTAGATTAAGTATCCAAAATTTCACACAATTCTAAAATTATTTAGTAGTTTATCGTATTACTTTATTTTAAAGTACAATAAAAAATTAAAATATATGTTAATATTTAATGTTAGATGACATATCTAAAAAAGTTCAAATTATGTGAAATTTGATATACATGATCATGAAGATAATGTCAAATAATTCAATGGTTGGAATGATTAAATTTGCATTTTACAAAAAGTTATTGAAGACTAACTTTGACATATATATATATATATATATATATATATATATATATATATATATATATATATATATATATAGGGCTAGGATCTGTTGACACCAGATGTCAAAGTTAGTCAAATTACACATTCATTAACTTTTTATAGAATGTAAATTTAATCGATCCAATCATTGAATTTGATGTTCTTATTAATTAGATTAAGTATACAAAATTTCACATAATTCTAAAATTATTTAGTAGTTAATTACATCACTTTATTTTAACGTACAATAAAAATTAAAATATATGTAAATATTCAATGTTAGATGACATATCTAAAAAAGTCCAAATTATGTGAAAATATACATGTTTATGAAGATTATATCATATAAGTCAATGGTTAGATTGGTTAAATTTGCATTTTATAAAAATTTATTAAAGGTGTAATTTGACTAATTTTGATATCTGATGTCAACGGATCCTGACATATATATATATATATATATATATATATATATATATATATATATATATATATATATATAGCAGATAGTAATTTTGGAAACATAATTGGTTATAAAAATAGGATATTAAAAGACTTTTCTCACATCTTCCACTTCCTAGAATTGTTCTTCTTGCTTCTATTGTTGCTTTGGTATGGTTTTCATTTTCTTTATTTCTTTAATTTTTTTTATTATCTTCAATTATTGCTTATAAAATAAAGGTATCACTAAGCCCTAATTTGATTTGTGAAGAGTTGTGAGTGACCAATCCAATTCTATGTCCTCTCTCTATTTTTGGTTTTCTTTGAAATTTTATAATCATGTAATTTTGATATTTTAAAGAAATTGACCTTATGTGTTGTCATTTTTAATTCTTTTAAGATGGTTGACCAATTACACTTTTCTCTAGATTCAACTAAATCAAATACCAAAAAATAAATTAAACTATTTGCTGCAAAATCTTCCTCTTAATCCTCTACATATTTATTGATCTTGTGAATTAAATCATCTCTATTCTTAGTAACACTAGGGGAGATATTGACATACATAATTATATATAGGGATAGGATTCGTTAACATCAGGTGTAAGTCTAAACACTTACACCAAATCCAGACCGTTAATACAAGTTAATCTTGTGGTTTATAATGTATTAATATGTTTAGTAATTTCAACAAATTTTGTGACAATCAATTAGTTAACTTTAATCAATCAATTAAATCTTTTGATTTGATTTAATTGATTCCTTCATTGATTTAACTTTCCTCTTTAATTATGAAAAATTATTAAACAATTAATTTATTTTTTAAAAATTTCCCATAATAAATAGTAAAATATATATAGTTACATATGTTTTGACATGTTTCATTATAATCAATTAATTGGTTATTTATTTTAAATTAATTAATTAAATCATTTGAGTTAATTAATTATTTAATTGATTATATTTTTCAACAATTATATATGCAAATAAATAACTAATTAAATAATAAATTTAAAATAATAATTAATACAGTAATATTTAGCTAAGAAAATCATTACAAAAAAGTTGAAGTAATGATTCACTGAACAAATAATTAATTAAATCATAATATTTTGTATATAATATTAAATTTAAATATAATTATTTTAGCGGCCAAAAAATTTAAATATTATCTTAAATTTAATGTTACAATTATAATTATAACTTTAAATTTAAAATAGTATTTGTTAAGTAAATCATTGCATCAATTATTTCGTATTGATTTACTTAACTAATTCTAACAATTTACTTAACTAAATGTCACTATACTAATTATTATTTTAAATTAATTAATTATATAAATAATTGTTACAAAAAGTAATAAATTAACTCAAATAATTTAATTAATTAATTTAAGTTAAAAATTATTAATTAATTACAATAAAACATGACAAAATTAAGGTAATTATATATATTTTATTATTTATTATGAAAAAATTGTAAAAAATAATCTGTTAATAATTTTCATAAATAATTAAAGCAAAGAATTAAATCAATTAAAGAATCAATGAAATCAAATCAAATAATTTAATTAATTGATTAAATTTGACTGATTAATTGTTACAAAACATGTTAAAGTTACTATACATATAAAGGTATTATATACCGTAGGATTAACTTTTATTAATGGCTCAGATTTGGTGTAAATGTTTTGACTTACACTTGGTGTCAACAGATTTTATCTCTTATATATATATGTGTGTGTGTGTGTGTTAATAATAAATATTACCAAGTTTTAGTTTAATTGTTATATTAAGAAACCATTTGCTTAAATTTATACTACAATTTGATTCCCTTTTGAATCAATTAGACACGCAAGTCATCGATGGATAGAATTTTATTACTTCATTGTTGCTTTCTAAGTAAAGGAGGCACTTAATAACATCAAAACACTTGGTTTTATTATAAATCATAGTTTTATTTAAGATGGGAATAATATCATTGATTATGATGAAAAAATGAGATTTTTAATTTTTTTGGTTTTTGATATCAACTTATATCTCTTCAGTTTAATTAATACAGCATAACAAGAATGTTTGGATGAATTATATTTTACAAAATAATTAAAAAAATCAAATAATTAAAAAAATAAATGTACATAAATGTGACTATTTATTTATGAGTTTAATTCATATATTGTTAGTAATTTTTTTAAGTATTAGTAAATTAAAAATTAATTTAATTTGACTTTTTAAATAATTATTATAAAAATAGTATAGTGAAAGTTTTTACTTCTTGAAATTGTTCTTGCATTTATTATACTTTGGTATGGATTTTTTTTAATGATTTTGTTTGTTTTTAAAATAACGAGATTGCAATTTTGAATGCTCAAGTAGTGTCCCTTTTTAAAGTGAAAATTATTGGAATATTTACTACTTTATTCTCTTTATATATAAATTATAATAGTTATCTAGCTTGTGAGAGTTTTATTTTCCAACTTCTTATATTCGATTTTCTTTAAATTTTCTTCTCTCAAACGAAGGCAAACTATATTCTCTTCATATGCAAATGTTATTTGTTTTCAAAACTTCCTCTCTTAAGATTTTTCTTCCTCTTGTCTCATTTAAATTTCTTTACCTCTTATCTTATTTCTTCATCTTTTCTTCCTTCATTCATTCATCTCATTTTTAATTTAAACTAATTTGTCCATCTGATCTATGATTTCATGAGAATTTTATTTGATTTCATAGGAATAAATTATTCTTATTTCTTCTAACTTGCATATTAATTTAAATTCTTTTATCTCTTACCTCATTTTAACTGTCTTGTCTATTCTTTAAAAAAAAAAAACTATCTTGCCTCTCTCATCTTTGATTTTGTGAGAATAATTTTTTTTTCTTATTTCTTAGGGATAATAATTTATCATTATTCTTTCTCCTATTGTGAAAATAACAAACTATTGTTCTCTATTTAAATTTCTCCCACTTTACTGTTATCGTTAAATAAAATTGCAAAAACTAATATTAATAATAAAAAAACACAAGACATAAGAACAATCTCAAATTAATTCAAAACTAATAAACTTACGAATATATTAAAATAATAAGATGTAATTTTAAGAATAAGATTATGGAGAAAACAAATAAGTATTGCAATTTCATAAACATATACTTATGTAACTATGGCTGATATGTTAATTTTATAAATAAAATTATATATGTATATATAAGTTTGATTTATGTTGGATAGATTTTTAAAATCATATTCAAAATTTCATTTAATCCAATGAAAAGTTTTTTTTTTTTTTTAGTTTTTGGATTTTTTTTAGGGTTCATGTGAGGTGGTTGTAATTTTTTACATTTTGGTTTTTAAATGAAAATTTCAAAATAAAATGTGTTTGATTAAAATGAAACTAAATTAATTTGTAACTTAAGTTCAAAACATTTTTAGCTCACCCGAAGTAAGTTAGGCTAGTTCAAGTTAACCTAATTTTTTTTTTCTAAAATTTTTAAATTTACTTTTTATCCTTTTTTTAGTTTTAAATTTCCTTGATATTTTTTTTGAGTTTATTGTTATGAATTATTATGTTGTTAAGCCTTAATATTTATATTTTTCTTGTGTTTTTTAATTTTTTAATTTTTTAATTTTTTAATTTTTAATTTTTTAAACTAGGTAAGCCAATTCGTCAGCCAACTAACTTAATTCATTAACTCGTGGTGGGTTGAGTTAGGTTATGTGTTAGCCAAAATAGTGAGTCAGGTTAGGTTAGCTCTCTTTTGAGCAATTCATGATGAGTCAAATTGAGTGAATTAGGGTTGGCTTACTTCGACATCTCTACCCATCCTCCATTATTATCTCTACTACCAAACGAGCCTGAATTAGAAAGTAGGGAGTGATTTAGACTTAGGATTTGATATTTAATTTTGAAAACTGAAAGTCATATAAGTTTGAAACTATATTCATAAAACTGAAAATTGATTTTAATTAAAAAAAACAATTGAATTTCAGTTTTTAAAACTTACAATTTGAAACTGTTATAAAATAAAATTGATAAAGATTGTTAGGCCCCTCTGTTATAAAAAAAATAAAATTGATAATTGATTTAAGATTGTTAGGTTTTCACTTTTCTTTTTTCGGATTTAGTGATTTGCAAGTCAGCATTAAATTGGATGAGTTTATGAATTTAATTTTTTAAAAGGATAAATAAAATAAAAAGTTGAAATATTTTTTGAAAAGTAATGCTATATTGTCTTATAAATCTTTCCACAAATCTTCCTACTACCTTATAAAAATTGTATTATATGAAAGCAGAAACTATTTAATGTTTTAAGAATATAAAATATATTTAATGCTTACCATTCAAGAAAAGTAGGAAGATTAATTGAAGAATGTTATAAGAAAATTTAAAATAATTCTTTTTTGAATTCGGAAACGGGATGGTTAACAAAACCGATAAGATGAAGAATACGTTACCTTCGGGTAATGTTATCCTCACAAGGCATGGTCTAGTTAAGGTGCTAAACCAATATTAGCACATAATTCCACATTAAAATTTACTACTATTTTCAAAGAGTTTAATAAACATGCATTTTATTTTGTTTTATTTACATTTTTACATTGTCAATTCATCATAATTTTTTTTTTTTTTTTAGGTAATTATTTTAAAAATCAACAAACTTTCTATATAACTTCTTAAACAATTATTTTAAAAACTAGTATTTTAAACTGTGCAATGCACAGGATAAATATTTATTATCTAATTGAAATTTATAATAAATAAATATTTTTAAATATATAAATTATATTATAATTAAAATTTATAATAAATACAAAAATTTTACACATAAATTATATTTTAGATTTATAATAAATAATTTATATTGTGATACAAGGATATCTTTAACTGTTGATAATTTCTTCTAAAAAAATATTAAAATTTAATTTAGAAATAAAAATGAAAAAGATAGATTGGAAAAAATAAGAGGTTAAGAAATTTTTTTAAAAAACCGCTCTCGTTGAAAAAAAAAGTTAAAAACATTTTTGTCGAAGAATAATAGTTAAAATCGTTCTCATTCAAGATAACTATTCTAATTTATATAATAATTTATATATAGAGAGAGAGGATACAAGATAGAACATATACATAGAACATTAATAAACTTATGTATCATAATTTGTGATTAAATGAAAATTCAACAAATTTATTATATACCATAGTCTGTGGTTGGATCACAGTTGGTGTTATTTATTCATTTTTAAATCACAAAATGCAGAGTTTAGATTGATTCATTTGTATGAGTTAGACCCAAAAACGTGGAGACCCTTAAGCCGAGTAGAACGCTTCCACAGTTAGACCCTATTCCCACGCATATATCATATCACTCTCACACACACAATAAACAAAGAGAAACTCCGTCCAAAGTCTTCTTCTCTTCTGTCACCAGCACTAAAACAACAACCATTCATGGACCCTCATATTCTTTTGACGTGATCGCAGCTGTTTCAAACAACAAAAGTTCGCGTTGGTTCCAAGTGCTGATAGCTTGGAATGCCATATTGTTACAATGGGTGAGAGAACCGTGTCTGGCTCCGCCATCAAGGTTGTTTCTAAAAAGTCCTTGTGCTGTTTCTTCACAATGACAACGTTGCTGTTCATGTTGTCATGGTTGTTCGTTCTGCGCTCCACGCGCTCCGAGGCCTCGCCTCGTTCCACTAACAACAATCCAAACCTTTTCTCTTTCGGTTCTGATCCAGTGCAGCACAAGAACAACGCGGAAGTGGAACCCTCCTTTGGCAACAGAGCAATACTCGTGGACAGCATAGAAGCAACACGTGACGAGAAACATGTGCCTGAAGAAGAACCTGTGAAGTGCAACAACACACGTGCCAATATTGTTCTGAGAGTTTTCATGTATGATTTGCCTCCTGAGTTCCATTTTGGACTGCTGGATTGGAAACCCGAGGAGAATGTTAACAGTGTTTGGCCTGATATCAGAAATAAAGCACCCCATCACCCTGGAGGGTTGAATTTGCAGCATAGTATAGAGTATTGGCTTACTTTGGATCTTCTTGATTCAGAACTACCTGAAGCGGCATCTAGTGCTAGGAGTGTAATCAGGGTTAGAAACTCTACAGAAGCTGATGTAATATTTGTGCCATTCTTTTCTTCTCTTTGTTATAACCGTTTCTCCAAAACTGACCCACATGAGAAGAGGAGCAGGAACAAGGTGCTGCAAGAGAAGTTGGTGAAGTATGTGACAGCTCAAGAGGAATGGAAGAGGTCAGGGGGGAGGGACCATGTGATTTTGGCTCACCATCCAAATAGTATGTTGGATGCTAGAATGAAGTTATGGCCTGGCACTTTCATACTCTCAGATTTTGGGAGGTATCCCCCCAACATAGCCAATGTTGAGAAAGATGTGATTGCACCTTACAAACATGTAGTTCGATCCTATGATAATGATCAGTCCAGCTTTGATAGCCGTCCAACATTGCTCTACTTCCAAGGAGCAATATATAGAAAAGATGTATGTTTTTCTCACCCTTTAATGTCTTGCTTTAATTTTTAGTTTTGTTGAAAATCTTTCATTTTTGTTTTTACATTATACTTTTGGTTGAATGAGTTTAACACACCAAGACGGAGCTCTTGCATTTTGGTTTGATGCAATAACAATATCTAGCACAGTTAATTCTTTGTTTGGAAAAATGGTGTTTTGGTCATCTTAGTTGCAACTATTTGATGTAGTCACCTTTAAGGGGAAAAAATATTAAGAGGCTAGAGTTGTGAGTTATTGATACTACCACCAATTTAAATAGTTTGTCTTGTTAACCACCTCCATGCTCTGTTCGTGGTGGGATTTTATTCCAAAATGAAATAAAAAATGCTGTTAACTTGATTATTCCCTGAAGTTATCGGGAATTGTTGTTACTCTAGGAATTTCTGTTCTCAAAAGCTTCTCAGGTTGCATCACATACACAAGGGCTAAAGTATTCTCTTAATTTTGTTTTCCATAAAATAAAAATCAATCAGTTTATGCTGAAGACCATAGGTAATTCTCTTTTGAAAATTCAGACCTATAAGCTGTTGTGTCCTCATATGCCGAACAATGTTTAGCTGTTTGCTTAGTGAACCTTCATTTATGGATGCAGTTGCTGTCAGCTCATGTTAAATATATACCGTGCTTGTAGTTGTAGCCAAATTTGCACATATTATTCCTTAAATGGAATTGGCATCACATGTTATTGACGAATGTCTTGTGGAAAAAGTATGATATTTTGCAGTTTAGATTTTAGTTCATGTAAATTTTTTTCGTTCATGATTTCTATAATGTTCATATGTTCTGTATTTGGTCCTTCCTATATAAAAACACTTGGCATTTTTTTTTACTTGTCATGTTACAAAAATACTTACGTGACAACGTCAAATGGAGTCATATAAGCGTTTTTTATAATTTGACATTATGGAGATTGTAAACTTTTTTTATGCATTTAATGACTATGTACTATTAGTATAAACACCGTCAATTAATTAGAAATTATCATTGATATGACTTTTAAAATAGTTAAAAATCAACAAATTTACTATACATAATAATTTGTAATTGAATAATAATATAAAACTGTTTTACATTGTTAGTGCATAATTCATTTTTTCTTTTTTTATATGAACTAAAAGCAAAAACTGATATATTTACAGAGAAAATGTATTTAAGTCTATTTTGCGAATCCAAGTTTCATATTCATTTCCATTTGCTTGTTAAGCTTGTGTAACATTTGGCTCAGAAAACCAGTTGTGCTCAATTCACTTTTTTATTTTTTTTTCTTACTCAGGGAGGTCATGTTCGGCATGAGCTATTCTATCTTTTAAAAAACGAGAAGGATGTGCATTTTTCATTTGGGAGTGTTCAAAAGGGTGGAGTGAGAAAGGCCACGGAAGGCATGCGTTCTTCCAAGTTCTGCCTCAACATAGCCGGGGACACCCCTTCATCGAACCGCTTGTTTGATGCCATTGCCAGTCACTGCGTCCCCGTCATCATCAGCGACGAAATCGAGCTGCCATACGAGGATGTCCTAGACTACTCTCAGTTCTGCGTGTTTGTGCGCACAAGAGATGCTCTCAAAAAGAGGTTTCTGATAGACTTCATTAGGGGCATTGGGAAGGAAGACTGGACCAGGATGCGGAACAGGTTGCAAGAGGTCCAGAGTTTCTTTGAGTTTCAGTTCCCATCCAAGGAGGGTGATGCTGTCCAAATGATTTGGCAGGCCGTTGCACGCAAGGTTCCTTTTATGAAACTGAAAAATAATAGATCTAGAAGGTTTCTCCGGTCTCTTTATGGGAAAGAGATGGGGCACAAAACAATACCTGCACCGGGTAATTTATGGTGAAAGGAAAATAAATAATATATGTTTGGAGTTGTGCACCAAAGAGCCATTGGATGTTGTGGCAAATGACTTTAGGTTTGGCCTTCAGAAATGTTTGAACATTTCATGGATATATGTATGTAGTGATTTTGATGCTGACAATGTAACGTTTGTACCTGAAGACTCACGATAGGAAAGAGGATTTTTGGGCAATTTGGTTCCACTTGTGGTTGGACTTGGGGGTATACAATGAAAGTGTCTTTGTTCTTGATTTGATCAACCTTTTTTCTTTGTGGGGTCCAAGATTAACCTGTTTCAAAAGGGATCTAACATTGCCTTCATGTCATCAACCTGTTAGTTCTCCTTTGGGACTTTAGAGATTCCATGTTGCTTTTAGCTTTCTGATGTCACAGTAACTACTACTTGTGTTTTCTCCAATTATGTGTATTCGATGTGAAGAAAGACCTTTTTGCCTTTTGTTGTCATAGTACGCATTGAAGTATGTTTTTTGGAAACTTGACCGGACTGGTCGGTTGGATTGGAAAACTAGTGAACTGGTCACCTAATTAGTTCAAATAAACTACAGAACTAGCCCGAAGAAAAACCTGTTAAAGAATCGAAAAACTGGTTAAAAATCGATAAAAAAACTGGTTCACAGTAAGTCAATGCAAAATGCTTAATACAACATTATTTTAATTTTTTTTCTTAAAAAAATAAAAACTAACCTAAATTATTTATCATTTTCTTTTTTATTTTAAATATAAACTTGTTTTTATTAATAAATGTTAATGTGTATAATTAAAACTTATACTTAAGTACCATGACATATTTAATTTGCACTTTTGTAGGTATTCTAAATGTAAAAAACCTATAAAATTATGTTTTATTTTTAATTTTTAATATTATAAAGTTATGATATTATTTTTTAAATATTATTTTATGTATTATTTAATTATTATTATTATATTAATACCAGTTCGACCACGGTTGAACCATTGAATCTTGAACTAGTATTTTGACTGGTTTGGTTTTAAAAACATTAACATGAAATAATTGATGAACCTATAGAGTGTGACGAAAAGAAAAAAAAATGATGTGTAAGAATCTTTGATCAAAACACTGTTATTAGAGTAACATTCTCTTTCCACCACACTTATTCCTACATGTTAAAATTCAAGTGAGTGTCTTGAAAATGGGACTATCTAAATGAGAATTGAGACAAACATATTTAATAAGACTGTTAAGACAAATGACGAATTTATTACCCTTAAATATTTTGATAATAACAAACAGTTAATATATATATATTTTGCGTAATCGTCTGATCATTCGTTCGCAAGCAATTGTCTGATGTTTTTAAATGAATAATCGTCTTTATCTTTTGATTAGATAAATTTCATAACTAACAAATTTTTCAGACGATGACAACATTCTAAAATGATCTGCACATTAATCAGAGCGTAGGCTACCTTGAAACGTATAAAGCCTACATTACTACTATCGAGGAGAGTTAGCTTTTTTAAGCGAAAAAGAAGGAATGTGTGTGCAGATGTCAGAACGGGAAAGCGGACTTGACAACTGCTACAAAATTGAGTACAAGAATAGAAAAGATAAACAGACTGTTTTATCTTATCATATGACAAGTTGATGAAAGACATTAAATGTTGTGTTTAATGCTCCAACGACTCTCTTCATCAGACGAAAGCCGTCTTCTACAAAGCACTCAACGGATACTTTTGGAGAAGCCTATAAATAGAAGAAGATACATCTTTCGTATAATTGTTGCTGCTAAAAAATTATAACATCTTTTAGAAACGAAAAAGCTTTTCTCTTGTATACTTTGATTGTAAAAATCTTTTTGTACTTACTTGTATATTCATCTGATAAGACATTAAACTCAGTGAGGTAACTCACGAGTAAACCTTTTTCCAAAGAAATTGGTGGAAGCCTGAAGAGGCTTTGATTTAAAGACTACTTGGGTTGAGGCTGAAGAGGCTTGTGGAAAGAATACTTGTAACTTAAAAAAGTTAGTACAACTTGGCTGTTGCCAAGAACTGGACGTAGTCTCTGGGGTGAGACGAACCAGTATAAATCTTGTGTGTATTCCAGCTTGTCATTCAGCTTTCGTTTGTCTTATAAAACATTTTTGAAAAACTCTTTGATCATATATTTTTTCAGACAATACGTCTTTAACAAAAGTTTTGCGAAAATTTGACATAACACAATTCAACCCCCCTTCTCGTGTTATCTTTGTGTTTTACAAAGACTCACTTAAATTTCATTCAATAGAAAAAAAAAATGTATTACTAATATTTTTTTTCTTATTATTGACAATGCCTTTGTGTGCCCATATAAATTGTGACCCTCAAATGAAACTAAAATATTAGTGATGTAATATAAATTTGATGTAAAAATTAAATTATATTGTTTTGAGATAATTACATTGCCTTTCTTTAGAAGTAGTAGTACATATTTATAAACTTTTATTAATTATAAACAGATCAAACTTTAATACTAGTCCTTTGTTTTGTAATTTTTAAGAGTATTATATATATATATATATATATATATATATATATATATATATATATTTGTTTTTGGTAGATATAGTATTTATATATATAAATATAGAAGAAGTATATGTGATTTTTTAAAAATAAAAATAACATTTAAAATAGGTTTAATTACTTTTTTGGTCCGTATAGTTGTACAAACTTTATCTTTTGGTCCTTATAGTTAAAAATAATATGTTTTAGTCCTATACATGCACTTTTGATATCAGTTTGGTTCTTGCCATTTTAAATAGCCACAAATTGAAGAAAAAAATGTTAAAAAATGTCAATTTGTGACTGTTTTACAAATTCAATTTTTATTTTGTGACGGTTTTATTTTATGAAATTAAGATACATTTGACGGCACAGACTGATATCGAAAATGTATGTATAAGGACTAAAACAAATTATTTTTAATTATAGGAATTAAAAAGTAAAATTTGCGCAACTATAAGCACCAAAAAAAATAATTAAGCCTTTAAAATAACATAATTCATTGGCAAATAGGAAATCCAAAGGGGGCCGAAACTTACTTGCGGCCAACTTGCTACGCGTGCCAACAGACGACGGAACAATAAATTGTAAAACCCATCCTAAATCTTAGAACACGTTAGCGAGTCTAAAGAATGAGAATGGCGCTATCTTCGTCATCGTGTGGGTGTTTTTCCTCTACACCGCTTCCCTTTCATCTCACTCGGCTTCATCGGCACCCTATTGTTAGCCTCAAACCCTATACTCGTTCTCAGGCTCAGCACACCCTCGCGGCCGCCGCGACACCTTCTACTCCGCCACTCTACTCCACCCGACAAGGGTTCGACACCGTCAACATTGCCGAAGATGTCACCCAGGTACCTACTTCCCTTCACAATTTTCAAACACTTCTTCATTTCCAGTGTAACGTTCGCGCCTCTAATGTAGTTCGCCACTTTTAATTACTTTATGTTTGTGCAATATTTAATAATAATAATAATCATAATAATAATTCTTTTTTGTTTTTAATTGTGAATGATTTTACGAATTCGTGCAGTTGATTGGAAATACGCCAATGGTGTACCTCAATAAAGTTACGGAAGGTTGTGTGGCTAACATTGCTGCGAAACTTGAGTCTATGGAACCTTGCCGAAGTGTCAAGGACAGGTAGGTTATCGTTTTATTCATGACAAGATGAATTGAATGGTAACCAGTCTACTATTCTATTGGCTGAAATTTGAAATTTATTAGGACTTGTTAGATTATGAATGGGACTAGTCAAACACGGAGTGGGATTTACATTATTAACATAATTTTGTTAGTCTTAATAAATTTTGGTTAATAGTAAAGACTGTGTTAAAAAGAATGTACGGATAGAATGAAAATGTGTGATCCTAGACATCGTCAAAAGAGGTTAATCAATTATTATTATTATTATTATTATTAGGAAAATACTGAAAGGTACATAACAGTTTTCGTAAACACACCAGAGTAAAATTTTATCTCTTAAAACATTTTTTCTCTCTTCACTTGTAGACTCATCCCTCTCCTGATTGATCAAAAAGTTGTTTGTGACACTTTATATGAAAATTGAAAAGTTATTTGTGCCAAATAACACTGTTGTCATTTTTATTATTTGTTTCGACATGCTTTAGTTTTGTTAAGGATAATTTTGTGATATGTTAGATAATCACACTCATCAGTATGACTCGTTCTTCAGAAGCATTACATGATTTGCACTTTGCAATTTTATTTTATTTTTTGTGTTTGATGTTCAGATTGGAGATATGTCATGTGTTAACATCTGTTATTGTTCAAAATGTCAGAATTGGCTACAGTATGTTATCTGATGCTGAAGAGATTGGAGCAATTTCTCCGGGGAAGGTACATTATGAATATTTTTTCTGTATAGATCAATGCAATCTTTTCTATTCCAACTATCTTTAAACTTATTGTACTATGATGTAATAGTTTGTTCAAAGCCGAGGTATTGAATCTTGGGTTTTCTTTACGTTCCTGATCCTGTATTGGTGCAGACCATTTTGGTTGAACCAACGACTGGAAATACAGGACTTGGCATTGCTTTTGTTGCAGCGACAAAGGGGTACAAACTTATAGTCACAATGCCTGCTTCCGTTAATGTTGAGAGGAGAATCCTTTTACGTGCATTTGGTGCAGAGGTTGTTTTGACTAATGCTGAGAAGGGGCTAAAAGGGGCAGTTGACAAAGCTGAAGAAATTGTTCACAGCACACCCAATGCTTACATGTTTCGGCAGTTTGATAACATGACTAATACAAAGGTTAAGTCTTAATGCATCTCCTATAAGACCATCACCTTATCAGTCACTGTGTTTTGAATTATTGAGTGTGTCAGTGAAAATAGAAATTACAATATAAATTAAGTTACATGTTATTAAGATTTATATGCACAAATTACAGATCCACTTCGAAACTACAGGGCCAGAGATATGGGAGGATACCGTGGGTAATGTTGATGTATTGGTTGCTGGGATTGGAACTGGTGGTACTGTTACTGGCACTGGACGTTATCTTAAAATGATGAACAAAAATATAAAGGTTTGATTATTCATTTGATATGCATTTAGTTCATTAGTTGTTATTTCAAATTGAATGAGATACTTATTGGTCCTGTGTCACTAGCCCCATTAAGAATATCAGTTCCTGAATTCAAATTCCATAATCTACACTTCTTTATTATTAAAAGAAATTATATGTAATTGTTATTGAATCAGTATGGTAAATAGTATCTCTAAAGATTTGACCTTCAACCGAGCCTAATGGCATCGTATAATCCATGTAGCTGACCTCACCTAGTGGGATAAGGCCTTTGTTGTTGTTGTTGTTGTTGTTGTTGTTATTGAATCAGTATGCTGACTGCTTGTGCATTACATCTGTCATATTCTAAACCTCTAGGGACTTGGCTGTGTGTGTCTTTGTTCCTGTGTTGGAGAGAGAGAGGGAGAGGGACGAAGAGTGAATAAAGGAAGGAAAAAGGATCCAGAAGGAACACGTAAAATATTAGTTTGACTATTCTAGCATACATTTGATTAAACCATAAATTGTAGCCAACATTTTCCAGTAAGACTTAAACTGAGTGACATGCCTGAGTGTATTAGGCATATGATGGACAATTTTTGGTGTATGCTTCTTACATTTAAAGTGCAAGTGATGCTTTATCTGTTCTACTTTCTTTAAGCTAGTATTAAAGTGTGCCATATTATGTCTTGCTTAGGTGGTTGGGGTGGAACCTGCAGACAGAAGTGTTGTTTCGGGTGACAGTCCTGGTATGAATATTTTACAAAGTTTATGAATGGTATTTTTCCCCCTCTTCATATCGTTAGTTTCAAGGCCAATATCCACTTAAAACAGATTTTCTTGTCAGCTGTGACTGCATCAGAGTTTGTTGTAGGTTTCATGCCAAGCATTTTGGATATCAAACTGCTTGATGAGGTTATCAAGGTAAAAATAATTATTCCTCCTCTGTTGTATGCTTTCCTCTTTATTTCTGGTCAGAATAACCTGCTTGAGGTTATTCTCTTTGGCTTTGGTACTTCTGTACTAAAGAACAAGCTTTGTGCTTAGAGCATCTCTATCGGTAGTTCTTAGGTGGGTTCTAAAATTAAGAACTGCTCTTAACTGGGTTTAACATTGGAGGAGGAGGATGTAGATGTCACATGTAAGAACCATTCTTATATAGGAATTGGTTCTTAACCATTAAAAAGTAATTGAGAAGTAACTTGTGAGACCCATTTTAAAGAAATATAAAGATGTGGGATAATTTGTGGGCCCATTTTAAGTTTTTAAAGAGCTGCGCCATTGGAGTAAAGATGCTAAAGTTCTTAAAACTGATTGACATGATAGGACCCATAAAAAGAGTTAAAAACCTCTGATGGTGTTTACTATTGGAGATGCTCTTATCATGAATTTAGGTGACAAAGAGTTCAATTTTGGAGTCATCTACATATGAATTAATTGCTTTATCTGGAGTGTCATCTACTAAAACTCTTTTTAATTATTGCTTTAGTGGTTTTTACTTTCTAATTATGCAGTGCTGTTATCTTCATAATTTGCATAAATAGATTATTTTGAAATTTGAATAATTAATTAACTTGACACATGAAAGTACAGGTTACAGATGTTGAAGCTGTCGAAATGGCAAGAAGATTAGCATTGAAAGAAGGTTTGCTGGTAAGTTATAAGTTAAAATATCTGGTAAACCCTCATTCTAGTCCTTGAGATTGTAACTGTTGGTCACTTTAGTCCTTGACTTCACAAAATTCCTACTTTAGTCCTACAAAAAGTCATCCATTTTAGTCCCTTTTGACTTTATTTTCGACAGTCCATTTGCACTAAAAAGGATTAAATGATAATTTTGCATAGTTAGGGACTAAAATGACCAATGCTTACAATTTCAAATACTAGAATGAGGGTTTACTCGTAAAATATCTTTGAATATATAATTTGTTTTATGTTTCATATATTAATTATCAACGAAGTTTTGCAATATTTTTGCATATAAACTGAAGTATGCAATCTGCATTTAACTTCCTATAGATACTTTTAGTGTGCATATATTCTAGATGCAAAATTCAATTTAGTTATCAGCTTGACATTCTTCGTCTTTAGTTTTGTATGTTGCTGGATATTACAATGTCACTGTAAACTACAAAGTGGTTCGGTTTATACTCTTTAGAATAGGCTCTATCATAATTAATTCAAATTTCTTTCTAGGTTGGGATTTCTTCGGGAGCTGCAGCAGCTGCAGCCATAAATTTAGCAAGACGGCCTGAGAATTCTGGGAAACTTATTGTGGTGAGTTTATTTCTCAAAAAATATTTTGGCTTTCTTTTATGTTGTTTCCATTGGATGTACTGGACACATTTTTTTATATATATAAATTGAATAGGTGTTGAAAATTGCAGTTGATAGAATAAAATGAAGCTTAGTGTATTTTTCTCAAGGTGTTATGCCTAGAGATATGTTCCTCTGTTTACTTTAGTGCTTGTGTTTAGCTTGAGTTGTTGAATGTTGAACTCAATAGTTTATTTTCCTTTCAGCATCCAGGTTATGTTGTTGGTTAAACATCCTTTTTTTTGGTATTATCTCCTTTTTAATTAGATCATCATTATGACTCCTTGCAAAATTAACCTATTACAAGAAAAATTTCTGTGGAATCATGATGCTTCTGTCTTCATTTGGTTTAAAAAATTGCAAGATCAGTGGCTAGGAGCATCTTTTGGGTTTAGATGAAGTTGGGTTTCTTCTGTGCTTCCCTTAACAGAAGTGGCAATTGATGGCAAAAGCACAAGAGTGTGACAAATAAGGGCTTAGGAAACTTGGATGTTACCCAAGAATTAGCAAAGTTGGAATGCATGCATTTAGATTGCATAAGAATGCATGCATTTAGATTGTTCTATTTTACTACTTTCCATGATAAATTATTCTCCTGTTAATAAAGCTTCGTAATATTGATTCATCCTTCGCCTCTTATTTTGCACATTCAAGGTTATTTTTCCGAGTTTTGGTGAGAGATATATTTCTACTGCTCTCTTCCATTCTATCTATGAAGAGGTTCAGAAACTGTAAAAGTTAGATTCTACCTTAATGAGGACAACTGCCTATTGGAGATTGAAGCTGCTCTCCCGTCACCAACATTGAAAGAAGTAGCTGCCTTATGCTTTGTATAGGTATATCCTCTCACGATTCTGGGATAGAATCAATGTTAAAAGATATACTGGTTCTGTATATTTTTTAATTTTTGGATGTCATGCATCAGATGCATCATTTGGACGAGGCACAGTTCTTGAAGCTGAGGTCTGACAGGAAGCAAAAGGGGAGACTGACATGATGTACAATGTCTTTTTAATTTTTTAATTTTTTTACTGCTAATCTAGTGTGGTCTATTCTTTTCATTATTCTTCATTTTCCCTTCCCCAGTCATCAAGGATGAGTAGTATTCCAATGTTTTACAGTAACATTCTTTTTCCTATTCACTCTTGTGCAACTATGTATCATATATATGTAGATATATATGGAGGCATTACGGACTTACACAATGGTAGACGATGGTTTATTAGTGCGCTATATACCGTTATTTATTCAGCAGAATTAGTGCTTGCGTACCTATTAAACATTGCTTCTTAAAATGACATGGAACTATATTTCAAAGTATTGACTATAACAAGGAAATCCTTGCTGTAATTACTAAGATCTCCTGGTCCGCTTTATTAGTGATGATATAATTGTATAAATTGTTAATTGAAAAAAGATCATTACAAAATCAGTTTCCGAAGGGTTGGTTATACTAATTTTCATCTAGAAAACTTGTGTCTAACATGGACAAGGTAAATCTCGGTCCATGATGATGTCTTTACATATCAACAGTTGGATATAATAAAAAATACCGATTGCACCGGTTATGTAAGAAGTACGAAAGATTTGCTACTTAGTCTCCGTATTAATAAGCCAGTTTCAGTGATATTGCAAGTAAAATCTCGAACACTGGGTACGGAAAAAATCGTGGCGGAGAGGCGGCGATGTCAATCTATCACCTCCATCTCATTTGAAGGTTTATTTTTTTTACTCGGACAGAATAAGATCTTATATGTGATAATGTAATGGTTCTTTGAAAAGTGAGTTTCTTAGTGATTTTATCTTAGAATCCTCAACTACTCTATTGTTCAGACTTATTGCCAAATAAATCACATCATGTTGATTCCCAAAATTTCCATCTCAATGCTTCACGAAGTACAAACAAATGACCAAAGTTCTTATGGGAATAAAAATGTAATAAAACATAGTAATACTACTTTTTTGAGAAAAAAAAAATTCAGAAATAATTTTTCATAACTCATAATAAACATGAAAATATTACATTCTCAAGTTTACATTTCTAGGAATAAACTTTTAATCTGTGATAAAAAAAAAATACACCCATAGCAGTTTGACCATTCTTCAGGTATCCCTCTGAAAAGAATTATAATGCCATTTATAAAAAAATTGGTTCACCTGTAACGTGCAGTCAAATTGATGGCGACCATGATGGTGCCGGTTTCACCAAGTCCATGCTAGCGTTCACCGTTTTCATAATTGATGAATTTGGCTTGAGTACAGGAAAGGTAACTCTTAACTGTTGATAAAAATAAAAATAAAATCAACCGTTGATATTTCAATACATACATGATTTGTTATACATGTGTATGTAATATTAATCATTGATTATTTTTTATTAAATATTGAGATGACTTACTTTATTTTTCCTCTAAAGTGAATTGTTCGCGCATAATTGACCATTTGCTCAACTTGTTGACTCTTCAACTCTGGGATGGGAACCGTACAACGTGGGTTTGAATTGTTGGTTATATCGAACTAGAGTTGTATTTGGATCCTAAGGTTTCGAAATTCTTAAGATAAACGCATTAGATATCATAGCTATATATTCAAAACAGCAACGAAATAGTTTCCTCAGAACCAGACCAGGAGCATTTTTTCCTCAAGCCTCAGATATATATGTTTACATTTTAGCACTTCTTCCCCTAAGTCAAGCATAGATATTGTTACATTTTTTTTCTAGGTCTCAAAATGGAGAAACCAGTGGCATAAAACCGTTACTCTTTATTTCAAATGAATGAAAATTTAATTTCCATTTAAGTATCTCCTCTATTTGAGTGGTTTTTCTTTCCTCTTCTTTTTGGTCATATGGCATGACTACAATTTAGTACAGTACAAGGTTATTAACTCTAACAAAATCTTCATTATTGTTGAAACTTACGTTTGTTTCTCTTAGGCTTGCTCCATAATGATCCCTATTATAATTTTAAGAAAGGTTAAACTATTGAGTAGGTTTCTTAACTTTTAGATAATTTTTAATTAGTTCTTTGTACTAATTTTTCTTTTAATGGAGTCCTTAATCTTTTAAATTTTTTTAATTGGATCCCTGGGGTTAACTTTCGTTTGATTGTCATTTGTCCTAGGGACCAAAATAAAAAAATTCAAAAGATTAAGGACTCAATTAAAAAAAATAGGTAAGGGACTTAATTAAAAATTGCCTAAAAGTTTAGGAATCTATTCAATAGTTTAACATTTAGTTTACTAACATTATGTTAATCTAGTAAGGTCTTGAGTTTGAGCCTTGTGGATGAAAAAAAAGTGGTTGGAAGAAGATATCTCATAAAAAGTGGTTAGCCAAATTCTCTAGCAGAGATTAGTCATTGACAAAAACCAGTAAATATTTTGCACCTATTCTGCGATTTTAGCTCTCCAAAATTTAAAAATCCGTAATTTTGATCCAACCATTAAATATTCATCTGTTGACCATTAATGCCTCAATGTTAACTGTGATGAAGCATTAGACTAAATATATGGTAGATAATATTTAAAACTAATGTCAAATCATAGTTAACGTTGAGACATTAACGATTAATGAATGAACATTTAACGATTAGACTAAAATTACAAATTTTTAAAATTTGGGGACTAAAATCACAAAATTAAAAATAGAGAATCTAAAATTGAGGATTTTTAAAAATTGGAGAACTAAAATTGTGGAATTAAAAATAGGGAGACCAAAATGGTGGATTGAGAATTATAAGGAGACCAAAAATGCAGTTTAGCCAAAAAAATATTTAATTTTTTATCAATAATTAAGTTTGCTTCTTTTTGTTTATAAAATAGGGAGTTTTTATGTTTTATAAAGTGGAAAATTAATTTAGAATAACCAAATTGTCTATTTATATAATATTTAGAATATATATATATACAACACGTAAAGATAAAGAAAATAGATGTGCATTACTAAGATATAGCCTTTGTGTAAACATTATTTATATAATTTGATAAATTTAATTAATAACAAAAAACATCACGTGATATAAAAAAATTATATAATCATTTAATTTACATTATTTAATTTATTATTAATTTATTTAATTTATTGTATAAATTATGTTTACTCGAGTATTCTACTGTGTTTCATTCAAGCTAATGCTCAAGTCCTTGAAATTTTAGCCACATAATAATAATGCGACAACATTTGAATATTGAGATATGCTTTTTACCCCTTTCTATAATTTCCCCTTTTTTCTAAAATAAAACAAAGGCAAATTAGGATAAAAAAAAAAATAAAGTTAAACTATTGAGTAGGTTCTTGAACTTTTAGATAATTTTTAATTAGGTCTCTATATTATTTTTTGCAATTGAGTCCTTGTCAAGGAATATGTCGTCCAAGTTAATAGAATATTCACAGCAATTTAATCTCAAAAATCCAATTAAAAAAAATTAAAAAATTAAGGACTCAATTAAAAAAAATTAGTATAAGAACCTAATTAAAAATTACCTAAAAATTCATTGAAGTACGCAATAATTTCACCTTTTAAGAAATTGCCACTCCTTTTCTGCCGTCACTGGTCCATATGCTTAGCCTAATTTGAAGGCCAATTAAATGCTATGGACTTTTAGTAAGCAAACCACACTTCATTTTCCACATTATAGCATAGATGTTGATTTACAATAGAAAGAGAGAGAGAGAGAACCTAATGGTTTATATTATGAACAGGACAAAACTTAAATTGCATTGAAGGCAGTGGGATCACATTGTAATTGGGCAATAACAATGATTTAGTAGGTTGTCCCGTTTAGTCTTTCATGTATAGCTGACTTGTTTCAATCCAGACTCAACTAAAAAGAAAAATTTCAGTGCTATGTTTTTCATATGGCCTTATGAAAAAGTGCCACGCATGCATCTTCAAACATGTGCTGTATGAGGCTATGAAGCTTCACTTAGCATCTTCTTGTGGTCCCATGTGTGGACTTGTTTTATGTTTTGCACAAAAGGGAAGGCCTATTCGTGAGGATCATAACAAATGGAACTCTTATATCACATGACAGCCATGCAATGTTTGGTAAAAATTATAATAGCAATGTGGCAAACGGATTTAATGGTGTGAAATTTCACACGATTAGTATTAATCTTCACTTAATTATTGGGATAATTCAAAGATACGTTTTTGAATTATGTTTCTTCCTGGATTTTGCAGTTAAATATGTGTGCATATGTCCATGCATCGATCGGAAAAGAGTAACCTAACTTATTGAATTGTCATTAAAACACAGTGTCTATCATAAATCTGTTCTCCTACTACGAATTAAATTTTTAAAACTTAAATTATTAATTAAAAAAGAATAATGTTATATCCTCCTACAAATCTTTTTATAAATCTTCTTACTATTATTTTATAAAAAAATATTAAATAAATACATTTAATGTCTTCAGAATATAAAAACATCCAATACTTACCATATAAAAAAGTAGTATGATTAATAAGATGATATGATAGGAAAATTTAGAATTATTTATTAAAGAATAATTGTAAATCCTCTTACAACAACATCCTTTTAGTAATTTTAGGAAAATTTGTAAGACAATATAATATTACTCTTAGTTAAAAACACATAGTTAGTTTTAAGATTTGGATTAATTTAAATACTCTAATGATGTAAAAAAATTTAACATTTCATTCAATCATACATTGTCATGTATGATATGATCATTAACTTTTGTATTAATTATTCTAAAAGTTTTATTTACAATAATTTTAAATTAATTAATTGTTAAAAATATTTACATTAATAGTGCATAAAAATTAAACTCTTAAGATTTTGTTAACATTAACGTTAGGCTTTATTTGAAAAAAAAATAAAATTGTTACACTTGTGTATATAAATACTTACTTTTTAATATAAAAAAAATTCACATTTAATTTTTTAAAATCATTACTTCCATCCCATTTTATTTGATGTTTTAGTAAAAAAAAATTGTCTTGTTTTGATTGTTATTTTAAAATATCAATGAAGTATTAAATATTTTTTTCTTTTTATATCCTTAAACATTTATTATGAAGTGAACAAATATAAAAAAAATAAAAAAAAGAGAATCTAATTAATATAAAAAAATATATATCAATTTTTGTACTAAAATCTTAAATGTCAAACAAAATGGTACCAAGAAAGTAGTTGACAAAATTGATAAGTTTATATTACATTTTACAAGATATCTAAAGAGTAAATCTACCGGGATTTTGTATGAAAAATGTTACACGTGGACCATCACTGTGGCTTCAACCTTTTCAAAAGTACGTTGGATCACGTTTCCACATTACACTTGCAGAGGCAATTACCGACCGGCGGCTTTTACAGTGGATAATCAAATTAAGTAATTTATTAATAGATTATTAATTTAAATCGTTAGATATATAAATAAAAAGATTAATAATTGAGATTATAATTAAATCAATAAATCTTAATTGTTGATTTTATTTATTTATATATTTAATAGTTTAAATTAATAGTTCACCGGTAGATTATTTATTCGTAGAATTTGTCTTACCGTACCTAGTTACGTCCGATTCCGCGTCAAAATAGGGATTAAATTTTCAAAATCGTATTTAACAACCCCCTCTCTCTTTTTCTTTTCTTTTTGGAATGAACGGGAGCTAAGGAAGCATCTATATGAGTAATCTCGTTCAGAGACGAAGTGCAGCTGTATAATTCTTCATTTTTATTTTTTTTAGCTTCTTCCCACCAAACAAATTAAAGAGAGATCAGAAAAGAAAGGAAAAAATGTAAAAAAGGATGACTTGGGAGAAAGGAAATCATGTGTGCATGCACTAATAAAGAAAAACTTAGGATGTTTTTCTTAAAGAAATTCTTATACCCTTCGAATATAAGGCTAATATTCGTATAGGATACTTGTTTCTTTTTAAAAATGCTTTCGTGTGAAGTTCAACCTTTAACATTGAGGAAAGACTCATTTGTTAAAGTTAAACTTACCTTTAACTTAAGAGATTAGGAGAAAAGCTTTTTCATATTCGGAATCGTGATCGGGGAGTATCTATGACTTTTTTATAGTGGTTAAAATTTGTTTGGTTAACTATAAATATTTCTAGAGTTTTTTGTTTCTTTTGTATAGGTCACAAGTATTTTTTATTGAGATAATTATGCTCGAGTCAAGTAAGATTACTGTGAGCAGCAAAGCTTTTCTTTCAAGTTTTATAAGCTGAAACAATTCCGTGTTAGTTGATCCATACTTTCAATGGTATTCTAGAGAATGTTTACACATGTTTTTAGGAAATCAAATATTTTTGTACTTGATTTCAATAGTGAAACAATTTTATTATAAACACTGCTTTAAAATTTATTATTTATTTATTATTTAAAACAAAATTTATTATTTTTGAAATAAAAAAATATGAATATATATATATATATATACACACACACACACAGATCCAAAATAGTTATTACTAACAACCTATTTCTTTAACATTTGAAAAAAAAAGTTAGGAATTTTCATGTCACCATGACTCAAACATTTTTCAAAACATGAGATTTTTGTGATAACTAAACAAGTAGATCTAAAATAATTATTCCTAACAACCCATTTTTTTAGAAAATATTTAATTTCAATAAGATAATAATTAAATTGTTTCATAAGAATTAAGTTTAAGAATAATTAAATTTATGCAAATTTTATTTTCATTATTTAGCATTTTTCTTAAGTAAATTATTTAAATTTTATTATTATTAATTTTTTTCTAAATGATTTACATAGATAATATGTAAAAAAAAAAAGATCTATACAAATAATAACATTTATAAATAATTTATTATAACATTTTCTTGTATGTAGAATAAGATAAATTTAAAAATTAATTTAATTAATTATAGGTTTGAATAATTTTTTTGTAAAAATATTTTTATAAATTTTAAAATTATAAAATATGTTAATGTGATTATTAATATTTTTTACTTAGTTTTTAACATAACAAAATTTTTCATTCTCTCCGCTTTGAATTATTTTTATGGTTTGTACTAAGTATTTGTTAATATTACGACAACAATATTCTTAAAGGATTTGTTTATTAATTCTTTAAATATTTTTAAAGAAATAAAAATAAAGTATTAAAAGTATAATATTCAATATATTGAAAAAAATAAAACCAAATATTTTATAAAATGATTTTTATTTTTAAAATAATAATAATTATACTTAATAATTGTTATATATTTTATTCTTAAGTTTAATTATTTATTACATTTAATAAAAAAAGTTTTAAAACTTTATATTAAGTATATTGAGTGAGCTAATAATGGTATTGTGGTCTTTTTATATCATTAAAACTTTCCTCCCATCTAAGGAAAGTTGGATTTCCACCTCCCTCCATAGGAACAATTTTCTATAAATATGGGCCAAAAAATTTGAGGAATCATTGTTTTTTGCAAATATTTTTTTGAAATTGCATATCAAACATATGAAACTAATATTCCTAACTTTAGATTCTTGACAAATTAAAAATTTCCCAAACCAAATGCCCTTTTAAGGTGATGTTTTACATACTAAAGCAAAAAATAGGGTATTGTATTGGTACCTAATTGATTTTAAACTATTAGATATAATATTTTTTAATTGAATGCTTGAGATTGAAAGGGAAAATGAAAATAAAAAACTCTTTCTCACCCCCTTACCTACACTATTACCCTTCCCTCCCCTTCCCCTTCTCTCTCACTTCCCCTCCTATCACTATCACCCTCTCTCCTCTCTCACCCTCATCCCTAAATCGATCCACCAACCAACCCTCCCCCTCCCCCTCCCTAACTCATAATGCATCTCTTTCTCTTATGAAAAAACCCTTCAGGTGCTATCAGTTATTTATGTGGCAGAAGGGAGTCAAAGAGGGTAAAGCGTGAATGGAGAAAAGGAAGGCAAATGGATATTGTCGTCAAAGAGGAGGTGGGAGTGTGGTCATGGTGTTGGTGACTCTGTGCTTATGATGGTGCTTGGTTTTAATTTTGGCCTAACAGAGATGCGATGGTAGGGGTAATGGACATTGTTTGTGATCTTTAGTAGGGGTTTGTTGGAGACAATGGTGGCTAGTGGATGTTGATTTGTGGGTCTCGATGGTAGTTTTGGAAAGCAGAGACAATGACAGATGATGGCTACAAGTGGATGTTGATTTGCGAGTCTCAATGGTAATGTTGGTGTTTGGTTCTATTGTTATATTTTGTTTTATTTTTATTTTTATTGTTGTTTTGATTTTATCCTTATGTACCAACATACATAAGTCTAAATTGTGTACTGAATACATCACCTTCACTTAAATCATTTTCTATGAGTTGTGATAGTGTTTTTAAATTTGAGTAAATCACACACCACATCTCTGAAAGATGCTTAAATTATATTATATACTTTCCTCTTATTTTAAAAACTACATTTTCGTACTCTAAAAAAAGATGTATTTAATTCATTTTAACATGAATAAGCCTCTTCATTAGTACAAAAAAGGCTTTTGGCATCGGTTGTTTTTGAGTTTCTAGATTGTGTATAGGATATGTGAAATCAGTTGATATAAAAATTACATTGCATCATCAAGTATTCATGACAATATTGGTGTGAAACAAATGGGTCAAATAGAATGTTAGCTTCTATTTGGGTCAAATAGAATGTCTCTTGTTCTATTGTCTTATTTGTTTCACACCAATATTGCTATGAAGACTTGATGATGTAATGCCTTCAATAGAGATGGCAAAGCTTCCCTACTCGGATTTGATTGCTTTCACTGTGTGTCATTTAGCTCATCATGAGTTGGCCTTGATCAAATTGGTAGAAGCCATCAAATCCAAGTAAGGAATAAGACATTATATGATGGTTGTGTTGGAAAAAGGGTGGAGTATATTATAATCTTGAAGGCTGGATTGAAAAGCTTGAAAGAGAGATTGCTAAGCGCAAAGCAGCAGATAAGTCGAAGAAGGTTCAAAGTGATAAATTCTTAGCTGTCATATTTCAATATTTTTACTGTGTACCATTTAGCCATCATGAGTTGGCCTTCCTCAAATTCATTAAGACGTGGCTGCAGTGTTGAAAAAGAGGGTGGAGGATCTTATAACTCATTACCTGATTTTACCTCCAAGTTTAAGACATAACAAATAAAGGATTTTGATGAAAAAGGGAAGCTCTCAATTATTGAACTATTTAATGCTTCTACTGAAATTAGATATTTTGGTGATAAAGAAGTTGGACATAGCAAGGCTTTGTTTAGTTCTTTATCTATTGTTTTTCCAATCCTAACATTGTCTTCACCAAAACCAAAACCCCAAATATAATTTCTTTATTGTGCAACAACACTTAATTATTACTATGAGAGAACAAAGAGTGTATTCGTTCTATGCCAAGCTCTGCAACTCTGCATTTTGCATTGATCACTCTACTTTCTTGTTTGAACTAACATTTTATCCTCTTATGTGAACATGTAGATATTCAACAATCCACGTCAATCTTTTGACGCCGACTCAGATGACATCCACACACATTGGACAAACCATTTGTTGAGTTGACTAACTTGTAAATTTCTACTTTTTTAGCATGTTTCAATTTAGGATGTTAATCGAATGTTTATAGGATATTTGTGATGATTATGAGATAGATATGATGATTATTGGATTTTTTGTGTTATGAGATTTTATACTAGATATTATGCTATTTATGATTTTAGGATGTTAGTATAAGGTGTTTATGATGATTATAGAATGTTTTTACATGATGTTATGAGATTGAAGTTTTTATGATGATTATTGGATAATATGATATTTATGGCTAGTTTGTGATTAGCCTGTGATGTGAAAAATATCTACTTGATTGTTTATATGAAATAACAGGGAGGTAAACGCACAAAACAAAATAACATAAAACCTCCCTACTTTCTACATCGATTATGTACACAACCGACATAGAAAGTTACTGTCTATATTGATTACTAAGCAAAACTAACATAGAAAATTAGATATATGTCATAACCAATGTAAAAAGCCTAACATTCTACAACTAGTTAGTTTTTTAACCAACATAAAAAGTATTTTTTACATCAATTCAGTATTTGATGTAAAAAATACCTACATTCTATATCTCTTGTATCTATGATGAGTATAACCGATGTAAAAAGCCAATTTTAACCTATGTAAAAAGTCTCCTGTGCAGTAGTGATCCTTAAGAGAATTACATAACTAATAGATTTGTTGATATTAAATAGGTTAAAATATATTACATATTAACCTCTTAAAAAAAAGTAAGTACGTGTATCTACAAGTGTATTTTTAAAATTAAAATAAGATCAGGGAACTGTAATTTAAATATCTTTTATGAAAGGGAATTAAGTATACTTTTACTCTTTTAATTTTACAGATTTGTCTCAAAAAATTAAAATGGTTTAAACATGTCAAGCAAAATAAACTTTTAAACAACTAAACTTGATGTAACCAATAAAAACAACTACACTTGTTATGTATTTATTTTACATTTTAAATTTTAACCTCAATAACCATTACATATTTATGTAATTTACAATATCCTTTTTAACCTTACCCTAACCCATTGTTTATCTGTAGAGAAAAAGGGGGAAAATTTGAGAAAACAAAGAAAAATTTAAAATTATGAGAAAACTTGAAAAATTATTAATTTTTTGTTTCTAGTACTTTCTTCTTTATTTTTCCTTTATTTCTTTTCAATCAAATAATAAAAAATTTAAATTTTTCTCTGTCTTTTTTTTTTCCTTCTAAGCAATTCATAAGTGTATTTACAAATGCCTTTTTAATTGAAAATATTTTTTTTACTATATATTATTTTAAGGTCGACCCTACCTAATAAAGAAGATGAGTTCTGTTGTTATTTATATCATTGTTTTAATAAAAAAAATTCATTTTAACTTGAGATTGGAAATCCCTTACGGGGAGGGTTATACGGCCTTTTATTAAAACCTCACAACTATTATTGATATATACATACAAAATTGTGGAAGAAGATGGATATTTGTAAGGACACTCCGCATATACATTCTACAAACCTTCTGTTTCTTTTTTAATTATTGACATGTGAAACTAAATGTAAATGTTGTCATTATCTCCATTAATTAAAATGGCTGTCTTCCCTTGTATGCAAAAGGAGTACTTTTCCACAAACTCAAAAGGAAAGAAAAATGAACCGTTAATTTGTTTGGTGAAGGAGAAATATAATAGACAGAAAAGAAATAAATGGGAATGTGTTTGGTTGAGGAGAAATGAGAGAGAAGAAAAATAAAAAAGTTTAGTACCTACTATTTATTTTTATTTTATTTTTTATTTATTTTCATTCATTTATTTTTTTGCTATTTATCTTAAACTAAATATTTTTATTTTATTCTATTTTTTACCTATTTTTATTCACTTTTTTTAATTTTCATCCACTTTATTTTTTATATGTTACTTTTTTTCTTATCAAACGGATCTAAAAGAATATCTTTACAATTTAATTTATGTCTTAAAGAGATTCCAACAACCAAAACACATTTTTTCGGGTAGTCTTTTTTTTATTTTAATACAATTTTTTCGGGTAATCTTTACAAATAAGTTATGTCACAGGGCATATGGTACAAAGAGGCAGATCTGGATCTCCTCCTGAAATGATAGACAGTTTTAAAACCGTACAATGTTACTCTTGGTTTCTCGGATGACAGAGACCGACATCCATCGTATGATAGACTATATATAGTCAGAATTCATTGAAATCAAATATTAAAATTAGTCAAATTATATTTTAATAATTTTTTGTAGAATACAAATTAAATCAATCTAACTATTGATTTGTGTGATATTATCTTCATGATTATGTATATCAAATTTCACATCACTTAAACTTTTTTAGATATGTTATCTAATATTAAATATTTACATATATTATAATATCATATTATATGTTAAAATATAGCGATGCGATAAACTATTAAATAATTTTATAATTATATAAAATTTTGTATATTTAATCTAATTAATAAGAATATCAAATTCAACAATTAGATTGATTAAATTTATATTCTACAAAAAATTATTGAAGGTGTAATTTAACTAACTTCGACATCTAGTGTCAACGGATCCTAACATATATATATATATATATATATATATATATATATATATATATATATATAAGATTAATTGGTCATATATTATTATTCGAAGGTTTTCCTAACAATTATTTTTACATGAGTTTAAATTTTGGTCTACTCACTGAAAACGCATCTGGCTTCTCAAGGCTTTTAATCTTTATATTAGTACACTTTTTTTTTTCTCAGTATTGGTATTCTTTATGATATAAAAAATACATTAGTAATTAATAATTATTTGTTTATTTTACAGATTGACACAGGGTACTAATGTATAAAATAAAAACGTAGTAACTCTAATATTATACACACAATTAAATTATATACGGTAAAGAACCAAAGTGAGAGAGTGAATTGTCTTCAATGTCACCACCAGTTTGTGAATTGGCTATGTTATAATATTAATGGGTGCAGCGAATGAGTCAGAATGAATAAATATGCTACGATATAAGAGATAGAGGAAATTTAGCATCAATAGACGAAAAACAACATTTTATTAGGGCAGCAAAATAGGGAACCCCACTTTTTGATTACCCAGAAAAGTAGGCAATGAAGAAAAGGTGTGGCCTACGGGGCATATTCATCACAACAACATAAATGATCCAACACTCCTCCACCACAGCCCTACATATTCATTTATTTGCCGTTACTACTTGAGTTTTCACCTTTTTTACTTTTGAGCTAGCTCACATCACTCACATGCTTTCTCTGTCCTTCATAGTTTCACAAGATATTGCAATTTTCTTTCCTATGCTCTACAATTTTTGCTAAAAGAAGAGTCTAATTTGTAACCACCCCTAATATGGTAGTAATGTTTGGGAAGAGGTTAAGTACTCTGAAAAGAAAATAAATTAAAGGATATGAATTGTGTCAATAATGTAACTTTAGTTTGTCATGGAGTGTCTGTCTTGTTAATTTTATTGGCAAAGTGTGATTTCTCTTGAAAATAAAGACAGGTCACACTACCTTAAAAGTTACAAGTACTACTGCACAGGAAATTATTGTTTTCACGTTCACAATTCACTGCGCATACTTATAATAAATTGCTCTTGTTATTATTTTGTTTGCAAAATAAATTATTAGAATTATTAAATGATGCACCTCATCTCTAGTTGTACACTGCCAATCACAACAGGTTGCATTTAGTCTTAAAGCTGCTGCATTAAATATAGTCTTAAAGTCAAGGTGGGCTAGCCACAAATTTATCATCAAATTATTGCTGCTATAATTACCCAATAAAAAAATTATTGCCGTTAGAGGCTGTTATTATTGTTCTTAATCACTGCTCATTCATTTATCAGCATTATTACGAGATGTTCAGTTTTTTTTTAATTTAATTTCTTTAAAATGATAAATAAATTCACTTTAAATTAAGAATAAAATGAGAAGTCATAGTGATTAATTTAAAAATCAATTATTAAAATTTAAATATAACTGCATAATTTGTTGTATATGCATATTTTTAATCAAGAACTTAATTATTAATATTTCAATTAATGATTATAATTCTTCACTTTTTTTTTTCTACAATGAATTTCTCATTTTAGATTCTATTTCCATTTTAAAATACAAATCTTTTAAATCTTTATGAATTAAAAAATATCAAATATAAGTAATTTTAGAAAAGTGTTTTTTATATTTCGCTAATTACATTTTCACTCCATTGATGTTTAGTTCTTCTACTTAATAGAAATACTGAGTGAATACTATATACAGTCTATTTTATAACTGTATATACTTTTCTATAACTGAAATTATTTAATATTTTTTAAATTTATGCATCATATAGTAGTAGCTAGATGAGGTATTTAAAAATAAGGGTAGATTGCATCATGGTGCGATATGATTGATCTAGCTTGGCTTGAAAAGTCGATGGTTACGTGCACCCAGCAGCAGAGGAGTGGAGCCCCATTTGTTGCATCTTGTGAAAGTTATAAGCATATACGGCAGCCATGATATTAGCAATGGTAGCCAGCTTCTCACACCGAAAGGTAAAAGGAAGATCACATGCTTCCCATACGAAATTTTTCCACAAGAAAAGGAGTTTCAGGCACCCATTTGCCTTATTTGCTAGCAAGACTTTCGTGACAGCATCATGTTTCACTCAGATATGGCTATTATGCCTCTTTTGTAGAGCTCATTTTATGCTTAAATAGTAAAATTAATACAATTCATGGTCCCATCTCACGTAACAAAAATGCAATATAATTAATGGTGCTTCTCAGCATCTTACACTTTGATAATTACGCAGCTAAATGAAAACAAGAGGAGAGAGTATGGAGAGAGAGAAAAAAACACAAAATTACCTTTATGACGAGAGAAAAAGAAGTGTGAGATCTAAAGTTCACTTAAAACAAAAAACTTAATTTAGTACATGATCTTACGTGCTTTTAATACTTTCTATTTTCAATTAAAACTAGATTTATTTTGATAATCTGTATAATAAAACTTTAATTTTAATTAAATAATAACACCAAAAGCATAGAAGAAAACATGTGTAAATGTTGTCCTTTATATATTCTTTGCAAATTAGAGAAAATATCGAGGAAAGAAAAAACTCAGTCTTAATAAATATTTCATATTTATTTTCTCTCTTTTTTTTTCACTTTTTTTATTTAAGCAAACAAGTGAAGATAGAATTCAAGTTTCTTTCTCTTCATTTTTCTTCTTTCGTGCCAAAAAATCCATCAATGAAAAATAGCTTGAGCCTTACGGTTCAAAAGACACCGACCCCATCTTTCATTTTTGCCAGAGTTACCAAAATATCCCTTTAAGATCTGAAATTTAGATGCCCTTTCTCTAAATCATTAATAAAAAAATAAAATAACAACGATAATTAACAAGGTGCCATGGTTTGTTACCATGTATTTGATTGTTATAGTAATAATTAATAATTCAACTATGATTTAGCCTAACAATACATAGAGTAGGCCGATAAAGCTTACTGGCCACAACATCAAAGATTTTTATATGTGTCCATTAACTTGTACACTTGGACACTGGTCACATCAAATTTTCCTCTCTACATCAATTATTGACAATTGAGCTGATATAAGCTAATTATCACCAGGATGCGTAATCGTTCTCCACAGTAAATTGTCGTATCCTTCAGTTTTCATCTTCCATTTTCCTCTTTTAGCGGCTATCAATGTATAATTCGCTATAGAATCAGCAATGGAAAAAGAAACAATACAAAATAAGCTTAAAAGTTTCAAAGTGTACCTCCATGCAGATATTTTACCACCAAAATAAAATTTTCAAATCTTTAAATAGAACTGTTATTGTATTATTATTTGGGCTGAAGTAACATTAATTTTGTAGTTTTCTACAAGACAAAGAGCAACATGCACTAAGCGTAGTATTACTTGAAATAATTAAACCATTCATAAACTTCCAAGTTACAAGTTGAAAGAGATCCCATCTTAATTCTCAGAACCTCAACCCATGTAATGGATTAAACCCAAGTCAGATCTCAAAGAGTTTCCTTTCTCTTCTTTCCTCTGACCTATCATGATTTGAATGTCACATCCCAAACTTATAGGGATTGGTGATTTTCCATGTTAGAACATAGGAGACAACTCCATCATCTCCTCCACTTGACCAACGTTTTCATCCAAGAGCCACTTCTCAAGAAATGACAATGGAGGAGCACTACCTGTTCTCAGATTTTTGCCTATTCCTCTCAGCAGCTATAATATCATGAGCAAATTCAGCAGCAGCTTCAGAACTCTTTTCAGCCACGGAATCACAAGTGGACTTGTCCCAAGCAGCATTGTTTAGGTTCTCAAAGGACAAAATAGAATCAAACTCTTCATGAGACACCATATCTACACCACCCTCTTGCTCATCTTTGTTTCTTTTGTGCTGAAGATGAAGGTTCAAAGCAGGCACTGATGCACACTTCACTAGCTTGGTGCTTTCAAAGTTGTTATCATCATTGCTTTGGAGCTCCTCATCTTGGGTTCCCTTGAGTGGTTTTGGGGAAGATCTCATCCAACCTTCCAAGAGTCTTGAGATGTTCTCAGTGCTTGAGGCATATGTGGAGGACTGAGACTGACTAAGCCTAAGGGATGAGGCATGATTGTTGTTGCTGCTGATATCTAAACTTATTCTGTCATTAAAGCTCTTTGGTAGATACTGAACACTGGTTGTTGGGTCTGATGCTGAGTGGGGATCTAAGGCTGCTTGAAATTTCTTCAGCTTCTTCTTTAGATGGGTGTTCCAATAATTCTTTATATCATTGTCTGTTCTTTGTGGAAGGTAGGAAGCTATGGCTGCCCATCTGCTCAAGAATTAACAACTTCACAAATTCAGGCATATCATATGCATATGCTAAAATTATAAATAAAAAAGAAAGTTGTTTTAAATTTTTTTTTTATCAAAATTAATTAATGAAAAGTATGTGAACTTCAATTATCATGTGGCTGAATTTTTACGGTATATTGATTCCATAATAACAGATTGATTCTCTTTTTTGTTGATGAGCAAAGAAAATTATGATATTTGAGGATTACTTGTTACCCAGTAGAGCTTGCAAATGAATTATCATTCCTTCCTCATGGGGAGTGAAGTTCCCTCTCTTGATTCCTGGCCTGAGGTAATTAGTCCATCTAAGCCTGCAACTTTTGCTGCACCTTGACAACCCTTTACAAGAAAAGTTTGAACTATATATGATCAGTTGGATTCAAATTGTTATAATTGATTCCAAAGCAAAAAGGATATATATATATATATGTGTGTGTGTGTGTGTGTGTGTGTGTGTGTGTATATATATAAATAGAGAGAGAGAGAGAGAGAGAGAGATGAAGAACAATCCACTTTCATAATATATTTATACATATACCTCAGTTTACTAAACAAAACAAGAAAAGAATTTGAATATATTAGGAGATACATAATTGAATTTAGCTAGTTACCAGTATTAGTAGGCACTGATCTCCAATTTCCTGGACCATGTTCTTGGATGTAAGAGACAAGGATGATATCCTCCTCAGGTGTCCATGGACCTTTCTTGATGCCAACTTTGTCACAGCAAGGAGGCCTCCCCATGGGTTCTTTTCACTCCACCTTCTGCCTTAAAACTCACTACTCGCTCTCCTTTTCTAGCTAGGCTAAACTTCCCAAGAGAGCTTTGCAAATAGTACCAATGCATGTGAGTGCTTTATATACTCGATGACTTTGAAGAAAGGAAACTAAGTAGTTTTACCATCCTTCATCTACCTTGCTAAGTCACCTAACTCTTTTCCTACCTTTATAATTATGCAGTCAATGTGGAAACCAAAGTCAGCGAGGAGTTTGAGCATTTCTCTCTTTTCTATTTTCCGGGTCACGTGGTACCTTCTCACCAAAAGTTAATAAAATTTAATATTTCTTACCCTTCTCTTTAATTTCCCTTGAAGTGTTTGCTTGAGACACTTGATATCGTTTGCACCCTAATCAATCACCATGTTACATTTTTACATAAACATTTGGTCGACATCTAATAAATTGAGGTTCAAAGAGAAGTGTGTATTTTTCTTCTAATCTATTCTTTTGATTTATTAAAATTGAAGTCCCTAACCAAACATAAAATTCAAAGCAAACTTAATTATGGCATTAATTATTTTCCAACGAATAGTTTGATTTTGATTTTGATTTTTATATTTTCATTTCCCTCTGCAAAATTGAATGTGTGGTACACTGGTACTTTTAAAATTTAGCGGACAGCTAACAATAAATGAAATTTTCGGTTTTCACAGAGGAGCAGAAAATACCGCAAGGATACCCAAAGGGGTGTGAGATTTTGGTTAAGGTTGTTGCTGGCTTTTGGGGAATGTTTAGAGAACCTCGAACAAATGAATAATGATTTGTGGTTACTTGTCTGTTATCATGCAGGATAAATATTTAATTTGTACTTGTTAGCTTGTAAAGATGATCAACTCACCCCATGAATCGATTATTATAATATTATGCATATGAAATTGTTATATACCAAGGTCATGTGATAGGGAACTATATATGTTCTATCAGGTCCCATAAGGAGTAATGCTTTTACTTTTCAGAAATGTCAAATTTCAGCCTCTTCTGTTATCTTTTTGGCTTTTTTGGGCTGATGGGATGGATGGGAGTACTTGGAGCAATACGCTAAAATAATCAAAGATAGATTGAAAAATGGTTTTTAGTAAAAGAAAATTGTTCAATTTTATTTGAATAAATAGCTGCTTCATGATTTCATGAGAATTTCCTTTCTTTTTCATCGTCTAATATATGCACACGGAGAGAGGGAGAGAGAGTGTGTAGGTGTGTTTGCTTCTTTATGAGGAGCAGCGAGCAGTTCCTCATAACCATGTGTCCAAGCTGTGCCATGTACTGAAATGGTGCGTTAGTACTTAGGTTCTGTCACTTTCCATTGATCTTAATTACTCCCTCTTCTGTGAAAGGATAACGATCTTCTATCTATGCAACTACTCAAAGGGTGAGTTTCATGAACATTCACGTTACAAAGAGAAATTGTATTTGTATAATAATATTTGTACTTATTTTTTTGTACAACAACATGGGGAAACAAGAAGAAAACTGTAGGATAAGATAAACGGTGTGATAGAAAATAAAAATAATATTATAAAAAATATCATATGAATAATATAACTCGTAGCTTTTTTTGCACTTTTTGTTGGTGAATGTTAAGTACAAGATATATAGAAAAAATTCTGGTGAAAATCACAAAGAACGAGAAGAAACAATGAAGGAAGTTGAAGGAGAAAAAGGGTATGCGAAAGAATGCTATCAAAGAGAATAGACGATTAGAAAATTTTGAAATTTAGGTGGTGTTGAGAGTCACATAAAATGTGTAGTATATCCTAATTTATTGGATAACGAAAAGTCATATGCTTCATTAATTTTTAAATCAAACATTAACTAAGTATTTTAATGTCGTTGAAATCCTTTAAATTTTTAACAAATCATAAGCATTCTTAAAATTAATACCGCTGGTCGGTCCTTTGAGTAAAAAGCATTAAGGACCACGCTTGAAGCCTTCCATCCTCTTCCAGAGATGAGTTTCAATGTGTTTATCAAAGTCATCAAACATGTACCCCACATAGAATTGACCTTCGTGTACATATCTACTACAGAGACTGTACGTAAACCATGTACCCATCCTTGAACACGTATTTCACTTTGTATCCAATTGCCACTAGTTTCATGTACTTTCAAATGTTTTAATTTTTACCCATGATTTTTTTCATGATTAAAAAATTGGTCTCTGGCAAGTGGCAAGCGGTGTAATGAATTCTGATATGCAAAGAATAAATGATGTTTTTCCTTGTGTCTCTTAGTTTAAGAGGATTTTAATATAAATACACTTATTTTTTTTGTCATCTCCTTTCTCTTTTTCTTGGGTTGTGTAACTTATTCCGAGAAAAATAGGGTTAAACAATCTCATAGTAAATAATTGGTACAATTTTCTTATATAATTTAAAATAGTTGGTTGTAAGCATTAATTACTTCAATCATTTACGGATGGAATTGTTTAACCTCATGTTTACTTGATGTTAGTTAGATAATCTCCTTTTCCTTTCTTGTTTTATCTCTCTTTAATTTCTTCAACATCATACAACCCAATAGGTTTATCATTACCGAATAATGTTAAGAGAGAAATACTAGCCACACTCTCTAACGTACTCTGTTGAACACACTATTTATTATTAATTGAAATTTATTAAAAATCACACATTTTTCTGGCTCATGCTTTTCATTTAATGAGTAATTTTCTTAATTTTGTAATTTTTAATAAATTTTAATTATTAATAAAGTATATGTTAAAAAAAATGTGTTAAAAATTATATCGATAACACTCCTCAACGTTAAGAATAATGGTGGATATTGATTGTGAAAGGAAAATTTGCTTGTGATAACATTTCTCTAAACTGGTCATACACGCAACCCTGTTTGTGGACCGATTAGGTTAATACTAGCATGGTAGCGCAGGCTAGTAATCAACGTTCCAATATTAGAAGAAATAGCAGTTACAAAATCGTCATAATCAGTACTTTAAGTTACGACTTTTGTTAAGGTGTACAAGTTAAAGAATAAAAATATTATTTATTGTTTATAATAATTATATTTTATTTAATAATTTCTTTCAACGAGATATATTAACAATACTCTTGTATCAATATGTCATTAGTCCAAGTGAAATAAGACTCGTATCTCTTAAACAAGGTCTTGATGTGGTTGAAATGAAAGAACTTATTAAAAGTAGTCAGTCAAGTTTTTCGACAAAAATTAATTATCAACAAAACTAGTAGATATTCCGTACCAATAACATCGCAACAAAAAAATTAATTAACAATACTCTTGTCTTATATATGAATATGAATATTGAATAGGCTACATATCAACCTCTTCTGATGTCTGAAAGACTTACATGAAGACAATCTCTATTTCGATATTTTGCTGACCTCTTTTAATTACGTTATTTCACTTGAATTTTTTTTACAAAGAATGAATATTTGAGTCTGAAAAAATAATAAACAGGACAATTTGTTTTATAAAATAAAAAAGAGGTCACTGAAATTTAAAGAGATGTTGCTGAAAGTTTTTCAAAATAAAAAAAAAAGTGTTAATTATAAAAAAAAACCACAGTACTAATATCAACTAGAGTAATGCTAATCACATATTCTTCTCAAATTTTGGATCAGTCGTTAGATAACATTAATTAGATAGCAACTGGATCTCACTTTCAAGTTTCAACTTAAACTTTTTAAAAATATTTAAGCGTCCAATAGGTCACACCTTTCACTATCGATGTGAAAGTATCATTTATATATAATTTAAAGTCCAAACTCCAAATCGTCATTAAACATAATATATTACATTTTTAGTACGTGGAACGATTATTATATTTCACCTACACTTTATTTTGTAAAATGAACCTTGTTTTTGTTAGCAAAATGAAACATGGAAAGACATGCAATTCCATTCCATGCATGTCTTATATCATAGAATCATGATTTTATATTCCATGAAATGAAATTTATTTTTGTTATTAATATGTATGGTTATTTATCAATGAAGTTAAATTTTAATTTTATTTTAGCCTATCTTAACCAACCCATCACGTGTTACAATTCGTTTTAACACTCATTAAACTTATAACTAATTAATAATTATGCAAATATAAAAAAATATATAACAAAATACTTTTATTGTGAATATCTCTGTGTGTGTGTGTTTTATCTAAAAAAATTGTATATATTTGTTGTATATTTTAAGTAAGGATTTCAAAAGGTTAAAATTGCTATTTAATTAAATTTAGAAAATTATTTTAAATTAATTTAGTGACATCTTAAAATAGATATTTGATTGTAAATGAGTCTTGTTGACTTGGTCTTTTAGACTAAGTCTAACCTTATCTTTTAACTTAGTTTTAGGTAGTTTTAGAAACTCTATCTTTTCTTTATAAATATTTATATTTTAGAAGGTTTTTAGATAGAGTTTTCTCTCCCACAGTCTTATTTTCTTTTCTCCTCTATGACTATCTGGGTTATTCTAAGAAGGCTTGCTAGTTTCGTTGCCCCAACCATTTTTGGGAATGGTTGGGGTGAGCCTATTATATCTTAACAGACTTGCGCATTATGCGGATAAGTCCTTGAAGATAGTATGAGATCACACGTCTCAGGCTTAATTTGTTTGTGACCATTTATGTTCGTGGGTTCATGGTTGATCGTGGTTCATGATCATTCAAATTTAGGGGTTCAATTTGATGGAGAGATCATGATTATAAACAGTAAGGACAACAATATTTCTCATAAATAAACGAGTTTGTTATATTTTAATGTCAGCAATTATAAAAAAAAAAAATGAATATCATTAATGAGAAAAAATAACTAAGTTTTTCTCATGAGACTTTTAGATCAATTCTGATTCTATTTAGCACCGAGTTCATATAACAAACAATGAAATGAATTAGAAATGTATAGTGCTACGAAAGCTACCTAAAATGTAAATTAAAAGAATCATTCTATTATAACTTCTAACTCATTTCACCGTTCTATTCTTCTATGAAATGATAATTATGTGTATGCTCTAGTTTTCTCTTACCCAAATTAATGAAACAAGGGACCCTCGTGGGACTCTCTTCCAAAGACATGCATGTTAATCCAACATGGTTAGTGGTCCAATCTTTAATGATTTCTATGACTACAAAAAAAAAATCACAGGAAAAATCATTAAGTGTTAAGATAACTTAATAAGCTTTATTTAATAAAAATTAAATTTTCAATATAAACATTATATACCTACACTATAAGTACGATATATTAACAATATAATATTTTGATATTATGAAAATGGATCCTACAGTTCAATTTGACCCACATGGACTGCAGATAATAATCCAACATTTTTTTTGTTTTTGAATATTCTTTTTAATTGTTAGTTTAACATAAAAAACACGAATTTAAAGGGATGAGATTTGTGGAATTTAAAACTTAAACCATGAAAGATTCAAGCCCTTCATATATATATAGGGTCAGGATCTGTTGACACCATTATTAAAATTAGTCAAATTACACATTCAATAACTTTTTGTAGAATACAAATTTAACCAATCTAACCGTTGAATTTGATGTTCTTATTAATTAGATTAAGTATATAAAATTTCATATAATTACAAAATTATTTAGTAGATCATCAAATCACTTTAATTTAACGTATAATATGATATTAAAATATATGTAAATATTTATTGTTAGATAACATATCTAGAAAAATTCAAATTATGTAAAATGTGATATATATGATCATGAAGATAATATCACATAATTCAACGGTTGGATTAATTAAATTTGCATTTTATAAAAAGTTATTGAAGATGTAATTTGACTAGCTTTGACACCATCTGATGTCAACAAATCCTGACATATATATATATATATATATATATATATATATATATATATATATATATATATATAATTGTACTAATAAAATTATTTATTAATACGATATACTATTAATATAAATGCACAATATTTATATAAATAATTTAATTTCAATTAAATAAAACTTATACTAAAAAATAAATTTAATATCAAACTATTAATATATGACATTTTTTTTAATATAATCATAAAGGCAATGGCAAGTCTGCAAATTATTAAAGAGAAAACATGTCATGCACTAACAGTGTAAAATAGTTTTGCACTATCATCCAATTACAAACCACCATTTATTGTAAGTTTGTTGACTTTTAAAATAAATACTTTAAAAGTCATATCAGTGATAATTTATGATTAGTTGATAGTGTAAAACTTTTTACACTAACAGTGTATGACCATTAAACTCATTATTAAAATGCATTGTGGGACAATACTACTTATATATAATGGTAGGAAAATATTTTGTTGAGAATAAAATTAGACAACGAAAAATTATCCCCTTTAATTTCGGGATATAAGAAAATAAAAGATGAAAATAATTATATATAATATTACATTTCATCAAATTTTTACGTTTAAATAATAAATTTGTATAGGCCACTAGGGTTGGTCTAGTGGTGGGGGGTTAGGTAGTAGAGATGGCAATCCTACCCATACCCTATGGGCTACTTGCAAAAAAAATCCACTCAATGGGAATGTGGTCGAGAACAGGTATTTATCCACAAAATTTAATGGGGATGAGTGCAGGTATGAGTATTATAATACACACCCCGTCCCATATATATATATATATATATATATATATATATATATATATACATACATACATACATACATTAAAATATCCCATATATAATATATTGAAAAGATAAATTTTAGTGATTATTATGATATTAAAGATCTTAATTTATTTTAATAAAAAAGATATTGCAATGAGTAGTTAAGTACAAACAAAAATAAGAATTTAATTTATATGTATTGTTAGTGTAAAATATTTTTAAGCATATATCCAATAAGAATTCACCATATCGCCTTATCAGTGAATAAGATGATGTGAAAAAATAATCAAATTTTATTAGATGTATGTGTTAAAAAGTTTTCCACTTACACTATATAAATTAAATTCTAAAAGTAATTCATACTCCATTAAAAAAGTTTTGCACTAGAATTATTAACTATGTTAAAGGATAGATTGAATGTATATGTCTTTTTATATAATGATAGTGAAATGTTAGAAATACTTAATTGTGAAACTTTGATCAATAATTTCATAGTTGATAAAAAAATAAAATGACAATTAATAAATTATATTAAATTAATTTTGAATATAAATTTCGTCTAAGGCCTCATAATTTTTTACCAGTACTTAAGTAAAGTACGAGTAGCGGGTGTGGGTAGTAGGTATATAGGTACCTAGTGGTTACAGAGACAGGAATTAAAGTTGCTACCCGTGTGAATATGGGCCGGGTACAAGTATTTTTTTCTAATATAGTAACCTTTTCAAATCCTATTCATTGTCATCCCTATTGAATAGTATGTACAAAATTTTAAGTTCTAATCTTGTTGCTATTATTATACACATACAAAAAAAAATGTATAACAGAATAATATCTATCATCTGTACTATCAATATTTATGATTGACAAATAACCATGTCCATTAAATATGTAGTCAAAGATCTATGTATATGAAAAAAAAATCTTCTAAAAGAGGTCAACCTTCAAGGGATTAATCTGCCTCTCTGCCAGAGGATACTTTGGACAACAAAAAATATCTATTGTCTGTACTCAGAGAACAATATGCAGCCTTGGCTGTACTTGGTAAACGTGGAAAACGGACAAGAAAGTATGCTCATCTAACAGTTCGTGCGACATAGGCGACATACGTAGTGTTTTTTCGACCATATGCGAACTTCATAAATAAAATATAACATAAAGGTTCTCAACAATTTTAGACGGGTACACATAAGATGCATTAATTTAGATGCAACAAGAGACATCCGTACTATTTGAGCATAAAAAATATTGTATATAATTATTGTTATTTATTTATTTTTATAAATTTCGAAAATATTCTTCAAAATCAAATCAAAAGGATAATTTATGTCACAGGCAGTCTCAGCATGCTATTTGCGTCCTGTTTAGTAGCATTGGAAGTACCTTTATAACTTTTGTTGTCCTATTTTCCTATTCAAAAAATATTTTACAATAGATATAAGCAAAATAAATAATACAATATCTACGCCTACTAATAACTAGTAACGCTCTTCAATGAATTCTCGCTTCAACAGAGGATACGGATGCAGTAACTAATCATAAATGCTCCAACTGAAAAATCAGAAGAAAATAACCTAAACTTTAACAAATGGCTATGTGATGAAGGGTAATTCAACTAAAGAATAAGGATACAACAAACAGCAGAATATCAAAGACTAACAAAACAGAAATTTATAGTGACTATACATAATGTACTCCCTCCTATGATCCTGCTTCCCAAAAGCTACAAGGTTTCTACGAAGTCCACAAGCTACAACAGAGTGACCAAGTGGTGAACTGAACCCTCAAGTTAACACATAATGATCCTGATTTCTGAGATCCTTTTCCATAAAATTCCTCAGGTTTTCAATATGTATTGCTATTACATCATATCCATAATAATTATAAGATTTGTGCACCCAGTCTTGTGGGAACAACTTCCCAGTTTCAATGGAAGAAAGACCAGCAAATTTCATCTCCCAAGAACTTTACTCATCATCCAATGCAACATTTTCCTGCCAAAACATATAATTATTAATATAAATAAAAGACAGACAATGCAAGTGCTTCCATGTTCCACTGTACAATGCACAAAAGGAAGGAACCAACTATTGTTATCAAATTATCATCTGGTTACACAATAAAGGCTATAATCGTCAATCAATAAAAGATTAACCAAAGCCTTTTCCTGGTCAGTTACAAGGATCAAACAATGTCATGGTGTTTTATCAAAAAACCAATTCTTTAGATAGGCCATTTAGATCTATCAATCTTCGAAAGAGAAAAAGTATAAATTCTGTTACATCAACATCAGATTTAGACATATAACGTAGAACATTCCCCTTTGCTGATCTATATTTGAAGAAAATGCCAAAAACAGTACAAAAACTTGTGATGATACCCAAGTCTCACAGTGAACACCCATTGATTACTAGTACAAGATATATGATTTTTTTTAATACGAAAAGAATCCTATGCAAGGCAAGAATATTACTAACACAAATTTGCAACTCTTCTTTACACTTTACAGGCAGTCAATTAATTTGCAATAGACAGTTGGTCAGCATCTCTCACCAACAAATATGAACCATAATGTTTGCTCCTACCTCTGGAGAATGATTGCAAGATGCATATCCATCTATGCTATTTTGTTTCATTTTTCTTGTACTGCACAATCAAGAAACACATCTTAATACTAGTTTTGCATGCAAACTGAACAATGAGATAAAAAAACCATAAGGGCAGGCAATTCCAATTAGTTATTGTTATTCACCACAATTGCTATAACAATAATTTAAGGTATAGAAGGAATGAAGGTATTATTTACAAAGGAAACAGACTAAAAGAAGTGAGTCAAGAGCCAAAAGTAGGGAAAAATAGTAGAATCATTCTTAGGCAATCAATAATTTTGATTTTGTAGATAGATATTATTGGAGGAATTAATGTCAGAAACTCACAGCTACTGCATATTTTCAACTTCTTCCGCTTGACATGTTCATTCCCCCTTCCACTCGTGGACTTATGCTCCCGTACAGGGTGATACTTCATGGATGCCAACTCTTCTTTTGCAGTATCAAGCCTGCGCTTTTCATCTTTCTGGTACAATTTTGTGTAAGTAACAACAACCCAAAGAACCTTGATATGTCATATGGAAATCAACACTTACATAGGACTTCTCCAACCCCACAATCTGTTGCTTACAAAGCTTGAGTTCCATCTCAAGCACATGTATCCGACCTTCAGCAGGCACAGCACTTTGCTCTACCATTTGTTTTTGCCTACTCCGGACAACCTCCGGTTGCCACACGTTCAAAGCTACAAAGGCTTGTCTACAAGAAATAAATCACAAAACCCCATCAAGAGAATAAACGAACTAGTTACCCATGCTAAAAGAATACGGGCTATAAAGCCTACAGCACAGCCCAGCCCGAAGCAAAACACAAATTAAGAACTGAAATAAAATTACAATAGTCAATAGCTGCAGCGTCTAATACTAACTTAACAAGTGCAATATTAATCTGAAGTTACCCAAGCAATGAAAAATTCGATCCACCTCATCACCGGTCTATGATATAAACAAAGGAACATTACATGACTATCATAATTTTTCAGCATAATAGCACCAAAAAGACAGCATAGCCAAGCTTTTAAAAAACACTCCACAACAGCAATTGCGGCCACAACAGCAATTGCGGCCGCAACATCAAGGTTTTCAGAGCCTTAGCGACCACATCGCAACCGCAATTGCAGCCGCATTTGTCCATAATTTTTGCAATATCAAATATGGCGATGAAACCATAACCGCGACAACAATTTAAAACCTTGAGCATAACATTCAAGTTGAACAGATATGAAAAAAGAATGTTTTTTTTTTTTTTTTTCTGTACGTGTGATTAATTTTTAAATGGGTAACCTGGTAAAGTACCTGACCCTACGCAAATTGGACAACTCCTGAGCAGTTTGTGCGGCTCTGGCGGTTTCTTGAGCGACACGTGTCTGAATATCTCTGAGCCTTCTAGAATGTTCGGCAATCTGGCTCTCCTTTCTCAGCACAGCCCTCCTATCAGCAGCTATTCTCCTCTCCTTGTCTCTCTCGAACCTCACCACCCAAAAAGTTTATAAATAAATAAGCAAATAATAAAAATCTGAACTTTATAAATACCCAGATAAGAAAATTGTGCAAAAAAGCCACGGACCGTGTTAGGAAAAGTTAAAAACGCAGAATCGAATTCGTACCTTAATTTATATAGGGATTTAGAAGAATGGGAAGAAGAAGAGGAAGGGTGGGGTTGGGGGTAGTCGGAGGAGAGAAGGCGGTTCCAAAGAGGGTCTTCGGAGGAGAGGCGATGAAGGCGGCGGCATGAGATGGAGACGCAGGAGAGGTCCTTGTAGCTGAAACCGCTGTTTTCGATTCCGACTTCGAGAATTCGCCTCCACAGTTCGTCTGGGAGCGACGACATTCTCGGAATTACAACAAATTGTTCCGTGCCAGAGAGCTTTGTCTTTCACTTTGCCGGGTAAGCTCTGCTCTGTGTAATGTCATAATTTGTGCTGGATTCAGCAAGTAATTATAACTCACAAATAAATTAAAATTTTATAATTAGGTAATTTCATTGTTGGTAATTATTTATATTTTAAAAATATACATATATATTATACATTAAATTAACTTTATTTAATAAAATATTAAATAATTTCTAAATTTTACAAAAAAATAAAAAGTTATCTATTTAATAAATTTTTAATTTAAAATTAAATTATTAAATTTCTTATATAAAAATTATTGAATAAAATAATTTTATGAAGAGCTATTTTTAAATAACTTGATTACCGTTAAAACATCCAAAAATGAAAAAAAAAAATTAACCTTAGCCTCATTCAAATGTTAGTAGTCATTAAAGGTGGTTGGGTTCAAATCTAACCTTAAGCAAGTTTCAGATTCGAGTTAGATAAACAAAACGTGCTTAGGAGGCGAGACTCCCCTAAAGGTGTGGTCAGCCAAGTTTTTCGGTGAAGATTAATTATCGATAAAAAACCGATAAATATTTCACACCAATGTCATGATAACTAAAAAAAATGTAGTAGTCACTAAAAAAAAACTACTAAGAATTAACAAAATAGGGCATAAATTTTCACATCTTCTAAGAAAAAATTATAATCGTATTGTATGCGGGAAAATATGAAGCACTATGTCAATTACTTAAAATTAAAGAGCCTAAAGAATTTTATTTTTGCTCATGTATTGCAATTAATAAGTTTATAACTGGTATCAAGGACATGCTTCAAAATAGATTTTAGTATAGCAGAAGGGAGCAAATTGTATTATCATAATGATAAAAAATATATGATTGAAATATTTTATTGTCACAAAGATTTGAAAACAATAAACCTAAAAGTAAAGTAGTTTATAAAAGGTGGATTCAATAACATATTACAAAAGGAAATGGATTTTCTGTATTCACATATTTACTCATTCAAAAATCAGAACTGTTAGATGAAGATCAGACAGTTCACATTTTAAATACATATTTTGAGTTACATTTGTCAAGATAAAATATGAGTTGTCTGATCTTCATTCAACTGTTGCAATTAGCTAAATGTGTGAATGCCAAAATCTTCAGACCACAAGGAATCCCAATCCATTACAAAGCTACGGTGCAATCTAGTGTTAGTAGGGAAGGAATATGAAAAATTACAAAGTTGACAATGAAATGCAACCAAGATTTTGTGTTACCTGATTAAAGATTTTTGTTACAATAGAAGGGTTTCCGGTACCAAAATATGCCTTACAAAGTCCATGGCTAATATTGTTACTACAATAAAAAGTTGAAATTGATTGAAGTTGAGGATGCTCGATTTTTAGTAAATCACATACAAAACAGATAAGCACATAGTGCCATGTTTTGTTATAGTATGCAATTAAACTAGTACTAATATTTGATAGACACTACTTATCGTATTATTAAATATAATTTGAATTGTACCCTTTTTATTAGTCTGCATCATCACAGACAAAATGGCATGTTTAGTTGTGTTTTGTTATTTGATGTAACTACAATTTCTTTTACTTGTCCTGCCAGACAACAATTGAGAAACATCTTGAGCCACCTATGGCTAGGGTAGGGTTTCCTAAGCATCCTTATTATCTCAATAGCTAACAAATAGGTTTCTAAAATATTTTCTAAAAGTCGAGTTTTGTAACCATGATTGTCTTCAAGCGAGTTCAACGCTAGCAGAGCCAAGATCTCCACCAGATTTTGTATTGAACAGATAATTACTAGCAGCAGCACCACCAGCGTAACCAGTTTCATTGCCACTGCCGTAGTTGCCCGTAACACCGTAGCTACCCCTATTGTTGTAAGAGTTGGGACTGAATTAACAACGATAGTGTTGAGATTTGAATTGTAGGCACACTTCAAATAGATTCCAAGAGAAGGGTCTATGACAAAATAGGAGCATTATTTTCAGCAACTAATGTCCAAAGGATGTTTACAATATATCTGCCTTCGCATTAATCTACGAAATGTCTAATGAATGTATGTTACGTAACTACCTAAAGAAATTGAATCAGGGTGTTGCATTAACCAAAATACTGATGTGACAAGTAAACATAGTGAAAATCATGTTTAAATATCAATGTCACAATATGGGCTTCAAGTTTTATATATAATACATAACTATATACATGTATTATATATAAAATATAAATATATACAGGCAAGTAGTACCCTATCAGTTAGGATTTTCTTTTAAATTGTCATTGGATCATAGGTTGTTACTTGTGTGCATAATCATTCTTACTAAAGTAACGCACATGGCTGAAATGTTGCCTGCACAAAGTATAACATCTATTCTATTGCGTTGCGTGAAGCAGGCACAACTACATCCTTTTAAAGAAGTTCATCCATAACAAACTCATGCACAAGATTATCATTCGATATAGAACCACAATTACTTTCATAAAGATAAAACTCATAAAACCATCATATCCTGCATCAGTGGTTTTACTTCAAATCTTGATTATATATAACCTGTCCATCCCTCACCATTCCGTGCTGACCTCTTTATTTCGGTGTTCAAGGGCTGAACATTTGGTGTGTTGGGACTATCGTATTAATACAAGAATTACATACACCTCATTTCTTCACTGTGTCATTATAATCAACATACTATCCACAATTTCGCATATAGCAAGCTTCAAAGAAGTCAATACATAAGTAGTTTCAAAATAATATAAGCATGCATATTTTCTCAGTGACAAATGTTCACAAATGGAATTGTTTAACATTCGATATGTCAAATTACCTTTGGGAAGCAACTATAGTTGTCAATTCAAAATAGCAGCAATGCGCATCAAGCCAACGCCAAAGTCACTATAGAGGGATGGCTATACTAAAGATAATGGATACAAGATAAATAATTTACATTACACACAAATGCTCAAAAAGGAAAAAGAAAACAAAATTGAAGACATTTGTCATTAGTAACAAAATTAACAGTAGAGACACACAATAATCATTAATCTATGGCATAATTAACAAGTCAATAACAACAAAAGTCAAGAAGCATAAGAAGCACAAAGAAAGACAGTGCATATTATCACTTAACAAGAAAAAAAAAAAACAGAGCTAAGCACAAAAAAAAAGCTAGGAACGACTAAGCTGTGTGAAACAGAATTCACAGTGCAAAGACCTGACAAGGGAGGCTGGGTGTGACAGAAAAGGGACTGGTTTGGTCAGAAAATGCTTGGACTACTGAGAGGTAGTCAGAAAATGTGTCAGGAGAACACTGGTGCGATCAGAGGGAGAAGTACTGAAGTACCAATGTTAAGTTTTGATCTTACATTCCACAAGTTTTGATCAGGTAACCAATGCTCAAGAAATCGAACAAAATGCAAAATATTGATAACTCAAACACGGGGGAGCAGTACCGTGACCAGATTGTCAGCTCCTGGTTTACACTTGAAGCGGAACAAAAAAAGTAAAGGCCGGCCTGTCATTTGACACTAGACTAATCAGATTCCCCAGATATACAACTCTAGATGTTTCAAGTTACAAATTCCTTTTCAATTCTATTTCTGATATTGACATTCCTATAGGTCAGGAAAAAGAGTTAGGACTTGTGCTCTTCATTCCATTTCAAAACATATGTCCTACAAAAATCTGTCAAGTAACCATAAAACTTTTTCCCTATAATTTCTAATTTGTTTGGTGCCAAGAAACATCACAGAAGCTCTAGATCCAAATTGGAAAATGGTTGTGATGCAACGAAAGCTCTTCAAAAAGACAGGACTTAGGAAACAGTTGAGTTACCAATAAATAAGAAGATAGTAGGTTGCCAATGGGTATTTATTAACAAATGCAAAGCTGATGGAAGTGTAGAAAGGTACAAGGCATGGCAGGTAGTAAAGGATTTTACACAGACCTATGGAATTGATTATCAAGTCACATTTGCCTTTTGGCAAAAATTAATTCAATTCCGAGTTCTGATGTTCCTAGCAATGAATTTTAACTGGCCTTTATATCACCTAGATGTGAATAATGCATCTATATAAGGAGACTTGGAAGAAGAGGCATTTATGAGTCCACCTAAATTTGATGACAAATTTTGTGAAGGCAAAATCTGCAGGTTAAACAGGGCATTCTATATTATGGACTAAAACACAGTCTCCTAGAGCATCATGGTTTGAGAGGTTTGGGGCAGTGGTGAAGAGTCATTGATACACCCAAAGTCGGGATTATCAAACTTTATTCTATAAACATTCAGCCAAAGGGAAAACTGCAGCACTAGTTGCCAATGTACATGGCATTATATTGATCTGAGCTCAAAAGTTTGGAGTTAACACATTTGAAGTTAAAAATTTAGGTCCATTGAATTTTCTGCAGATAGAATTTGCTAGATCTAAAGGAGTAATATTTTTAATTCAAAGGAAGTATGTACTAGACTTGCTAAAGGAGACTGGATTGTTAAAGTGTAAAGCAGCATAAACTCCTATCAGAACTAATACAAAGATGCAACCTGCAGAAGCTGGCTGGGCAAGTGGTAGATAGAGAAGGATATCAGAGACTGGTTGTTAGACTGATTTATCTATCTCATACTCATCTGCATTTATCTTTAGCAGAAAGCTTGGTAAGTCAATTCATGCACACCCCAGGACCAGAACACTTTGAAGCTGCTTACAAAATTTTGTACTATCTAAAAGGGTCACCAGGAAGAGGAATGCTGTATAAACAGATACTTGCAAATAGAAGCCTATACTAATGCATAATGGACTGGGAGTGTAATTTGATAGGAGGGCTACTTCTGGTTATTGTACATTTGTTGAAGGAAACCTTGTCACATGGCAAAGTAAGAAACAGAATGTGGGGGCTAGTAGTGCAGAAACAGAATGTGGACCAATGGCCCATGGAAAATGTGAGATTGTGTGGATTGAAAGACTACTAAAACTTTATGGGTTGGCAACTCTACACCTATGAAAATCTATTGCAACAAAAAGTCAGCAATCTCCATAGCTCACAATCCTGTTCTCTATGACAGAATCAAGCATGCGGAAGTAGATAAACACTTCATTAAAAAAATGAAAGAAAAATGGACAGATCATGCCCTATGTCCTTACAAAAGAGCAAGATGCAAACATTCTCGCAGAGGACTGTCCAATAAGAACTTTGATAGTTTAGTCAGCAAGCTGTCTACGGGAGGCATTCTTCAAGCCCAATTGAGGGGGAGTTTTAAAAGAATTAAAATCTTCAAGCCCATTGAGGGGGAGTTTGAAAGAATTAAAAGTGCTTTTGAATTCTAAGTCATAGATAACAGGACTTTGGTTAAGAGAAATGTAGATATTAGTAAATAGTAATCAGATAAATGTAATTTCATAGTTTTTAAGGATGTAGATAACTCAAATTAATATATTCTCTCTTCTATAAGCGAGGACCTGGTATTCTATTCTTTTGTATCAGTTAAAAAATATAAATTATCTATTTCTTTCAAGTATAATAATAATAATAATAATAATGGCAATAATGTACAATTATCAGGTTCATATTTTACCAAAGAAAATTAAAGATAAAAATAAGTGTTGCTGTTCCATTGGACCAGACAAAGCTTTGCTCTAAACAACAAAAAGTACTTTCATATACCAATCTTTAGCATTTCCTCACCTCACCAGTAACCATGTAAAAGCTCGGAAACCTAATATACAGCTACAGTTCCTTATGATTCTTAAAAGTTTTACTTCAGAGTTTCACAGACAACATGAGAAGACCAGCCCACAATCCTATATATATGTTATCCAAAATCTCAATGACTGCTCTAACAATTTTCCAACAAATGTCAACTAAAATCACATTCCAAGAAACTGGGTAATCTAAGCTTATTAGCAATACAGAAAATAGAAGCATGCTTTCGAATCTAACCCACTTATACTTATCCAATAACATATTCTCACTTCTCACTCCTGGAAACAGGATTCAAAAAGGTAAATAACTTGGAAAGCCTAAAGTAAATAGCAATACATATAAGTTCAAGACTCAAAAAGTTAATTTGATTTATATTAATAGAGTATCATTTCATCCTTGTCGCAACACTTGGGAGAAAGAGATCCAAATATTACGACCTCCCCCCCCCAAAAAATATGAACCATATAGCACTTGAAATTCAACTTACTGATAAGGAAAACCACTACTCTTGAAAAGAAAGAAAATATATTAAAACAAGGGAGCAGGACATAGTACACTAAAAGTTATTCTCAACAAAGTAAACAATTTTGTACCATAAAAGAGGCAAAACAAATTATTCAATCACACAAGAAGGGCACCTTTTACTACAGCCAGACTTAAATCAATCAGATCTTTGTAAACAAAGTTTTTGTCTATAATCTGCAAAGGACTAATGGTAAGGAATGCATAAATACATGTTTGGTTATGCACCGTACACTTATAAATTATTGCATAAACCATGAAGTTTAGTTGAATGCATTATAGTACAGGCATAAGATGCAGATCACTCTGTTCATGAACATCTAAACGTACATATGATACATAAACCCACATCACCCATGGTACTCTCATAGTTCAAGTTAAAAGTCTCAACATGCATAAAATGAAACAGTCTTCTGAATTGTTTTCAGTTTGTGAGTAGATATGTTAACAACTTCACATCAAAAATGGATAATTTCCATTAGTATGTCCATAAATAAAAACATGAAAGGAAAAAAGCCTGAAGGTTATAATTTATATGGAGAATCTGAAAATACACTCAGGTAGACGCAATGCACTCAACTAATGCTAGCCACCGCTAATTTCCTCTCCACATCTCACACCCATCAAAAAGCCAAGTAACACATTTTTTGATCCATAAAACTATTCATTTCAGTTTTAAAATTTACAGACTCCAAAGCGTTGCATGTCAAACATCAGTTGCAACACCTTCTGTTTATAACAAGAAGACAATGAGAACATGTCACTTACAACAAAGGATACAAGGCAACCTCTTCACTCCCTGCACAAATTCCTTCTGTACGAAACCACTAGGCCATTCCTATGCATCTCTCGAAAAACCTCAAAACATCATCAAATTCGTGGCCGTCCCAACAATGAAGGGCTCCATCAGCAAGCGCGTCAGAAAATAGAACAGAACCCCCAAGGCGATCGAAATGGGCAGCGCCGGCAGAGCCTGCCGGCACACAGACAACAAAATAAGCGTGCACCCCAGTCCGGAAATAATGGCAAGATAACACGCATACACGGTCATCAAATCATACATGGCCGCTCTCCCCACAAGAACACTGTAGAAAACAAAGTCCCCAAGACCAAGCTTAATCCCCTATCCCCAACCTCCCCCCTCATCCCTTCCTCACCATCCCCAACCCTATTCGTCTCCACAAGTGGTGCCATCTCCTCATCAACAACACCCTCACCAAACCTCATTCCGCCAACCAACGGCGACCTTTCCCCTTCCGTGTCACCCTCGGTGTCGTTATCATTGTCCCTGTTCCTAATTACATCATCATTATTATTATTATTATTATTATCCCTAGACACTACCTGAAGCTCAATTCTAGAAGCTTCCGAATCCGAAACACCGGCAACCAAAAACCCTAACGCGGAACCCCCGCGGGTGGGCACCGTGGGACGCGCCTCGTAGACCAACGCCGGGAGCTCCTCGTTCCGGCTCGACGCCAGGTCGACGAGCAGCTTGAGCGGGCCGCCGGGAGCGAGAACCGCGACGAGATCGTAAAGCGCGAGCGCGACGAGGAGCGCCCACGTGGTCCACTCCGGCAGCTTGGTGAACCACGCGGCGACGATGATGCCGAGGCAGACCATGTACCCCTGGCGGAGCAGGATCGGGATCCCGCCAGCGAAGACGGAGAGGACGCCGACGACGGTGAAGTTGAGGAGGAGGAGGAGCGCGGTGACGGCGTCGAGGGGGACGGAGAAGCGCTGGAGGAGGGAGAGGAGGATGGAGCCGCCCATGGAGGCGAGGACGAAGAAGGCGGAGAAGCGCGTGTAGTGGCGGAGGAACGCGGTGCAGTTGTAGTAGTAGAGGAGCACGAGGAGGAACGTGACCAGCGCGATGAGGACGACGAACACGGCGGCGTTCAGGAGAGCGCCTTCGAGCTTCTGCGCGGCGGTGTCGGAGGGGTCCTCGGCGTAGAACAGGTTGGCGGCGGTGCGGACGGCGGGGCCCGGAGAGGAGAGGGTGTAGACCAGGAGGACGACGAGGAACATGCAGATCGAGACGGGACTCATCACGCCGATTATTTCCACGCCCAGGCATTCCAGAACGCTCGACTCCATCTTCGCGATCTTAGGGTTGCCTCGGTGGCTTTTTCACCGCTGCAATACCATTTCAGAGTTTCTCAAATTTTTAGCACTCGCTGTCATTCTCTCCCAATCTCCGAGTTTCTCTGGGTTTCCTTTACGGAGAAGTTTTTTCAAAACGGTGTTTTCCCTGCTCGGGTCATGCAGACTGTACTGTACCGCCCAATGTCTAATTTATGTTATTAATTTTTGAGAAATGCTATCAAACACAATCTCTTTTATTACTTAAAATTTACAAAATTTTGTAACCTTCACATATTATTTAATATTTTTTTTCATAATTTTGTAATTTGTAATAAATTTTAATTAATAAAAAAATGAATTTAAAAGAATGTATTAAAAAATACTCCAAACTCAAATATAAAAAAAAAATTGATATATCATGATCTAAAATATAAGTAAATATAACTAATTTTATCCTATTTAATAATATTATTTTTAAAATACTTTTATTTAATTAAGACTCTATTTTTAATAATATCTTTTTATTAATGAAGGCTAATTTATGACAAAAGTCCAGAGGAACACTTCTCTTAATTTTTTGGTTTTTATTATCTTACGGAGAAATTTCCTCCTTTTGATTATTCTTTGACTGAGTGTCCAATCTCGCATTCTGAAGCAGATTTGGCCTCACGATAAACTAGAATGTCTTTGGCACGCGTATTGTTGTAAGGACCAAAAAAATATTTTTAAATATATAAATTATATTTTAAATTTATAATAAATAATTTAAATTATGAAATAAAATTATTTTTTATTATCAAAGTATGATATACGTACATGCTAAAAATAAAAGAATAATAATTTGAAATAGTTTAAAGAAAATTTTAATGTATAAAATGCACATTTAAATAAAAGAAAAAAAAGGGCACTAAAATTTTTTAATTAAAAGTGTGAACAGAGTGAAAGTTTCACTTTTCAAGATTTATATTCTAATTTATATAAGAATAGAATATTTTTAATATTAATATCAGTAGTAAAATATTTTTATATTTCTGAAAAAAAATTTACATTCATAATTCGGTAAATCTTTTTTCTCCAATATTTTTTACAACACTAGTTTTTTTTATTTTTTATCACAATGTTTTTCTTCTTTTTCTATTTCTATATTTATTGTATATTGTATATTTCTACACTACCAAATATTTTCTTGTTATTCTATTCTCATTTTCTTTAGCCTAAAAGGATAGATAGGAGAATAGGTTCCATAGAGTATGAATTGATAAGAATTAGTACATTATAGCAAAGTAGTTTAAAAACACATTGTTGAACAAGTCAGGTAAGGTGACTTGAGTATTTACCTACACCAGTCCTAACTAGACATCGGGTCAAAATTTATGATGTACCTGAGACGTGCTTTTATTTAAAAAACAAGATCAATTCTGATTTAGTGTTCAAACTGAATTAAATTGAGGAATAGGATCAAATCTTGGAACACCCCTACCTCACATATCATAATAATCAGCCACATACTTTACATTTCCTTCATAACTTAGGAAGCAATTGCAAACACCATCACTTGCCTTTCCTAAATTCTTTTGTGCTCGTGGTTTGAGCCGTCCTTGATATTTTTGCATGCCTTCTATGTTTGAATTCTTTTCATCACGGTCCTCTTAATCTATTTGAGCATGTTAAGGCTAGACAAACCTCTTACATAGTTACATAGTCCTTTTCATCACTAATTTCCAAATAAATGTCATATTCTCTGTTAACCGTTAGCACTAACTGGATAACTCTTGCTTTATCAAGGCAAAAGTAAATGTGATTAATGAAGAAGTATCAAAATACTAGTACAGTAAATTGAGCTGCACTTTTTTCATTTTTTTAATGTATACAAGGAAAAAAAAAAGTATCAACATCTTGCCTAGGGGAATACCTAATAAGAAATATAGAAAGAGGAGCATAAGCAAACAATTCAAGCTTCATTATTCAGTAAAAAAGAAAGGAAACATCCGCAATCAGTGAAGATTACAAGTGAACTAACTCCTCATCACCATGCATGACTCAAATCCCCTGTCCTCATTTTTACTCCTCCAATAAAATCCTATCAACTAACTAAGAGAGATTTCTCTCAATTAATAGAGGTGTAGCCCTGTTTGCTGTTTTACCTTAAGGGTACTTTCAAGTACAGACAAAATTAGGAGAGGAGATAGAAAGAGGACAAACGTTTTAGCACCCTTTCATTTAAAGATGCTTATGACAAGCCATGCTCAAAGGAATAGGTGGGTCAGAAAATGAACCACCTACAATCTGATCAAACACCCATTTGTTAGCAGCCTGAGTGTAATGAACACCATCCCAATTAACCCAAACAGAAGGATCCTTGCATGGCTTTCCCACCAGAGTCTCTTTGCCATGAATCTTAATCTTAGCACCACATCCAATGTGTAAATTGTAGTTGTACTTCCCACCATGCCCACAACATGCTCTAAGTGGTTCCTCAAAACCTGCATTCAACAAACACAAATCACATTTCCACCCATAAAACACATTCTCATAAACCAAACAAAGGGTTTACCATGCTTCTTTGCTTGACTAATAAGAGAGTACTTCACTGAGTAAACATCAACATAGGTGATGGCAGCCAAGGGAAGTTCTTTTCTGAGTTGAACCACAACTGCTTTCAGTTCACGATTGAAGAACTTGGCCACTTCATTATAAGGGGTTGCACATCCTGCTCTGTCCACTAAAGATGGTTTTACTGGGTGAAGATCCATGATGTACGGCACACAACCAACAGGACTCGTATTGTGAACCCAAAATGACCTTCCTCCATGATTATACGCATACTAACAATACCAAACAGATACACAAACATGCATGTCATGTGATGCACATGCTAGAAATTTGTTTTCTATATTAGCAACTAGAAATACCACAAACATTAAAATGGATTACCTTGACTACGGTCTTGAATTGAGCCAAAACATCTGGAACATATGCTTTTACTTGATCCGTGGACATGTTGTGGAAGTAACCGGATGTCAAGTCATTTTGACCAATATCAAACGTGTATAATGCTTGAGAAAAATCTTCTGCTTTTGGTAACAAGGTTTTATATACTCCACCTAAGAGGGGTCAAAAATGATGACTCACTTATTTGAGGTAAATAAACTGAATTTATTAACATGTTCGTATCTTATTGTTGGATTCCAATATGCTCCAATTGGATGCACTTTATTTCTCTGAAGAGAGTTCTATATTACACATGAAGATTATAAATAGATATGTTAAGGGAAAATGTGATTCATGCGTTGGCATTACCTTTATTGCGAAAAAATTGTGTCCTGCGCTGGAAATCATTGAATTGATTGAATTGAACATCCAAAGAGAAAGGGCTGAAACCACCAGTCTGATGAAGGGTTGTATTCTGGGGTCTAATGGTGGATCCAGCAGTTGCAAAGTTAGCTCCATGGCTATAATTCGACCCAACCGAATCAAGATATGCATTCAAATAAGGCAGGCCCAGCTTCTTAGCTTTCGATCAACAATATGAAAATGAAGGTTCAAATTAATTAGCATTTGTCAAGATAAAAGTATCACTAATTGTTCCAGTTGCAACACCTTCTTTAATCGAAATGGCATGGAAACTAAAAACAATAGTGCTACTCTCATGAATCAAGTTAAAAATTTAATAATAAATTAAGCTAACTTTTTAATGTAATTGATCGCTCGCTGACAGATTTGATTGTAAATACAAAGTAGATTTTGTTAGAATTTCTTAATCCAATCAGAATCCTTTACATTTTGAATTGCCATAAGTGGCCAAAATTTTTCTAACGCTTTGTTTGGTTGCAACAAAATATGGGAGAGGAGCGGAGAAGAGCACGGAATTGAAGAGAAATACAAAAATCATGTGCGTTTGGTTGCGACAAAGTGCAAGCAATTTTTGAAAAAAATAGTGGGCCCTACACGGAAAATTTTCTAGGCAAAAATTCGACGATTTGCAAAGAAACCATACAAAGTTGCTTTGTTACTCGTGGTAAAGCAGACGCAAGAGTGTCTTGATTCAAAAAAATCAATTTTGGTACAACCGCAAATCAATTTGCAATGTTCGATAGTAAAACAAGTGATTGCAAAATCGATTTACTTTTCTGAAAATCAATTTTGTAGTTTAATCTTCTTTCATGAAAATTGGTTTGCTGCTCTCTTTTTTTATGTTTTCACTGTAAATCGATTAGGCCCCCTTTTTAACATATGAAATCGATTCTAGTTGAAGAGAAATCGATTTTCATGATTTGAAGTTCCCTTGTTTCAATTATGTATGCTAAAAATCGATTTCATATATTATATATTATAATATAATATATATATATTATTAAAATAATATTATTATAAAAAATAAATAATAATAATTTAATGATAAAAATTAATAATAATAATAATTAAAAATAAATGATGCAACGGAACCAATAAAATTGATTTTCATGACTTCAAATAGATTTAACTAGAAAAATATTGACAAAATATGTGTTCAACACGTAAGGGTATAATGGTAATAATTTAATTTTCTGTCTTTTCTTTTCTTTCTTCAAACCAAACAACCTCACATATTTATTTTCACTATATTTCTTCTCTATTTCTTTTCAACCAAACAACCTTAATTTTTATCTATTTCTCACCTATTTCTCTTCTCTTCTTTTCTCACCTCTTCCCTCCCTTTCTCTTCTTTTATTCGCCTCCAACCAAGCAGACCAGTAAGAGCTGCCTTTCTATATGAACTTCTTTACTACATACTGTGTTGCGCATGATAATAAGTGACAATTATAGATGGTGTATTTAAAAACAAAATTATTTATTCATAAAAAAAAAATGTTAGAAGTGTGTGTGGTCCATGTATCACATGCTACAATGCATTTAATATTCACGGGTATTATTGTCTACCAAGTTGCATCAATTATTATAAATTTAAGGTTTTATGCAAAACTTATTTCATGCATTCTACAAAAATAAAAAGTTTTTTATTTTCTGTGAAATGATCCTGTTCTTTCTCTCTAAATGTGCTCCTCTGCATTCAACAGCAATCAATAATGTGACCAAGTGATTAAAATATTACATTGAAATTTTTCAAGTATCATGCGTTGTGGTCTTTCACAATTGTTTTTTTATTTTTTAAATGATCAAATAATGACCGATCTCCCAAATAACAAACTTAACGCTTCAGATTCTCCTAACATTGCAATCCTATCCAAAGCAAATCGATTGAATTAAATTATAAAATTTAAGCACTACGTGATATGTGAAGAACAATATTTTATTTTTTAAGGAACAAATCCTTAAGCAAAACAAGTCTTAAACAACTAGACAGTAATATTTTTCCCTGCTTTGGTGAGATTGAGGGTGCGCGTACCAACAGACACGGATGAGCTTAGCAAATCTGTTTGTTATGGGTAATGACAACACCCATTGAATCTGTCGGTGGATATTTCAAAAGCCAAATAAAAACCAGAAGAAAATAAAAAGAAAATGATTCAATTATTTCTTCCAAGACCCCTTTATTTGGAGAACAAAATCTAAATGAATATTCTTTAATAAAATTAAAGAAGTGAATTGACCCAACAAAGAATCTCATACTTAGTTTTGAAAATTCTTAATCATTAAAAAAACCAAGCACTTTCTAAACCATGAAGCATCTTTCTTAGTATTTGGCTTGAGTTTAGTTTATGCAAGAAAAAAAGAAAGGAAAAGCAACATTATCCAAAGTTCTACAAACTATATACATTCACTCAAGACTCAATGAAGTGAATAACCTGGTTTTGAATTTTGGTTGAGAGAATCAGAGTGAAGATGAACATAAATAAAAGGGCAAAGAGAAAGTGCATGACATAGCTAATTGAGGCAGATAATGAACTGAAGCATAGAGAGGAGAAAAGGGTTGAGAGAAAAGAATGGAAGTACCTATGAAATCAATAATGAGACGGCCATCACAGTAACGGCCTGCAGGGTGATGGAAGTAGGACTCTCCATGGGGAGGGCCAGCCTGTCCAAAGGCAGCAGAAAAGCCCCCAGTGTCTGAATTTGAGTCCCCAAAGTTGAAGATGGCAGGGAAATGGCACTGCCGTGAAGCTGCTAGTGAGTTTGTAATGGAACAAAGTCCCACATAGAGCACAAACCAAAGGGTGATCAATCTGCTATAAGTGTTCATATTCATATTGCTGTAGCAACAGTACTCAAAATTTAAAAGGGTGAGGTAAAGGAAGAGAGTAGGGGACACAAGGTATGGCCTAAGAGAAATATAGAGAGAGATATATGGAATGATGTTGCTGAACAGCCCAAAAGGGGTAAACTGTTAACATCATATGTTTGGAGTCTATTCATTGAGAGGAACCGCATGGAATTGGGAGCCTAAAAGGACTGTTGCGTTTTCCTTTGAAAACTCATAAAGGGCTTGCATATTTTGCCACGGATTGTTAGGTGATAGTACTTTCTTTTATTCCATTTTCTTTTGAACGATATTGATGAATTCATCTTAAGATTTGGTATGCAAGAGTTACGAAGATAAAATTAAAATATGTCCAAATATTATCGCACTCTTTCTTGGCTTTTTGACCAGATTTAGGCAATTTATTTCAATTATTTGCTAAAAAATGTTGAAAAAAATTATTTACTAGTTTGAGATATTTTTGTCACATCACAAATTATTATATTGTTTTATTTATTTATTGCATACGTGTTTTGCCTCTATAATAGATAAAAGATAGTAAAAGATGATGATATACAAAGATCCAACAAGTCAATCCAAAAGGACCCCTTGTGTGATATTAGAGGTCTCATGACTAAGAAGTAAGATGTTGGAACAAGATTGTATTGCAATATACTAAAATAAATGTGTCATTTTAGAGAAGCATAATGGTGTTGAACATAGGTTTAATAGCTCATTCTACATCTAATTGCAAGCATTTGTATTAAGAGCTGCACAATCATATTTTTGAAAAGTATAAACAAGTCTGTTAGTATTTTGACAGTTATTCTTGTGGTTGCAAACTTAGATCTACATATTGAATGTATCCCTAATGATTTGAGAATGAGCTAATAAGAGTGTGTGTGTGTGCGTGCTTGTGTTTGTGTGTGTGAACTATAAAAAAAATAAAAAAAAATAAAAGCATCATTACATGATTTACATTTTCTCTATGTCCTTTAAAGTACGTATGGCTTAAACTGTTTGTAGAAGTTTTGAAAAGTTATTTTCTTAAAAGGTTAAAAAACATAACTATTTTCTGTCTCGCATTTCACATAATATTCATTAATTTTGTTCCCTTGAGGTCATGCACATGTTTATGGTTATGATTTGTTAATTAGAATAAAAGTGAAAATAAGAATGGGTTATAAGCATTTTTCATATATACTGAATATAAAGTAAGTTTTATAACAAAAATGCAAAAAATAATGAGCATTTTTTATTACTTATTAGGAATTTGTGCTATAAATTTTTTTGGTAGTTAAAAATTTAGGCAGAAGAGATGATGCCCAAATCCAAAGCAGGAAGAGAGTCGTGAAAACTCAAACCTATAACATGTCAGGTGCAAGATCCTATCTTCTCCACTTGGGGCTAATTTGTGCAATAGATGGGTTGTAATGAGTAATTTGCGAAAAAAAATTCCATCCACTAGTATATGTGCAATGTTTGCTTGATTTAATTGTATATTTGGTCTTTTTGTTATCATTAATATATATTTGGTCTCTTATAAATTTTACTTGGATTTAATCTTTCAACTTTCTTAATTAATTACTATAATCAAGCTGTTATGTTAGTTTTTTTTTTCCTTTTAAAACTCTCATTTTCTTCTCAAAAATTACATTAATTAAACTAAATATAAATATATATATTCTTTACTCAAAACATACCAATTAAAATATCATATTTCACTCAAAATTTAAAATTTTCAAATTTTCTCCTTTTTCAAAATCATAACCCCTCATACTACAAAATCTTTCAAATTTTACTAATTTTTAACTTATAAACCATTCAAATAATTTCCTATCTCAAATCTGTCATGAACTCACAATCATTTAAGTAAAAAAAATAGAATTTGAAAGTTTCACATAAAAGAGACTAATGAGAAAAGTTTACTGTATTAATTTAAAATATCAGTAAACTAAATTTGAGAAAAAAAATATTAAGAAACTAAATTATATATTAGTCATGATGAAAGGGAAAAAAATTAAATTAAATCTATTTAATTGATCATTCTCCGAAGCCAATTTCAAAATCATATAATAGCTTTTTTTATTTGTTTTTCCCAAGGAAATATCTGATTTATCTCAACAACATGAAAGTTACTTCATTGGAAAGTCACCTTAGAATTTTACACTATGTTGCAGTAAAATCATGAAGCAAGGAAGAGAGCGGACAAAAAAGATCTAGCTTCTTACTATCTCTTCTGTGTTTTGTTTGACATTAAAAGAGAAAGATGGAAGATATTATGTAAGTCTCACATACAAAAAATAAATCATCCAATTTGGACGGAAACAGAAAGAAATGAACTCTTTTTGATGTATAAAGAAACAATTAATTTAAATTTTTTTAGAGATATTCATGTTATTTTATGTAATTTTTCTTATTTTACTTTTCATGCAATTAAAGTGAAAAAAATTAACTTTTTCTATCTTTTCTACCAAATAACTTAAAAATCATTTCACTTTCTATTTTTTTCTTTCTCTTTTTTTTTCTTCTTTCAATTTCTTTCAAAAACCAAACCCTGAGCAAGTTCATTTTTTTTGTACTCTAAAACGATGAATAGATCAAATCAATATCACACTCAAACTTAAAAAGGGCTGCTATTCTCACCTTTTTTTTTTCTGCTCTTTTTATCCCTTGCTTTTTCAAAAAAGGATGAAAATATCATTTTACCCTCACTTATATTTTATTCACTCTCCAACCCTTCTTCCCACCACCCTTTCTCACATTCACCCATTTCTTTTTCCCCACGCATTTCACCCCACAACCTTAAGACTCTGTCTGTCACCACTGACTTCTCCATTTTGCTATCATTGTCCAACTATTTGCTTCCTTTATTGGTCAAGTTGATGCTTTGTAAGCTCAGTCATCACCATTCTCTATCAAAATCGTCTCTGGTGGCCTCCCGGTGAGCTCACGACTCCCCTTTTTTTCTACATTTTACAGATTCAATGGAAACACGTTTTGGTTTTGTAATTTGCATTTTGTAACTTGTCTTGTTACAAAATGGAAACGCATTTCCATTTGGTAACATGAAAAGTTACAAACTTTGCTTATTGGTTGTGGACTAACTGCAAGATTTGCAATATGGAACAGGGACGGATGTAAGTGTTAGGGTAGGTGTGGCCTGACTTCTTTTAGAATTATAGAATTAATAGAAATCTTAGTTTATATTTTGTCAAAATTTAATTACAAGAATTATATTTTTTTTCTGAACTTTTCATTTCACAGTAAATGATTTCTTGACCAAACGAAAAATTAAAACTTACCTAAAATTAAACCAACCACTCATAACATATGTTATTTTATTTATAGTCATAGATATATAGATCATAAAATTAAATAGTGAAGCTAATACTGAATTACACTAATACATACTAAATTGAACTCAACCAATCACTTTGAAGATAAATGATAAAAAGAAATTTGCATCTATTTACTAAAATAATTATAAAAAAGTAAATATTAACAAAAAAATTCTAAAATGATTCTAAAATAATATGTATCCATGTATAAACACTAATTAATACATAGACATTATTTGTGTCTAAAATAAAAAACACGGAAGTGTGGAATGAAGAAGAGTAATGTTATATATTTATATTTTTTAATAGAAAAAAATAGGATGTGATTATTAATAAATATTTATTTAAAATTACTATTATTTCACTTTTATTAGTTTAAACTTGAATTGGAATTATTGTTCAACCCAAACTTTGAAGTACCAAAATGGTATAATTATAGCATACTAATATTTTAGTCTGTGTAATGCATAGAATAAATATTTATTTTATATAACTAAATTTTATAATAAATAAATACTTTGAATATATAAACTATATTATACTTAAAATTCGTAATAAATAATTTTTAAATATATAAATTATAGTTTAGATTTATGATAAATAATTTATATTGTAACACAAGGTTATTTTTAATTGTTGATAATTTGTTTAAAATTTTATTGAAATGTCATTTAGAAATAAAGATGAAAATGATAATTTGAAAGCGATAATAGTTTAAGAAAAATCTCTAAAAATGTTTCTATTGAAGAAAAATTACTAAAAACGCTCTCAGTTAAAAAATAGTTCTTAAAAGCACTTTCATTCAACTCTAAATATTAAATTCTAATTTGAGCCTTTCTTATCCTTAACTTAATTATAATCAACTCACAAAAGTTAATCATAAATGACATAATTGACAAATAAATCCTAGCTTCGTCCTTGTTAGATGAATTTCATTTTTCATAATTGTCCCCCCCCCCCCCCCCCTCGCAACCATTAAATCCTGGCTCCGTCCCTAATATGGAGCAAAGTTAAAATACATTTTTTTCTAGTGAAGTTAACACGCCAAGTGTTTGGGCAATGTAATTGAAACAAACGATGTTGCTTTTGAGCATTCGTTACAAGCAAGTGATAATGCTTTAGAAAATTCTATAGAAACAAATGAGAAGTATATCATAAAGAGGTTGGATATGAACCCACAAGATATGTTTCCCGATTATAGTGAATTTTTCACTACTACAGAGATATATTGAATAATTAACTGTTCAAGGTTAAAATTTTATTTGATATTTATTATGCCATTGAACTGATAAAGGATTATTGGATACAGGTTTTTGCAAAACATGATGACTTGTTGAAGTGGGTTTGATGAATTGGAAAAAAGGTGTAGATTTGTTATTGTCATAGAATGGTCAAAGATAGGACTAAGGAAGACATTTGTCCTATTGTCTTGTACGGGAGAAAAGTATAAACAATACAAAGACGTGTTAACCTGCAAGTCTACTAAAACCAAAAAATGTGATTGTCCCTTTAGACTGAAAGGGAAGTTTGTGAAAGGCATCGAATAGAGACTTTTTGTTATTTATGGATTTCATAACCACGATGTAGCTGAGATATTGTTGGGTCATGCATATGCGAGTTAGTTGAGTAGTGAAGAAAAATCTCTGTTAGATGAAATAACCAAAAACATGGTGAAGCCTAGATAGATTTTGTTGACAATCAAAAGCTAAGATGAGACAAATGTCAGTACTATCAAAGCCATATATAATGCAAGTCAAAAATATCGTAGACATCTAAAGGGTTCAAGAACTGAAATGCAACATCTAATGAAATTGATGGAACGTGATGAATATGCCTACTAGTACAGAAGGATAGATACTAAAGATGTTATCAGAGATATATTATGGTTACACCTAGATTCCATCAAGCTTTTAAATGCATTTCTCATTGTGTTGATTACTGATTCCACCTACAAGACAAACAAATATCGACCTCCATTATTAGAGATTGTTAGGATTACTTCTACTGAGATGACATTTTCTATGGCATTTGCTTATTTGGAGAATGAGTGAACAAATAACTTTACATGGGCATTAACTAAGGTAAAAGGATTGTTTGTAAAAGACGATGTCTTACCTCAAGTTATTGTCACTAACAAGGACCTTGCTTTGATGAATGCATTGCTAGATGTTTTTCCAAGTTCAACTAACTTCTTGTGTCAATTTCATATTGCTAAAAATGTCAAAGCAAAATGCAAGATATATGTGAGTCCTATGGAGGAATGGGATAAGATGTTGGATGCTTGGAATGGGTTAATGTTATCTCCTGATGAATATGTGTATAACCAATGCTTGACAAGCTTTGAGGAGATGTGTTCACGCTTTCCTTTCTCCATTAACTACATGAAAAATACATGGTCAATACCTCATAAGAAAAAGTTTGTCACAGCATGAATAGATCGAGTGATGCATCTGGGAACTACAACAACTAATAGGTATTTGTGCTAACTTGTTTATTGGCTTGACATATGTCATATGTTATTTATAACAATGAGATTTTGCTGACAAATGTATATGTTACCTAACAGGGTTGAGGGCGCACATGCAAGATCGAAGAGGTTACTCCGAGATAGCATGGGAGACTTATGTAGTTCTTAGGATTGCAATGAATAATATGCTCATATTGCAACATACTTAAGTAAAGGCGTCATTTGAGAAAAGCATCAATGTATTGGAACACATGTTTAATAACAAATTCTACTATAAGCTACAAGGCTTTGTATTAGTAGAAGCACAGAACCTAATGTTTAATGAGTATAAACGTGTTGACACTGTTGGTGCTGATAGTTGTGTTTGTGGTTGCACACTTAGAACTACTCATGGACTACCTTATGCATGCAAACTTGCTAAATATAGCATTATGTTCAGTTTCATTCTGTTGCGGTCCATTCATGTGCATTGGAGGAGGTTATCACTTTTTGCACATGAAATGACTCATTGTTAGAAGGACTTATCGCTTATACATGAGGTTGATGAACTATTAAAGCGGTTTTCAGAACTTGACGTGTCTGGAAAAATCACATTGAAGACTAAAGTTTGTGAACTAGCATTTTCGAATACCACTTCAATGTGTCCTCCTATAGAGAAGGTAAAACCGAAGGGAGCACCAAAGTCTGAGAAATCCACTAAACATTTTCCTTCGATGTTGGAGCGAGTTGGTGCAATGCACACAATTGTAGATGGTTCATCACCTCCTCGCATGCCTCGTAAAATTTCCCATGATACTAAATGCAAAAAAGGTGTGGCATTTATAGATGAATTTCTAGATGAGTTGCATGAATATATTGTCTGTATTGTTGACATGAGATCAGACAAAAATTACAATTAACGAGCAATTGTGGCTTTACTAGGTAAGGGTGAGGAGTCTTGGCCCCTAATTTGTGATTTGATTCGGGAACTTCAACTGTGGCACGTTGAATATGCACTAATTTTTGGCACAGAACAAGTGATTGAACTTAAGACCTCATTGTATGTTGACCAGCACACAGTAACAAGTCATAATAAGTGGATGTCCATTTTCGACATAAGTTATGTTATTGCTAGTCAATACAATGTCATGTTGGTCCACTTATTCAAGCTGCAAAGCTGGACATTTTTTCTGCTTAGGAGTCGACCCTCACTTATTGGACATTACCTGGCTTATTGCTATTAGATTTGTTTACAGTTGTCACTTTGTGCAAGTATACATTTTTCAAATATTTTGTTATTTAGTATTATAAGTATGTAAATGTATTCACTAACTTTATAGAATTGTATCCTCTTCTAGGTTTATTTAAAGGATGACGCTCCCTTACCTCTTATCGCATTACAATGGCATAGATACTACAATGATGACTCTTGTTCATGGCAAAATCTATACTTGCACCGTATATAACATTTCAATTCCTTATTTGTATCTAGAGGAAATCAATATGTAGTAGATATTATTAGAGACTCATTGTAATTAGATAAATATGCCGTAGATCATTGACTTTGTTAGACTAACTTATTTATGATGATCAATGTAATAGTATTTATATGTCAATGAGTTGATACTAATTTTGGTCTTGTTTTCTATCTGGTTTTTGCCTTTGATATGCAATATGTCTCTGATATGTAATCTATCAACATACATAACGAAAACATATTTCCGTTATGTATTGAAATATAATACATATTTCCATTGTGTATTGTGCACAACGGAAACGCGTTTTCATTGTGTTAATAGAGTGTGCCCTCCATCCACAACAAAATGTGTACAATACACAATGGAAATACATTTCTATCAAAAGATAGTTTTGGAAGAAAAAAAATACCAAACACAAGTTGAGGTGAAAAAAGAAAAAAATCAGGTGAAAATAGCAGGACCCAAACTTAAATCCACTGGAAGCAAGCATGACAAGGCTCACAAGCCAAATATGGTAGAGCCACGGTACAACTCATCACAAATTAATCAAATCCAATAAATGAGCTACCAATGTTCCAGGGGAAAGGATGAAATTTCCCCGCATTGTTAGACGAAGGTGTAAACAAGCAGTTCAATTTATTATTCACAATTAGGCCTACACATTGTCAGCAATGCTATCTTTGTCACTGAAACCCGTTTAATTAATGCTCACGTCTAGGTTGAAAGAAGGTAGTATCCACATAGCATCAATCCGAACCAATTAACAAGTTTTGAATTACATACCATACGCATGAGCAGATCAGAGGCTCTTAAACTTGAGAAATTATTGTATGATCCAAAACTACTGTGTCTATAGTCTTAACTAATTTCCATAGTAAAACTTAGCTACGTGTCACATCAAGATTGATTGGGACTAAAGACATGTAGTTCCAAAATCATACAATAATTTCTCCTTAAACTAGTGCAATTCCGATAGCAAAGTCGAATACCTCAAAAGACTCACAATCTAGATCCAAATTGATTGCGCTCATCACCTGCCAGAACACTAAGGAAGCATTTTAAGAATTCTAACTACAATGTCATTTTTGTTTGGTCAATAACTACAATGCCATTCAATTACAAAATTATAAGCGCATGGCCTGTCTATATGGCACGGACTATGAATTACAAGGCCTTCCTTGGCGTGGAAGTAATGGGCAACATTTTAATCCGACAAGAATAAAAGCATTAAAATCTATGTCATGAGCAGCTAGATTGGCTATACATAAATTTCCCTATGAATGATTCCCCATTTTACAGTCTAATCCTATGCAAAGGGATTGCCCCCAACAGAAGCAACTGGTCCATTCGTCTGGATATTCCTGTAAATAATCAACTCGAAAAGTCAATGAGCATGCTCCAAAAACACAGAAAAGGCCATACTATTACCAATTGCCAATCAAACTTTATAAGGCCGCTTTATATAAGTACACAAGATGTGTAGATTAAGTCTATATAAGAATTGCTCCTATCTTCCCCATGATGTAAATCTACTTCAATGAAACAAAGCAGCTTTTTGTATTACTATTATTTAACAAATAATTTTAAAATAAAAATAAATATTTTTATTAAGATATTGCTTTGGGGTAGATTTAGAAGGTTAGTGTAGACCTCCCAACTTTACAATATCACACATGTACATCTATTAAAGCTGGAATCCATGGGCCAGCACAACCCTTTCAATGTTGGCATACAACGATGATGAAGCTTCACTTGCTTGATAAAGAATTTTACTCAGGACCACCAAGAGGCCAACTTTCTTTCCTCTCAAAATTAGCAGTAAGGAAGCCATCTGTGGACAACACCCAATATACCACTTTAGAGAAATGGCAATCCATGAAGGGTGGACCATTCAAAAAATTTACAGACAACTGCGTGGTCTTTCTGTCCCAAAATCATGTGCCAGCCTCAATTGTGAGTATCTTATAGTATGTTATATTTTGATGCATAGATTCACCCTTAGAGAATTTTTAGGAACTACTCACTCTTTATTGATAAGCTACATGACTTCTCTTGCATCAAATATCTCACATTTTATTTATTTATTTTTTACATTTTTTTATTCCTCTCCATTGCTTAAATTTAGTCAATCTCAATTTAAATTTGAATTTTGAATTTTGAATTTTAAAATTTGATAAATTATATCAAATTAATAGACATACTGATTATATGTATTTATGTAAATAATTTATTTTCATAATTTTCTTCTCAATTTCAAAAGTTTTATCTCTTCAATTTATTTCTATCTCTTTAAATTTAAAAATATTCGTACATCTACAGAAAACTTGCTAGCTTTGTATGAAAGACAATATCAGAAACTTCCAAACAACATTCTTCTAATGGTCAGAACTGAGTTGAAAAAGCCAATAAGTAATTATCACAAGGTAAACCCATTGATTTAAATACATCTCAATCACCATATAATTAAAAGAAAAACAAGGGCCACGTATGCTAACTTACAGTATTTGAGAACTTGGTGGTGGTGCAGCCATGAATGTCAAACCACCTACATAATTGAACCAAAACCAGATGAAAGTAAGAAATTTATACTTATACAATTATTTGAAATGCATTAAAATCCTACCAATAGATACGTGAATAACATTTATTTTACTCGTGTACACAAATGAGATGATTCTAACAGCAATGGAGGCAGAAGTCAGACAAAGACCATAATTAAAATGTTTGAACTTCCAGTATGGGTCTTGAAGGACTACCTTGTCCTGTAGAGGAGGCATAAGGGCTCAGTGTATTCTGAGGGAGCCATGGTTCAGCAATACCACTTTGGAAGGTGGGCGGTAGTTGGGAATCTGGCAGAGCAGCTTGTAGAGAAGTGACATCAAGGAATTGCAATTGAGACTGCACACATGTTACAAACAACAGGAAACTAAAGAACAAGTTACTATCTTTCTGTCTCCAATATCCTAAGATCCACATTGTGAAATTTATATCTTTTCATGCAGCATTAACAGTTGAGCAACTTTTTTAGCTAGATTAAAACATCTACATGGCATGTAAAGAAGTTCAATACAAGCATGGTACAAGTTCAATTTAGGGTGATATGATTGAATGTAAGGCTTGCATCTACAATCTCAAGCCTGTCTCTATTTTACTAGGTAGCAGTTTTCAGAATGTTAAATTTCAAACGTAATACAGAGAGAGCTTTAGAATTATAAGCATACGTTTTAGAAGTGACAAAAGTGTCAGGCGAAATGTTTTAATACGAAAAAAGGATTTTCCAAGAAAATTTTCATAAAAAATATCCATTAGAGTTTTAAGCTGTGTGACGGGGTTGCAACAATTTTTTATGGACAGTCAAAACACAAAAAAGGAACTGCCTAGAAAAGCTAAAATTAAGTATATGTTACAAAGCAGAATAGAAATGCTTAACCACACCAGGAAATTTCAACCATATGATTGAAGGAATCATGATCAATGTAACAGCGTAAAACATGCAGAAAAAACAAGTATCACTAGGAACTAGTTTAATCAGAGTGACAATTGCTAAGAAAACTATACACATGGCCAGGATAATCACCTACTGATTAACAGATGAAAGAATATTCACAGTTCACGACGTACCGTATTATTGTGTTCTACATCCGAATCATAGGATAATCAAATGGATTAGTTGATTTATGGTTGATTTCATTTGGCTGAACCTCTCCCTGCAAGAAGAAACAATAACTGAACAAAATATAAAACAAACAAACAAGGGAAAACAAAACAGAACTGTCACTTGAAATAGAAGAAATCTCAACCAATTTAAGATCACAAACCATTGGAGGAAATGCAGATGGAGGATATGATGAGCCACTAACAAAATGAGATGCAAGATCATGATCAAACCCAGCAACAGGAGCAATGCCTTGCATCCCACCTTTATTCAATCCCTGGTAGAAGAAAAACATCTTGAGAATTTCTTTAATTTTCAAAACCATATAGACTAGCTTGGCAATGCACCATACAGATACCAACCTCAGCTCTTAAATCCAAAAACTGATCATCAGTTAATGGAAGATCACGCATTTGTAATCCTTGATTAAGGGCATCCACAGGAACAGAGGTAGCAGAATCTTTAAAAGCATTCCATGGCTGTTCAGTCTCAACATACAAAATCTGATTTAAGTTTCAATTTTTCCATGATGTCTCCAATTTCAAAAGATTTAAGAAAGCATAGCACATTGTGTATTTCTTATGGAGTATATCACTAGGATATAAAACCAGACATATACCAAGCTTTGTAGTACTTACTTGAGTGTTTGTTGCTGTAACAGAAACTTGTTCTTCTCCATTCCACATGCCATCATGCCATAAGTTGGATGTAACTGAAGAAAGAACACTAATACTAGAAGTTTCAGAAGATGGCCATAGCTTATTTGCATTTAAATTCAAAAATGGATCAAATCTTTCCTGCAAGGAGTCAGCAGTTGAAGGTACTGCTGTTGGAATTTCTACTTGTGCAGTAGACGTTGTGTGCTGAGGCGTATCAAATGTTGCCCATCCTTCATTTTTAGGGACAGACAACTCCAGTGACTTCTCATTTGAGGTTGCAGCAGATGGCTGCTGAGAAAGATCCATAAAAAAGTCAACAGATGAGGGTTGGGATGTTTTTGCAGGTTGACTCTCATTGAAAGATGGAATTGCAGATAAAGCAGATGACTGAAACAGATCCACTGATGTAGCCTGAGAGGGTGCAGCTGGCAACTGGAAAAGGTCAATAGATGAAGCAGATGAAGAGAATGGTTTGGGTGCCACTGGTGCCTCAGAAAGATCAGAACTAACAGTACTTCCCAGATCAGATGGTTGTGGAGCACAAGACACTTTATTCTGACGGGGTCCAGAAGCTTGGAATGGTTCTGAGAAAAAATCAACTAAACCACCAGAACTGTAAGATCTTAAGGATGACAGGTTGCTGTCTGTTGATCCCAATGAAGTAGTTCTCTAGGAAAAGAAGTACAGATTAAAGTTATGGTACAAAATAAGGTCACATGATCAAGCATGCTATTGAAATAAGGTCACCAGCATTTTGAATGCAACAAAATAAATGAATACACACCAAGAAAACTCAAACAACAATAAATTACCCAAATACAATCAATCCCTCACCTTTTCAGCAAGGTAGCTTTTAAAAGTTTGGGCACAAATATCAAACAAGTCAATCAGAAGGGCCATTTATATATTCATAACAAGTATTTTAACTTTTCAATGGACCCTAAACTGACGTGATTGATGGTAATAGATAGAGGTATTAAGAAGAAAACATTAGAGAGAAAAGCGCAAACAATAAAGTATTTTCACATGCCTGCAGCAGGATAAATCAGTTTTCAGCTTAATCCCAAATCTACAACCTCCAATGTCAAGGGTAGAGAACTGAGATTTGTTATCTTGTTAATTGATTCCTAGATGAAAAAACACTTCTCAGTGGGCAGTAACCTAATTATGAGAACCAATATTTTCCAATACAAAGATTTTTAGACATCTAACATGATAAGAACGTAAGAGAACCACACTACAAAAGCTAGTTGCTGTAGTTGGAGATCTCAAAGCCTTTATCCCCACACCAAAATCCCATACTTCCAATGTAGGACTCAAGTCCCATACCTTGCAATTGAATCCTAACATCCCTTGAGGACAAGCTGCCAAAAGCTGACCCATAGTTAGATAACCCATAGTTAGTGACCTAGTGGAATAATTAGTTAGTTAGGGAGTTAGTTAGTTTGAGTTGGGATAATTAGAAAAATAAGGCCTGTTGCCTATAAATAAGAAAAAGGCTTGAGAGGGAGGGGCATCCTCTCATTTTGGAAAGGATTGGACTCAAATACCCAGTACTATTGTAATTCATCTCAAGCTCTATTACCAGAGAGTTGTACTAGAGAATAATACACACTTTGTCACTTCTTCTATTTTCTCTATTTTCTTATCTGTCCTGATCCAGTTCTATAATAGCATCTTTCATGTTCAGAGTATCAGGTAACAAAAGTGAAAATGCGAATAACCTTTGAAAACACTCAAACAATATCAATATTAGTTTACCAAGGGAAAAAGTCATGTTTAAACAAAGCGCACATATTTCTATTTGTCATGGAAACAACAAGAGAATCAAACCTGTGGACGATGAATTCCATCTGTATCTCTCTTGGAGTTTGTTTCCAAAGATGTACTTATTGCATGAGACCGTACATCTTCACTTGAACAGGTACCAGAATGCTGAACATCAGATTTAAATTGCTCAACACCATTACACACAGAAAAGTCAGAGATTCTTGGACCAGATCCCTCATTTGCAAATGTGTCATCATATGCATGATCGCTGAAGCGACCAGGACTAAAGATGATACTACTTATCTTTCCTTCATAGCGAACTTTATCTGAACCAGGCTTCCTGGTCAATGCAGCTGCTTGTTTTCCATATCGTTGATCTTCATATTGGTAATCATATGGAGGACTTTGAGAATATGAGTGATAGGAACTAGCACGCCTTGTATCATCTTCATGGATTCTAAGACTCTACAGTCAGTTGCACATATAAAAATGCTTAGCATTAAATTAGAGTAAAAATTGATTTTAGGGACACTGGAGCAACTAATTATGTCTAGTGGATTTAATTCGTAATTGTGAACATTTAACTTCAATACAAAGTGAAAGTTTACATTAAATACTTATAAGAACCAAATAAGAAAATAGAAATAAAAAAGTATGATCACTTTATTCATCTATTTCTCCACATACTTATTTACTCATGCAATGTTTAAAATTGAATTGAGCTAAATAAAAAATCTTATATCTTAGATCAAAGGAAGCACTCAAACATATTCTACACCACCAAGCAAAAAAATAAACTCAGAACGTCAGTTTTGGAATAAACTGAGACATCCAACTACAAGACTAACTTAAAAATTTAAAATAAGCTTCAGAAGAAAATGGTTATCCATATAAGCAAATAAATATCCAAAAACATATTGCCCGCACATCTCTTGGAGGCTTATCAGAAGACTTCACTGCAGCATATCTTCGATCCACATATATATTCCTTATAAACTCTCTTATTTTATCAACATTACTGCAAAATCAACACATGATTTGTCACACGAGCTATATACTCAGATATGTAAATAACTAAATATTGTGTAGCCTTAACAGAAAATTAAATATATTGGACCTGCTATCTGGCAACCGCTGCCTTTGGAAGTCCCAATTTTTCAAATATATTTCCCTTGCACGCTGAAATTAAATAATCACATACAAATCTCTTTTTAACAAGGAAATAAAAGCGCTCCAAAATTCCAAATATAGAAAAGATAATCCACCATTTTACCTGGTTACCCCCATTTTGAAGAGCATCAACTTCTTGTGAAGTGAACTTTGCCATAGATACAGACTTCACACGATGGGTAAACTCACGACTGCATGACAGAATGATAAACCATTTAAAGGCTTGTACAATATAGCCAAATATAACCACTACTTCAACCCAGTAGGATTGGTTTAGTTGTGACAGGCTTCATTAGTTTACATAAGATCATAGGTCCAAACCTCAAAGAAACAACTACCAACAAAAATTCATGACTTACCAAAACAGATAAATATTAAGTACAAATAATTTATTACCATTAAAGCATAAAAAATATGCATACAACCTCATAAAGAAGTGAAGATAGAACATGTTGTTTGATGGACCTCATCATGAGCCTCCAATGAAGGTATACAGTAGAAGGGAGACAAAGAGCAAGGATAGAATGGGAAAAGTGAAAAATGGTAAGGGAAAGTCTGTTATGCAGAATCGTAACAACTTAGACACGTGGCAGCAAGAGTACGGGAGGGGGAGATACGGGGAATTTGTGAAAAGGGAAGGGAGGAGGATTTTGGGAGGGGAGGTAGTTTTTTTGGGGTGACTTGGGCCAGGGCAGAGGAGTTCTCCTTCTCTGATTTATTGTTACTTGCTTTATAATTTCAGGGGAGATTGTGATTTTTCAGGCTGTGCGAGAGCACTGTACTCTGGAATTTCTCATTAATTCCATAGAAAAACTCTGTTTCTATCAAATTGGTATCAGAGCTCCCAATCCCAGGAGCCTCTGAATGGTGTCAATGCGCATGGAGAATAGAATGGAGCGGGTGGAACAACAATTGGATGCATTGCAGGAATCTATCGGTAAGTAGATGGAAGAGATGATGAGGACGATGACCACACACCTCAAAACTTTACTTGCAAAACGACAAGATGGAACGGAGGACGAAAACAGCAACGATGGTGGGAGGCCCATGATGAGGCCCATCATTGTTCAAGAAACAAAAGCAAAACACAAATAGAAACATAACAATTAGCTGAATCTGGTAATGAGAACCCAAGTATGCTAAGCAACACTATATAGTTAAATAGTTGTCTATGATATATGTGTGTGTGCGTGCTCAAACCTGAATTTTAAAAGCAAAAACTTCTAAATGAAATCTGTTATCTCTATTGAAATTCCAGGTACATTTCAAGTTTCAACACTCCAGACGTGACAAATGATAAAAAGTAACTTACCTTTCTTTAAAAGAATACAAAGACTGAAAGAATTAGAGCATATATTTAATAAATTGAAATGGAACTCACTGTATTCCACTGCATGTCATGCAAACGAAGGTCCAGAAATTCGTACAAACATATTGCGGACCCTGAACAAAAAATTAAATTACTAGTCAATTAACTGGGAATCATCATCTCATAACATAAAAATAATAATAAAATTGCATAACACTAATTATTAAGTTAATTCCTCGAGATAAATATTGATTTGTACAAACCCTCACTAATAAGAACATCTCCTACACTCAGATTTAACCACACAGCCACAGCCTCTTCCTTGAGATAATAGACTCTCTTTCTAGTCAGCATCGTCTCCATCCATCAAGTGCTCTTAAACCCACTGTAATTCCCCCTTCCAACATGACTAAGAAAACAGTTATGCCAATTTCTGACAGTGAAAGTAGTACCAGCAGGAACGATGACTGCAACGCTGTCACTGCTCCCTTGGCGGAGGCCAAAGACTACGAATGCTCAAGCATCACCCCTGCTGCTCAAACGACAAACAAACCCAAAAGCCTCAACACAAACACCAAATAAACAAAACCCACAGCCAATTACGACACCGCCGCCGCCACCAACAACAAGAAGACCTAAACAAAATTGCAACTGTGGTTCTGATTGAACCACAACCACCAGCAATGTTGATGATCAACAATAACGCTGCATGAAGTGCAGCATGACTAATCAACAACAGTACTAGAACTGGAGCACCTGATGTTGTCGGTGTCACTTTCTCTCAACCATATGGTGGGGGAAAATGGGGCACACCACCCTGTTGGTCTCATTTTCTCTCGACCATATGGTGGAGGAAGTGGAGCACTCCACCCTTTTGGTGTCACTTTCTTATCGCCATATAGGGTTGGTAATTACTAGCGTTACCATCCCTTCTTGCGGCGGTAGATAGATCACCAACCATTTGTGGCGCATGAGAATTGTGACTCCTCACGGAGAACCATGGATCTTCTCACTCAAATGGAGGTCAGTGGCTCGGCCCCAAAGCGATTTCCAAGGCAAAATCCTACGAATCAAACATTTGTAGATTGGGGTGCCACGCTTAGATTGGGAATTAGAAGCTGCTCCATGGACTTGGATTTGAAGCTATAGCCTATAGCAGCTTCCTATTGGAACCTGAATCCAAAGCCTAGCTGATTTGATAATATTCGTGGAAGCTGCTCCAGGCTATAGCTTCGGATCCAAGTCCACAGAGTGGCTTCCAATTCCTAGTCTAAGTGTGGCACTCCAATATGCAAATGTTTCATTCAAAGGATTTTCTCTTGGAAATTGCTTGGGGCCGAGCCGCTGGCCTCCATCTGGGAGAGAGGGTCCACGATTCTCCATGAGGAGTCACAATTCTCACACGCCACAAATGGCTAGTGATCCATCTGCTGCCTCAAGTAGGGATGGTAATGCTGGTAATTACCAACCTTGTATGGCAGTAAGAAAGTGACACCAATAGGGTGGAGCACTCCATTTCCTACACCATATGACTGAGGGAAAATGACACCAAAAGGGTGGAGTGCTCCACTTCCTCCACCATATGGCCAAGAGAAAATGAGACCAATAGGGTGGCGTGCCCCATTTCCCCCACCATATAGTTGAGAGAAAGTGACACCGACAAGGTCGGGTGCTCCACTTCCTATACTGTTGTTCAATAACGCTACACTTCCAGCAACGCTATTGTTGATCAGCAACATTGCTGGTGGTTGTGTTGAAATCAAAACCACAATTGCGGTTTTGTTAGGTCTTGTTGTTGTTGATGGTGGTGGTGTCGTAACTAGCTGTGGGTTTTGTTTATTTGGTGTTTGTGTTGAGGTTTGTTTGCCGTCTAAGTAATGGGGACAATGCTTGACCATTCAAAGTCTTTGGCCTCCACCGAGTGAGCAGTGACAGTGTTGCAGTCGCCGTTGCTGCTAGTACTCTTTCATTGTCAGAGATTGGGATAACTAATTCCTTAGCTTCGTTGGAAGGGGAAATTACAAGGGGTTTGAGCCACTTGATGGATGAAAATGACACTAGAAAGAGAAAGTGTATCATCTCGAGAAAGAGGTTGTGGCTGCGGCTGTGTGGTAAAATCTGAATGTATGAGATGTTTTTATAGTGAGGGTTTGGATACATCAATTACATAACACATGCAAACAAAGGTTATTGAAACCGGCTTTCCTAAACCCGCACTAAGGTTATGGAAACAACCTTCCTAAACCCGCATAAAGGTTATTGAAACCACCTTTCCTAATCCAGCACAAAGGTTATTGAAACCACCATTCCTAAACCTGCGGCGCCTTTGATGGGGTCAAGGATGAGGAGATCCAAACCTGCCCCGACAGATAGCCATGCCTAGTTCAATAAGATGCACACAAAAAAATAAAAAAAAACACTACCCTCAAATACTTGTGCACATCACATCTTCGGCAACTACTAATTATTATGCTAATTCCATCTACGGCATCTTGATTTGGGAAGATCCAGTCCACTAAAGCACAACTCAAAATATTGAACACTTCAATGCCAACCTCAACTTCCCGAAGCACTTCGAAGCTTCTTTTCAATCCAACCTACCCACTTAAGCGCCTAAGGTTTCTACTTCTAAGTAACCACATTAGTCGGAAACTCAAAACAACGAGGAATTGAAACCAAAAACACACTTCCACTAACCCAAATAACAACAACAACAACAACAATAATAATAATAAAAGGTGCGAAATTTTACCAGACTATTACAGTTGATGCATCTTCGATTGGGCGGAAGCTTCATGAGACCTCTGATGATTTTCTCGTTCCTCTCTTCTTCCTTTCTGCTTCCCATTTCCGAAACAACCACCAGAAAGAAGCGGAAAACCCTAGAAACTGTAATCGAGAATTAAAAAATTTCCTCTCAGAAACGCAAAATTTTCAGCTACAGTGTTCGGAGAATTCAACGAAGTGAAAACGACGACGTCGCGGTGGTGGAGTTGAGTTCGATCTGAATTGGCTTTCACAGGAACAGCTGAAGCAGAGGAGAGACCAATAACACATGCATTTTCGTTACAGCTTGGTTTCCTTTTTAAACTTTGTTATTTTGAAATAAATAAAACAAGTTTAACTCTCCATTATTAGTAGTATTTTTCTTTTAACAGTCCAGATTCATCGCCTATTAGTTTCAACTTTCAAGTTGCATGTCTACAGGGATGAATGTTGAAGCAAGTGCCAACGTTTGTATTTTTTAGACTTCTTTTTTTCTTTGTCGCTTTTATTTAGGAGTATTACACTTTTTAACATACTTTTTCTAATATAGTTATAAATTTACAAGTATTGAAGAAAAAATATATAAAAGTTTGTAATTTTTAATAAATTTTAATTAATAATAAAAAATAATTTTAAAAAAGTAAATTAGAGAATATTGATCCTCCGCTTTTATTTGTGCAAATAAGAATAATTGTAGAAAATTCGAACGAATAAAAGAGTAAGATATCCAAAAATATAGGTGAGGGGATTATTTTTATCCAGAGTATTTTCAGTGTTAAAATTTGATAGAAAGAAATTCGTTCCTTTAATTATTTACACTAGATTGGAACCAAATCATTAAGTCAAATTTAAAAAATTAATTATCTGTCAAATATATCATATTTTATTAATAATATTTAATCATCTAAATCTTAGAATATTTTCAATGAAAGTTGTTTATTGAGTTCTTAAATTTAAGAATCAGTTTTTATTTAATTTCACCATCAGAGTAATTAATGTGATAGTTTTTATATAAGAATAATTGTTTGTTTTTTGTTTACCATGGTATTAGTATGAAGTATTCATCATCAGAAGTAGTGACTAATCTCTACCAAGGATCATGAGTGCACACAAAGTAAGTATTTCTCTCTTAACATGATTTATTCCATACCCAAAATCAAGATTCAAACCCTGAACAACTTTGTTATTTTAATATCATTCTTAAAAATTGCGAAATAAGTATAAGTTTATTTTAACTTCTTAAGAATTGTACTATAAAAAAATTGTTAAAATTCTTAAATATCATATTACATTGTGTGATTTACCCAAAATAAGTTAAACAACTCTATCATAATTGCAACTTTGGAGATGCCCTTACTAATCTTTTAATATTTTTACGTAAAAAATAAAAATAAATAAATAAATTAGGAGTGTTTAATGAAGAAGGGGACAAGGGACTCCCACTTTGAGGAATCCAGTCAGATTCCAGCAGGCAGTGACAAAACACACAAATGGGCTAAAACTCTCTTTTCCAGGAATATTAATTATCAATTCTTATGTAACACTTTAAAATCCACGTGTTAAAAATATACACTAAGAACAGAATTTTGTCAGCCTTTTTGTTTAATTAAAAAATAATATACCACTAAAAAATATAATTAATATTTTTATTTATATTAAAAATATTTTTAATTTTTTAATAGATAAATAAATAAATATAATTTTTTTTAAAAGTGAACAGATAGAAAAAAAAAAGACGTTTTAAAAACATCAATTAAAAATAATAAATAAATTTTTTAACAAAAATTACAATGGGATTATATTAAAAATCATGATAGGATGTGTTAATAACTTTTTTTATAATTTTTTGCATTTTGTATTTGGTTAGTTGTTTGATCATTTTTTATATTTTAAAAAGGAATTCATGTCACGATGCAATATTGCAATTTTAAAGTTATAACTATGGAGAGTATATAAACAAAAACTGTAAATTGACTGTTAAGAAAATAGTTTTGACTTTTTGCAAATAAACAAATTAGAATAATATAATAAAATTTAAACAAAAGAAGTAAAAATATTGTTGTTGTTGTTTACACATACATTTAATAAGATTTTACCATATAATGTCTTTGTAAAAATATGCTTAAATTGTTAATGTGTATGAATTATATTATTATTATTATTATTAGAGTAAATTACACTAACATCTCTTGAGTTTTTTTTTTAGATTGCACACGATATTCTTTCTTTTTTTATCTTTATACTAACCTACTTAATTGTTTGAAAAACATTATATTGACACCCATTATACATTACACTAACCCCCTTAATTGTTTGAAAAACATTATAACATGTACTCCTAGAACAGAGGTTATTATAAACGTTAAAAAAGTAGGGAGATTATGTGTAATCTGAAAAATTTTCAAGGAGTGTCAGTATAATTTACTCTTATTATTATTAGGCAAAAGATAAACATTTTGTGTCTCTTTACATTTTTGTAAAAATAAAATAAAAGAGAAGAAAGAGGGGAAGAAGGTTAAATGAAAAATAAGAGTGAGCAATTAACTATGTGGTAGTTACTTAATAAAAATTAAAGATAAACATGTTTAACAAAAAAAATGTAAATTAAACTATTAAATGTGTGGGTGAACTGACATAAGGTTGTTCTAGCTTAACTAATGATTTCGAGTTCAAGTCATGGATATATAGCTGCATTAAATACTCGAAGGGGAAACTTTACTGCCTACAATGGTTTTATCCAACTGAAACAAAATTGTTTCCTATAAAAGATACTTGCTTCATTTTGAAATGAAATATTCACATTATAATAGTAAAAAATTATTATTATTATTATTATTATTATTATTAGGATAAATTATTAATTTGGTCTTTTAATTTATTTATTTTATTCAATTAGGTCTCTCTATTATTAAAAGGTTCAATTAGGTCTTATAATTTTCAAAAACGTTTCAATATTACCCTTTTCGTCCAAAATGACGTCATTTTCCATTACGTTTTTCATTATGTTTTTCACGTTATTTAATGTAAAATTGGATGAAAAATGATGTCGTTTTGGATGAAAAGAATAACATTGGAGCATTTTTGAAAATTATGGAACCTAATTAAACTTTTTTTAAAATTATGGGACTTAATTAAATCTTTGAATAATAGAGAAACTTAATTAAATAAAATAAATTAATTAAGGGACTAAATTAATAATTTAGCCTTATTATTATTATTATTATTATGTTCAAAATAGTAATAGGTGTTAGCTCGAAACCTTTCAAAATGATTCTAATATTTAGTAAATGAGAAATACTAATAATATATTCTTTTGAATATATTCTTTATTATTATCTGAAATTTATTAAAAATTACAAAATTTTATACATCTAACTTTTTATTTTATAATTTTAAATAAATTTTAATCAAATATATTAAAAAAATATGTTAAAGAATATATCACTAATAAAAATGAGAGTGAGCAATAATGCAAGCTCTTCTAATAGATTGTTAAGGAAAGTCATCTACTCTCCCAACTGCGTGGGAAATGGCGTGCTGCACGACGCCTATTATACAAGAGGTAGGAGAACGGCTACCCCGCCAACACAATCAACCGGGTCAAACAGTCAAACAAATAACTACACAAAATATTTTATCGTAAATTAATGAAATTGAAATTTAATTGACTCCCGTTAGCTTTTTTAAAAATTTAATTGTAATTATGATGTTGGAGAGTACTGGAGATACTTTTCTATCGGATGGCGATGTCTCCATTAAAATTTAACATGAGTATCTATTGAATGTATCTCATTCATTTATAATTTTTATATATTAGTTTATAGTAATTTTAATAAAATAAATTGAGTAATTTTAATGACTAAGATCTCATCTGGTAAATATTTCATTAAAGAGGATCTCAAACCCTTTTCTATTATACCATTTTTGTTTTGAAAAAAAAAAGTTAGTAAGTGTATTTTTTTATACATATTCAAAATTTAGAAAGAGAAAATGGCGTCCAAGTTTAAAACAAAACAAGTTTTTGAACTCAAAAAATGCTTATAGAAATACTTACATTTACTTCACTTCAAAAAGACAAACAAGAACTCAAACTTGCAATCTGTCAAATGTGAAATTCTATCTTACTTCACTTGAGTAACCCTTTAGAGTTAAGTTAATAGATGTATTGGATAACTTGTTTCCTTTGTTTAGATATTTTAACTTAAGTACCAACAAAAAATTCAATACAATTAGTAGATACTTAGTCTCTTGAGAGAGTGTTTGGGATAGCTGAAATTTTAAGATTTCAACTATTTTTTCAGAAAATGAAAAAGCTTTTGGCCAAATTTCAACTTGTTTGAGACATCAGCTGAAATTTTGTAAAACCTTTTTTTTTGAAAAATAAGCTATTTTTTATAATTTGTAATATAGTTGCTTATGATTTTTTTTCCAACAGCTTTTTTTCTTCTCAAATACATTATTCCCAAATTACTCCCAAGTTTTCCAACAACTTTTTTTCTTTTTAGTTTCATACATATCTTTTTCGTAATTTATTATGTAAAAGCTGATTATTTGGTTGTATCCAAACAAAATTAATTGTTTAGCAAACTTACCCAAACAAAAAATGATTATGATTATAATCAATTATAACAATAATCAATTATACACATAATCGATTATTGAAATAATCTAATTTTTGCAACTGTCCTAGACACACCTTGAGTATGCATAGATTGAACTTCTGACATGTATGAAAAGTATTTTATTATAAGAAATAAAATCACTTCCATAATCTTTACATTTTAAATAAAAGAGAAAAAAGTATTTAGGTTTTCTAATTTTATTTTATTTTTGTAAATAGACACTATAAATTTTAATTTCATTTCAATTGATCTTTAAATTTTACTTTTTTTTTGCAAATAGACACATTAAACTTTAATTTCAACCCAATTCATCCTTAACTTTATCTTTTTTACAAATAGTTTTTTCTATCAAGTTAGAGTTGAAATACTAATCAAGAACAAAACCCAATAATTTATTTATCTTGAATGTCAATCACTCATTAATCTCTTTTTTAGTTACAACCCATTTTTTCACATATTATAATATAATAAAAAATATAAATTTAGAAGAAATAAAAGGCAAAAAAAAAAAGGTTTTATTTGATGTTTTAAAATTCTAAATTTTCATTATATTTTAATGTTTGGAAAAATGATTTATAAAAATAAAAAAAATTATAAAATAAATAAACAATTGATATTTTTTCTTTATTAGTAATTTAATACCAATTTAATATAAGAGACTATTTATAAAGAGTAAATAGTCTATATACTAATAGTGTACAGTGTTTAAACACTATCATCTAATCACAAACCGTAATGTATGATAAGTTTTGTTAATATTTACAATAATTAACATGAAAGTCATACCAATGATGATTTCTAATTGCTTAATAATGTAAATTTTTTTAGATAATATGTGTTTTTTTGTTGTTATTATCAATAATATGAATTGTCAACTTTTCTAATAAAGTTATGCTTGAAAAAGTGAAATATATCAAAGATTATAGTTAAATAAAGTAATTTATTAAACACTACATTGTTGATTCAATTTTTAATGTAATTTGCATATTTATCATTTAACACAACAATAAAATTCATAACCCTTTTAGTTATGTAACTTTAGACAACAGGTAAATATATTTAGTTATATATAAAAATAAGTAAGACACAATAGATATGAAGTAAGTATGCACACATTATTTTCATAAAAAAATGTGTCAAAAAATTACCTTTTAAATATTATTTATAATTTATGAATTTATTAATATACATTTGAATTTTTTATTTTAAAATATGTTTTATAAATTAATTATTTATATATTTAAAATATTAAAAAAATTAATGTATACTTTAATGTATGTGTGTGTGTGTATGTGTGTGTATGTGTATGTGTGTGTGTGTGTGTGTATATCGTAATTAAGTAAAATTGATTGTCTAATAATACTAAATACTATATTTATTAAATATAATATGTGATCAAATTATTAAAGATAATAATTAAGATAAAAAAGTATTATATATAATTATATATTTATTAATTTATTAATAATATATTAATATATATTTAAAACTCTTTATTTTAAAATATGCTTTATCAACTAATTCTTGTCAACAACAATAAAAAATAATTTTTAATATATATTTTAATTTATATATATATATATATATATATATATATATATATATATATTATGTATATATGTATTAATTTTGGAAATAATGACTTTTTGTTCAATGTATACTATATACAAAACAATCCCCACCTAGAATCCCCCACCTAACATAATCAAACAATCTTCATTTGCAACATGCCAACTTATTAATGAATTTCACTCTAGAAATCCTATGTGTCCTCTTTGCCAAATTTTGTGCATTTCCATTAAAAAAATGATGATTGTTTTCAAATTTCAAATGGACAATTAATATATATTTTATGTACGAAAATAATTTAATATGGACAAAAATTCAATATTATTATGAATTAATAATTTAATTCAGGCTATCGAAAATGATGCTTAATTTAAAATAAACATTTTCATTTAAAATTTAAATCAAACAGTTTTTTGTGCATTCTATATTATTTTTGTAGCTAATTCAATTTAAAATCAAAATTTCCATTAAAAATTTAAATGATGCTTAATTTCAAATTTCAAATGGACAATTAATATAGATTTTTTTATGAAAATAATTTAATATGGTCAAAAATTCCATATTATACATAAGCAATATATTTTTTTATGTTTTGGAACACAAAAACAATAAATTTATATTGAACGATTAATTTAAAATGAACAAGTATTTACAAAAATAATTTAATATGACATTTATTTATAAAAATAATTTAATATGAACTTTATTTTTGTAGCTACTTCAATTTAAAATGGAAATTTCTATTAATGGCTTAAATGATGATTAATTTCAAATTTTAAATAGACAATTAATATAGATTTTATTTACAAAAATGATTTAATATGGACAAAAATTCCATATTATTATGAATTCATAATTTAATTCAGGATATTTAAAATGATGCTTAATTTTAAATGGATATTTTTATTAAAAATTTAAATTAGGCAATTTTTGCTCATTCCATATTATTTTTGTAGCTAATTCATATTAAAATCAAATTTTTTCATTAAAATGTGTCATAATACTAATAAGAAAGGACATTACTAAATAATATGTTAGGTAAAAGGTAGAATCTTACGATATTTTCTACTCTATGACAATTTAAAATGTGCTTAATTTAAAATGGATATTTTTATTAAAAATTTAAATGATGCTTAATTTCAAAGTTCAAATGAACAATTAATATAGATTTTATTTATGAAATAAATTAATGTGGTCAAAATTTTCATATTATTATAAATTAATAATTTAATATGGACAATTAATATGAATTAATAACATTCCATATCATTCTTTATATACACCAAGTGTTGATCCTATGCCATCGAATATATATACACCGGATTTGATACATTTGACTTAATGATAGAACATAAAAATTCTAAAATAACAGGTATTTCTGATTTCTATACGAAAATATAAATTTTGTCAAAATTTATAATTAATCAATATGATATCATGATGAGTTGTGAAATATTAAATAAATTTAAATTATCATAATAACTAGTATCTTAAAAGTTAAAGTCTATTATAATATTTTCTATCATAATAATTTTTATATGTTTTTTAGGATATGGAACAAATTGCTACTTAAATCATAAGCGATATATTTATTTAATACTTTTTTATTACAAGGGGTAAATATATTTTTTTAATATATACATAAGCAATATATTTTTTATGTTCTAGAACACATATACAATAAATTTATACCAACCAATTAATTTAAAATGCATTAGTATTTACAGAAATAATTTAATATGACATTTATTTATGGAAATAATTAAATATGAAATTTATTTTTGTAGTTATTTCAATTTAAAACGTAAATTTCCATTAAATACTTAAATGATACTTAATTTCAAATTTCAAATGGACAAGTAATATAGATTTTATTTACATAAATAATTTAATATGGATAAGAATTCCATATTATTATGGATTAATAATTAATAATTAGTAATTTAATATGGAAAATTAATATGGCCAATTAATATGAATTAATAGCATTTTAGTGGACAATTTTAGTATTTGTAACTAATTCAATTTTAAATGGGAATAATCATAATGGAATTAAATATAGAATCTAATTTAATATGGAATTTATTTTCAAAAACAAATTCATAGCATTTTGATGGACCAAATAGAAAATTACAATTCAAATTAAATTAAATAAAAATAAATTAATTTTTCCTACAATTCTACCTCAAATTAACATCTTGTCCATTGACTGTAACTCTTGAACCCTTTCGTAGTTCTATCTAAATAATGTGAATTCATTTGCTTTGTATCTATCCTGGTCGTATTAAGAAATATATTGATCTTCCTTTCTTTGTGGTTTGTTTTCAATCTCAATTTTCATAACCCCAACATCAATGGTACCTAAATGTGACTTCCTTTCAAATGTGAATACATCTAGAAAGATATGAAGCCTAATTGTCAGAGTTGTGAGACTTTGGCATGTTACCAACAAAAATAATGAAAAGTTGATATATTCAATTGAGATTAGTGGTGTTCATGGATTGGTTTAGATCAATTTTTAGCTAAAAAGTCATCCAATCCAAAGATCAAAAGGACTTACAATTCAATTCGATTTGGATGGCTTTCTAAAAAAAAACCCGATCCCATCCAATCTAATAAAATGCAGTTTAAATTGGATTGGATGATATGGTTTTTGGATTTCCTATTGAAGGATGCCTTTGGCTTCAAATATTAAATTTTATAGCAAATAAAATAGAGAAAATATAGCAAATAAAATTCAAATAAAAACAACATAATAGTTTATATTATAAAACAAAAATACAACATAACCATTCAAGTAAAGTAAGTTAGAAAAAATTCAACTACAACAAGTAGCCAAATACAACATAATGAACTAAGAGTTTAGCTATAACAAGTCACCAAAAAATAAATCTGCTGCAACCAATACAATATAACAGACTTAATTCAACTATGGCAACCAACATGTCAAAAACAAAGCTAAAGCAAATACAACATAAGTGCACAATAGACTTAGTAATTACTAAACTCTCTAAAGCAAAATGCATGCCACTCACATGAAACACAACATGAAAAGCATGTGACGCACAAAAAAGAGGGGGTTGAATTGTACATTTAAAACTTTTTCAACATAAACCAAGTTCGAAAACGATTTTGAGCTAAAGGATAGAGAAAACAAGTAAACACAGAATTTTATACTAGTTCACTCAACCTTGAGCTACGTCCAGTCCCTTCACTCAGAGGATATCCACTAACCAACCTTGGTTACAAGTATTCTTCATGGCCTCTTCAAGCTTTACAATACAATCACTGTATATTGCTTTACCAACCCAAGTATTCTTTGTTCACTAAACCTTTCTAGGCTTTCACAACAAAAAGTTGTTTTACAAAATGATTCAACTCACACAGTGAGGATATAGAAGATTAAACACAATATCATAAAGTATTAGAGACTTATAAACTATCATCCAATGGACGTGTAAGAAAAAAACAATAAGCGTTTTTATGTTTGTGCTTGATTCGTCATTGTTCACCTCTCTGTTTTCTTCTTCTTCTATCTTGATATATATATAGTCTTCAGCGAAAAAAAGCCATTGAAGAAGATTTGACTTAACTCTTCAAAAAGGTACGCGTATCGAGCTTTCAGACATATAAAAAAAATAGCTTTTTGAACTATACTAAAACGGAAAGAGCGGCTCTGTGCAAGAGTTTTGCTTTTCTGAACATCTTTCATTTGGTTTGATAGCTCAAGGAGTTGACTTGCTTTTTCTGTCTTGCTGCGCTTTTGTACTAGAAAGTTTCTATCTACCATTTAATGTTAGATCTTAAAAAGGTAAGGCATTAGTTTCGATATATGAAAGCAGGACGCATAGATTAAACGAGAGAAAACTTAGTCGTTTAGGATCTTGCATCTAGATGCGTCTAGTGGTTGTCTAAAGTTTAAGAGCATTGTGTCCATAAATGAAACTTTACTCTTGGACGGTCATCACAAAAGAGTTTATTGGACGCTTGTTTAAGATTGGACGCTGTAAATTTGTTAGTTTAAAAACAAGAGACTTAAACTTTAATAAGTTTTTTATCTTCAAAATTTGAGAATCTAGACGCTTTAACGTCTTTGGTTCCAACACAACATACAACATATTAATATTAAAAGGATTGGTTTGGTTTGGTTTTGCAAAAACAATCTGAAAACCAAACCGAACCGATCAGTTATGTAAAAAATGATCCTAAAAAATTCAAATAATTTCGGTTTTCATCGATTTCGATTTTTTTGGATCAATTTTCATTTTTTATTTCTTTGGATCTAAACACTGCTAATTGAAATGGTCCTCATGGACCAAAATATAAGTTCATAATGCAAAGCCTAATATGATATGATACAACACAAATATAATAAATTTTCTAATTACGTATATTATCATTCTTAACATTTGTCTTCTTCTACAGGGAGACCACATCCATCCAACTGCCATGAATACTCTGGTATATAAGTTTCAACCACTAGTTAAAGAAGGCTTTGTTTATTTCATGTTCAATTTTAGTATAGTCGTTAGTAAGGGTCCTTATAGAACAACCCGACATTCATACAAGCTCAACTTTTAAATAGCTACAAAACTAAAGTTGTTTGCTAATAATGTTGTTCCTAATAATTTGTTGATAATTACCCCGATCTCTAAGGTTTTTTTGTACTGACTATGACACCAATTATCTGGTTGGTGAGTGCTTCATTAGTTTTTTTTTATAATTATAATAATAATACTAAAACTTTCCATAACCTAATAAACTATTTAATATTTGCATATGTCAAGGGCATACTCATCTCACATGGGCCTAAAACTGAGCTTGTGGCAAATGGTGACAAAACAAAGATGAAAGAAATTGAACTTGATTCTAAAGGATAGTAATTCTATGTGCATATTAATAATAATGTAATATTTCATAATTTTAAAGCAATTACTTAGTAATATTTCTGTTTTTAATTATTGTTTTGTGTCCTTATTATAGCATACACTTTAAGTGCACATTGTTCGAAAATATATTAAGGAGTTGAACTCTTTCCTAGCTACAAGAGATACTAACAATGTTGTTGTAATTGTTCAATATATTTGAGTTAAACCATTCCTAGGTATTAACTTGCAACTATTGTTCTTTGTTATTGTATGTCAAATTAAATATTTGTCATTTGGATTAAATTAATCTATATGTTGACAACCCAAGAAAAAATGGGCTTCAAAACACTATTAAAGCCACTAAGATGTTATTTGATCTTGACTTCCCAAAAACAACATCTATGAAGAAACGGTATACTATCCACTTCTCTTTTTTTAAGTCATCATCTTTCATTTTTTATGACATTTACATTATTTCATGTCGAACAAATTTATTAAAAAGTTTGATTCCCTTTTCAAGGGTTTAGTCCCTTGCAAGGGACTCCAAGGGTTAGCTTCAAGGATGACTTCTTATCATATACTACTAGTAGTACCATCATTGGTTTGAAGGACTGTAAAGAAGTTAATATTTTTGTCTATATTTATCAAATACTTACTTAGTTGGTTTATATTATTATAGTACCAATACTTCTTTCGTGCAGAATTCATGTTTTGTTGTACTAGCTACTATCAAGCATATTGATACACGAGCAAAATGATGGTACACTACATGTCATTGCAATAAGAAGGTCAAGGCAGATGAAGGGCTGTATTACTATTCTAAATATGATGACCATGTGGTCAAAGTAACCCCAATGTAACGAAATTTGCAAATATTTAAAACTGCATCGTGGACAAATTAATTTTATTGTGTATTATGCCCTTAAAACAAATATTTATTTTCTATGTGTTTTTTTAATAGATATTCAATTAGAGTATGGGTTTTTAATAATACAAACTCAACCACCTTTGTTATTTTTGACTGTGATGCAACTCACCTACTTAACAAATCATGGTTGAATATGTTGAATCCATTACTATGGTAGTTGTACTTCAAACATATATATCTATATATATGACCTTTTAATTTTTGTAGTGAAGAAAAACATATACATATGTACTTTTGGCATTATTAATTAATAATATGTTCATTATAAAAAATCACCCAAAGTTCCTCAACCACTAGACTTTCTAAGGTAATCGAAGATTTGGTAGACAAGACCTTCTTATTTAGAGTTGAAGTTAGGCAGGATAATAACACTCCTACTAATGAACCATCCTATCCTGTGAAGGTGTGTAGTGATGTAGCTATTGTGCAAAAGTTCAAAGACATTTTAAACAATAAGGTGTTGCTCCAAACTAATTTATAAAGCCTATATATTATTATACCTTATAACCAAATGGACATGTCTAACAACAGTCATCTCTATTTCTAAATAGGATGGTGTTACTGTTGAGTGTTAATTATATGAAAGAACCATTAGCTTCATTGATGTTATATTTAAGAACCCCATTGCTCAAGTTTGTATAATCACTTATGATCAATTTTGAATGTATGGCAATTTTGACCAATAATTACATTTATCTATTTGTGATTAACGGGATCTCATGACAAAATTTAGTGATGCAAATGCTATAGATGGATCTAATTGACAAATTGTTGCATGCACTCATGAATCCATACATAAAGAAAACACCACCATATAGAAAAGACAATGCCCTAGTGATGAATCTAATTTATCTGTTTCTACCACAAGCACAATTTTGACAAAGAAGGTCAAGATCAAGAAAGAATATACTCTAGGACAATAATTAAGACAACTCTATTCTTTTGTTCATTTTAGAGTGGGTTTTGGTTTTGCTCTTTTAAATAAGATTAACAGTGCTTTGCATACATAATGTGTTTGGTTTGTAATTGTTGGTTTTATTTTAAATCACTCAAATAAACAAATTGTCTATGTCTTTGCTATTACACTATTATATATTTATTAAATAGCATAAAAATTTGATTATTAGATATGGAAGATTTTTCATATTGAGTATAATTATTTATATAAAAAATATACAACAAATAGAATTTATATAAAAAATTAAATAGAAATTAAATTAATATAAACTAGAAGTATGGGTAAAAGTTTAAGGGATAAATATTACTTTTATGAAATAATTAGCTTCTTACTTAAAAGGATACATCATTCTAATATTTGAATATTTACCATTATCACATCAACATTTTAAGAAAGGGATATTATGTCACCTTAATATTTTTCAATATACCATTATATATCAACTTTGACGCCATAACGTCATCCATTTCTAATGCACATTCTTTTATTATTATTTTGATTAAATAGAACATAAAATAACCATATTAAATGACATTTAAATGCTTATTATATAATAAAATAAAAAGACTTTAATAGTTTAATTTTTTTTTTAGGTCTCACTTTTTTCCTTACAAATCAAAAGGAGAAATTTTTGTACCAAGTCCTCCACTTATTTTTTTCTTCTTTCTATCTATCTCTCCACTCTTTGAAATAAAAAACCATTATTTGGAAAGTGAATTTTCCTTTTTACCAAATTATTTCTTTTCTAGATTTATCATTCCATATATATACCAAGTGTTGATCCTATGCTATTGAATATACATGGGATTTGATATATCTAACTTAATGATAGAACATAAAATTCCAAAATAAAAGGTATTTGTAATTTATATAAAAAATATAAATTTTATCATAATTTTTAATTAATCGATATGGTATCATGATGCGTTATCAAATATTGAATAAATTTAAATTATTATAATAACTAATATTTAAAAATTTAAACTCTATTATAATATTTTATATCATAATAATTTTTTATATATTTTTTAAATACTTAAATCACAAGCAATATATTTTTTAATATATACATAAGCAATATATTTTTTAAGATATGGAACGCATTTTTTGCATAATATCATAAACAATATATTTTTTTCATATATATGTATATATTATTAAATAATTAGCTTCTTACTATAAAAGATAGATCATTCTAATATTTAAATATTTATTATTAACACATCAGCTCATTAAAAAAGAGATATAATATTTAGCTATTATTCATTATTATACTGTTATAATTTGACACCATAATAACAACTATTATTGATTGTCTCAATCAAGTTATTCTATCCTATGTTTTTATTCATTAGCATCATGTCATTGGCCTATTATTTTAAGAAAATTACAATTCCCTCAATCAAAAACAACTGAGCTCCTAATTTGGTAACAATTTTTTTTTAAGACCACCACATTTTTAGTGTATAATCAATTAATCATAATCAATATTTGATCTATAACTTTTCAAGAGAATAATTATACTTAATATTTTGCAAAATAATCTTATAAATATGACATTCATTGATACATTATATACCACTGATTTGGTTATTTCAAATATAATATTTAAATTTTTACCATTACGCATCAACATTTTAAGAAATGGGTATTATATCACCTTATTATTTATTATTATACCATTATAAATCAATTTTGACATCATGACATCATTTATTGCTAAAGCACATTCTTTTATTATTATTTTGATTAAATAGAACATAAAAATAACTATATTAAATGACATCTAACTTAAACCATGAACCATCCAATTAACACAACATGATGAGCCAATGACGGCCACACAAGCCATTGGTAATAAGAACTAAAAATAAGTCCTTTCTTTTTTAATTTTTACTATTTTATTGTGATACAACAATATCGATAACAACAATATCTCTCCATGTGAACACCCAATCCTTTAAGTACCTACTACTTTTGTCATACCCATAATTAGTATTGTTGTTCTTTGTTTACCATCTTTCAAAATTATGAAAGACTTATTTATCAATATGAAAGATCATGATTTTCGAAATGCTTGAGCAAGAAAGAATATACTTATGGCGCATAAATCTTCAAATAAAAAAGTTGTTATTCTAGGTGTTTATAATATCCTCATCTCTCTAATTTTTCCAATACATTCATCTTTACATTTTTTTTTTCTGATAAAATTACTTTACTACAACATTACACAATCAATTTTTTTTTCTAATGTAAAATGTAGTGACAACTCGGAAGTAACCCACATTTGTGGTTTCCTAAGTAACCAAGTTTGTAGAACACTTTTGTCACCATTATTAAGTAGTATTATGTCCTCTTTGTAATTCTATATAATCTACATAAGTTCTTGAGAATATTATAATTACACCAACATCAACCTACTTTGTGCATTAGGAATTTTAGATGACAATTACAATCCAAGCACAGAATTAAAATGACATGATGATTCTCCATATGTCAATGTTTTGAGGACTCCTTTCACTCCATTCATTTATGATACATTGTTTCCTTTGTCAATTTATATAGTATAGATTACTTTTGATAGTTGAACTTAGATAGTGTGTAACCCAACTTTTGTGGTCTTTTTTTCTCCTTTTAATATTTAATCATATTATAAAAATCATATTAATATTTAATAAATTACTTACTTTTAAAAAAAATATTAAAAAATATTTGACCCAACCTTTCTTTTTTCAAAAAAAAAAAAACCTAAAACAAACATACTCTAAGAAAATGTCAAGGTAATTTATCGACATTTTCAAAATTAGGACAATAATGGAGAAATAAGTCTTAGTATCTGTAAGGATATACTAATTAATCATATATATATTAAGGTAATTATTGACATTTCAGAATTAGGACAATAATGAAGAAACACACACACATATATAGTTAAGGTTGATGCAATAATAGAACCAAATGATGTGAAAGATCATTAATTAGTTTGTTTATAAAAGTTTTACTATAAGTTAATAAAAAAATTACTATAACCCTTTGGTTAATGTTTAATTTTAGAATAAGAATTTTTTCTTTAAGAAAATATCTGAAAAGTTAGTATCTACTAATATAAAAGAGATAAGTCATAAGATCTGTGATACCAACTCCCTAATATATTTGGATAATAGTCTTCTTATATCTTAATTTTATGGTGTAAAAATCAAAGAAAGAAAAAGAAAAAAAAAGAAAAAATATGATAAGATTGTGATAAAAAAAATAATAATTATATATATCATTATTCATAGTATTTTATTTATTAAAAGTAGCTAAAAACAATAAAGAGAAGAATAATCCATCAAGAATTATTGGTAAAAAAATTAATCCATCAATACCAAGTTGTCTTGGATATTTGCATTGGCCTTGGATGCCATGAGAAGTGTAAACAAAGCATAGAATAAAAAACAACTTATGCAAATTGCAATCTAGTTATCAAGGAGTAGTGTTGAATTTAGTGGAAGTGAAAATATCTCGCAATGTGGTGAATTTTGAGTTTTCTATTGAGCTTGGTGCCCATGTTATATGTTGGATGATGCTTTGAACATAATGGTTTCCAAAAAAAAAAATCTATAGAAAACTAAAAATTGCAACCTAGTCTATATATACTGTATATATTGATATTTTTATATTATTTTTTTACTTTATTTTTTCCTCCAATCTATTTTTTTTTTATATTATGTTTTTTTCTTTATATTTCTCTTATTCTTCTTCTTTAACCATAAGTGAATTCACATATCCATATATAAAATTATATTTTTTTCTTTATATCTTTCTTTTTTTCTTCTTCTAGCTTTATATATGAATTTTTATTTATACAATGCAAAATTTTAAATAAAAGTTTGCAGTTACGTACTCTTTATGGTAATTTAAAATAAAGTTAAAGTTTTGAATTTTTTTACCAAATAGCTTTAACCTTAAAAGTAACTTTTAAGCAAAAAGAAAAAAGAAAAATAGCAATTGGCTTTAACTTAACTTTTACAATTCTTTTTCTTTTTTTAATTTAGCTTTAAAGTAGCTTTTAAGTCCAAAAAATATCAAATGCAAACTTAGTCATCATTAACCTATATCATACGCTCCCATCTACATTTTAGGCTTTACATAAAGAAATATGCCATTCATCATTCTCTTATTTGTGCACCTATTTTTTTATATCAAAATTGCACTTCAAGCGTTGATTTACCACCTAAGGATGGTTCCTCATATGTCAATATTCACATGTCTTCTTCAACTCCATTATCATCTGGTATATGTTTTCTCCTTCATAAATAGTTATAGTATAAATTTCAAAATATATTTATTTTTTAAAAGCAAAATTATTATCTCATGGCTTAATACTATAGGTTTAACCCATAGCATTATTTACCAAATTGGCAGGTTGAACATTGGGTCTTCTTAATTTGCAAATGCCCAATCATGTAGGAAAAAAATTATGGTTCAGAAATCTACCGTGAGAAAAAGATGTGTTACAGGTGTTTGATATTTTCTCATTGCTATAATTTTCTCAATTGCATTCGACTTTCTATATTATAGTTATTTGCAAATTAATATTCTAATACGTTCGCCTGTGTACTGGTATTTTTAGATGTAAACTGAAAAACAAACGTTAAGTCAACAAGACATTATCATTCACTTTATTCAAATTTGTATATTTGTTTACTATATTCATTTGTCTTGTAAAATGGTTCAATTTCAACAAGCATTTTATATAATATGTAATTTTTTATGTCATTAGGTGGAGATCATCTACTTGGTTGTACATCTGAATTAAGACCACCTTCCTCCAACCTATTGACTTCTATCTTAAATCTAAGTACTAGCAAAGGGATCCATGGACTTTTTAGGCCATCAAATGGTGTATAGCAGTTTATGGATCCTATAAGGGTAAATTTTGAAAACGTGGTAAAGGGTGAAATTGATTCATTAGGTGGGTCTTCTTCAATTAGTGCATTTTTTTTTTTTTGATATTCAATACCTTTTCATTTCTTACAAGTTTCCTTTCATTTTATACATTTGGTTCTCCTTATTAAATTCATCTTTGTTAACTATCATGATAGGCATATTTGGTGTTAAACAAACTCTTCCATTATATTCAATAATTTATCAAGGAGCTGGGAGTCAATGTATGATCAATTCTGGCATAATACATATTTTCAAGTGCATTTGTTTATCCATTCAATTATTCAATGGACACCCTCTAAACCATTATTATATTTCTTTTAGCATGTCTATATTTTGGAGACCTTTCCTATTATTGTTCCCATTGTAAGGCTCAAGTGTGGTATAAGGAACAAAGTGACAAGTCTAAAATGTCAAAAAATCTAGAATTTTCTATCTTTTGTCTTAAGGGGAAAATAGAACTCCCTTTTTTGACAAAGCCTCTAGACTTATTGTTCAATTTGACAACTGGAAATGATCATATAGCTATCCACTTCATGGATAATATAAGGGCATATAACAACATGTTTTCATTCACGTCTCTTAGAGGGAGAAAAAAACTTCGATCAATGATCAAAGGATCGAGGTGGCCCACCTCAGTTTTTCTTTAGTGGGCAAAATTATCATCGTATTGGTAGTTTGTTGCCTAAATAGGGGTGTACACCAAAATTTGCCCAGCTGTATATTTATGACACAACTAATAAATTGGGCAATAGACTCAATCTCTTTAGGTATGTGTCATAATATTCATTTAATATTTGTTAATTTAGCTTGACAATTTTTTTTATGTGGATTTGATTTTCATTTGTAAAACAAATAAAAGCTCCTAAAGCTTCAATGATTCTTTGGTCCAAGACTTGACAAACATGATTGATGAGGAAAATCCATTAGCCAAGTTTTTTTGGAAAAGTAAAGGATTTTGTTGCTCAAGATGAAACATCTAATATTTGTTTGCGATTATTTAGAAATTGCTCAAAGGATATAAGAATGTACAATCTTTCAACCTCTGATGAAATTGTAGCTTTAATGGTGGGAGATTCAAGCAACATGGAAATTAGAAGAGATATAGTTGTCAAAAAAATCTCTTGTAATTTGGAAAGGTTTTATAAGGAGCATACAAGCTTTATTCTCCTTAAGTATCTATTATTGTTCCCTTATGGGAAACACAGATTTCAGAAAAGCATTCCTCTCAAAGATTCAGATGAAGACAATGACAACCATTTGAGAAAGACATCTTCATTAAGAGAGTTTATTACATTTAGGATTCGGGATAGAATTATTAAGTTTGGGAATATTATCAATGTAAGGAGGTTATTCCAACAATTTGTAGTAGATTGTTATACAATGATAGAGTCTTAGAGGCTATCTTATATAAGGGCAAATCAAAGTGTCATAAGAAGTGACATTCTTAATGGTTTGCAAGAGGCAATTAGTAGAGGAGAAACAAACCCATCTTCTATAGGAAGGCATGTTAATTACTAGCCTCATTTATAGGTGACAAGTTGCATGTAATACATGTTCAACAACTGCCAAGATGCAATGGTGGCGAGCAAGAGATTTAGATACCCAAATCTCTTTATAATAACTATATGCAACTCAAATTGGAAAGAAATAAAAACTTTGTTTCTTTCAAGGGTCATAAAACATGTGACAGACCAAATATTGTGAGTCGAGTATTCAAAATCAAACTAGACCAAATGATGAGAGATTTCAAAAAAGAAAAGATATTTGGAAAGGTTGATGTAGGCAAGTTGCTTTGGCACAAAATTGTTTTAAATCATTTATATTGTTTCACATTTTAATTTATATTTGTTAGTTTTTAATTTTTTCTTGTGGAATATATACTGTGGAGTTTCAAAAGAGAGATCTTCCCCACGCTTATATATTATTGTGGTTAAGTGGTGGAAATAAGTTGAAAACGAGGAGAGGTTTTGATAATCTAATTTCTACTGAATTGCCTAGTTCAAGTTTGTACCCCAACATGGCAAATGCAGTATCTAGTTGTATGATACATAGGCCTGATGGAATTGCTAACCCTAAACCACCATTCATGAAAGACAAAAAATGTTCCATGTTTTCCCCTAAAAATTTTCAAGGTTCTACTATGATTGATGATGATGGTTATCTAAGGTATAAACATCGTGATCTAGTCTTTTATCAACAAAATGAGAGCAAAGTTAGATAATAGGATTGTTGTTCTGTATAATCCTTGACTTCTTATGAGGTATGGAGCACATGTCAATGTCTAGTATTGTAACAAGTCCAATTTCATAAAATATTTGTTCAAATATGTCAAAAAAGGCCCTGATCGAGCTACTATATAGATATGTAATGATGTTGCAAATTCTAACAACACAAGGTTGTTGATGAAATCAAGAAGTATTATAATTATAGATATGTGTCCTAATGGGAGGCTATTTAGAGAATATCTGCTTTTGATATTCATCATGGGTGGTCGGTTGTTCAGCTATTAATATTTCATCTTCTTAATTAGCAGATTATCTATTTTGATGATGATGAATCAATTGTCACAAGGAATACAAAAGTAAAGATAATGTTTCTTGCATGGTTTAAGGCTAACCAAAACTTTAGCCATCGTAGGGAATTAATCTAGTCAGAATTTCCCATGAAGTTTATTTATGACAAGAAACATATAATATGGTAGTTGAGGAGGCAGGGTCAAAGTATTGGTAGGCTTAATTACGTTCCTCCTGAAGTTGGTGAACTTTATTACAGAAGAATTTTGTTGACAGTTCAAAAGGGTTGCACTGGTCATGATCTTCTTAGGATAGTGAATGAAAAAACATACAAAACTTTTCAAGAAGCATGTCATGTGTTAGGATTACTAGCGGATGACAAGGAGTTCATAGATGCAATAATGGAGGCCAATGATTTGGCTTTTGGAAATGAGTTGCACAAACTATATGTTGCTTTGTTGGTAATGAATACAATAACAAATCCATTTGTTGTTTGGAACTCCACATGGAAGCTTTTGTCTGATGGTATTTTTTATGATAGAAGGAGAGATTAAAATATTGGCTAAATTACATTTTTGGTCCCCCTATTTTTTTCTAGAGACATTTAGTCTCCCTATTTTTTAAAATTTACAATTTTGGTCCCTCCGTCAAATCTCTTGTGTTGACCGTTAGTAATTTAATGTTGATTTTGATGTATCAATACTTAAATGACATGTTAAAGTCAGAGTCAACATTGGAATCAATATTAACACATCAGAGTCAATGTTAAATCACTAACGATCAATGCAAAAAATTTAACGGATGGACCAAAACTACGAATTTTTAAAATAAGGGAACTAAATGCCTTTAAAAAAAGTATGGAGACCAAAATTGAGGATTTTTAAAAATAGGACTAAATGTTTCTAAAAAAAGTAGGAGGGCCAAAATTGTGAATTGAGAAAAATAAGAGACCAAAAATATAATTTAGCCTTAAACATTTAAGGTAATAATAATTTTAACATTTTAATTTGTATCGTTATAATCTTTTAAGTATATATACTATCATTATTTTTTGTACAGGTCTTCACATTAGAGATGATAAACTAAAAATATATTGTCTAATTGAAGTCGAGAAGTTGCTTCGGTCAAAGGGAGATCACTTAAAGACTCATTTGAGATGCCATTTCTTGATTTTTCAGAAATGGTTGATTTTTAAAATAGGTTCATTGTAGATGAACTAAGCTATGATACAATTGAGCTTGCAAAAAATCACTCTTCTTTATTGGAGTCATTGATGATAGAATAAAAGAGTGTTTATGATGAAATAATTAGAGCTATACTGTCTAAATCAGGTGGCTTTTATTTTCTATGTGGAAATGGGGATACTAGAAGAACCTTTTTATGGAAAAATTTACGTAGCCATACAATCATAAGCCTTCATTGTGTTGAATGTGGCTTTTAGTGACATTGCCTCTTTGTTGTTGCCTTATGGTTGAACTGACCATTCAACATTTTCCATTCCATTGGTGATCAATAAGGAGTCAACTTGCAACATTAACTAAGGGAGTGATAGCATTAAACTACTTATTCACACCAAACTAATCATTTGCGATGAAGCACCAATAATGAATAGGTATTGCTTTGAGGCTTTTGATCGCACAATATGGGATATAATGTCATCTCAAAACAAGGATAACATGGAAAAACCTTTTGGCGGTAAAGTTGTTGTATTAGGAGCTGATTTGGGGCAGATATTTCCTGTGATTAGAAAAGGATGAACGTAAGATATTGTTGGAGCTCCCATAAACTCATCCAAGATATTGGAAAGTTATAGGGTCTTAAGACTTACAACAAACATAATACTAGGTGCTTTAAGCATGGATGTAGACTGAGAGGATATAAGATAGTTTGTCGAATGGATTCTTTAGATCGAAGACAGTGATCACAATGCAAATGAAAATGGTGAGAGTGATATTGAGATTCCTGAGGACCTACTAATTAAAAAATGTGGAGATCCAATACTATCTTTGGTTGAGTTTGCTTATATTGAACTATTACACAACATGAGCATGTTAAATTATTTTGAGAAACAAGGAATTCTTGCCCCAACTCTTGAATCTGTTGAGCATGTTATTATTTTGTATTATCATTAATTCCTGGTGAAGAAAATGAATATTTAAGCTTTGATTTAGTTTGCCAGTCAAATGAAGACAATGAGATTCACAGTGAATGGTTTGCCATAGAGAGCGTAAATGAAATTAAGGGTTCAAAAATTCCGAATCATAAATTTAGACCAAAAGTTAGGGTCCCTATCATGCTTATGAGAAATATTGATCAAGTAACTAGCTTATGTAACATAACCAGACTAATGGTCAATTAATAGTCTAGGAAAGAAGGTTATAAGTGTAATTGTTATAACTAGAACAAATATAGGGCACAGAATTCTGGTGCTGAGGAAGAATTAGGTGCCAAGTGATCTGTGATTACCATTTAAATTCATGAGGAGATAATTTTCATTGACTTTATGTTTTGCTATGACTATAAATTAAAGTAAAGGATAGTCCCTTTCTTATGTAGGGATCTATCTTTAAAGGCCTATTTTCACTCATGGTCAATTATATATTGCAGTCTCAAAAGTGAAGTCAATAAAGGTTCTCAAGATTTTGATCTTAGATGATGATCAAAGAGTATGTACGTCAACCATAAATGTTATGTATTGGGAAGTCTTTCACAATGTCTAAAGATCGTCATCAGTAACAACCTTAGTGTTTTGTTCCTTGAGCTTATTTTGGTTTTTCAATATCTTTTGCTTTACATTGCTATTTTTTGTAGTTATGATATTTATATACTGATGTTAGCAAGAGTTTATAATAAAATAAAAAAGTTTTCTCCATACTTTTTTAAATGTTCAATTTGCTTTACTCGCTACCAAATGTATATGGTAAATAACATAACCAATTAAGGTCTGTATCTTTAAACTTATTTCAGTTTCTTTGTGTTTCCTTCACATGAAAACATTATTATTTCACTTATTGTAGTATTGTTTGAGGTTTGTATCAATATGACTCTAATGTCCTATACGTTGTATAGGTTTTTACACTAATTTAATAAATAGCATAATTAATATTCCATAAGTAAAATTGACTGCTTAATGACATTAAAGATTATATTTATTAAATATAATATGTAGTCAAAATGATAAGGAAAAACTAAGAGATAACTTATTTTTTTATGATTATATATTTATGGATTTATTAATAATATATTAATATATGTTTAATTTTTTTTCTATGTTATAATAAAAATAATAAATTATTTAATGTATTAAAACATAAAATTATATTTTTTTAATTTTAATAAATATATTACATTTTAAAAAAATCATAATTAACATATTATTAGTACTTTAACTTGTGCAATACATAGGATAAATGTTCATTTTATATAACTAAAATTTATAATAAATAAATAATTTTAAATATATAAATTATATTATAATTAAAATTTGTAATAAAATTATTTTTAATAATATAAATTATATTTTATATTTATAATAAACAATTTATATTTAATAAAAGTGATTTTTAATTATTGATAGTTTTATTTAACAAAATTGAAATTCAATTTAGAAATAAATATGAAAAGGATATATAGCAAAAGATAAAAGGTTAAGAAAATTTTCTAAAACCACTTTTATTGAAGAAAAATGCCTAAAAAGATTTCATTAAAAAATCATTCCTAAAAGTACTTTCATTTAAAATAATTATTCTAATTTATATAGAGAGAAGATAAGTAAAATTGATTGTCCAATAATAATAAATACTATATTTTTTAAATATAATATGTAGTTAAATTATTAAGTATAGAAATTAAGAGATTATCACCATTATTATATATATATATATATATATATATATATATATATATATATATATATATATTAAATTTGTAATAATTATTTTTTATAATAATAACTTTTAAAATATTTATTAACATGAAAAGTCAAACATTTGAAAAATATGTTATAATTAAGCATGACAACATTTTATGTTATTATTAATTTAATTGTATATACATTTAATAAATATAGCATTTAATAATAATATATATTCAATTTTGCTTATAAATATAAATATAGATTAATAAGACACCTAAATGATTTTTAAAATATATAATTAAATTATTAAGGATAAAAATTAAGAAATAAATTAGGCTTAAATATGTTTTAAGTCCCTACAAATATAGTTTTAATCCTTGCAAATTTTTTTGATATTTTTAGATCTCTAACATTTTTTACTTTTCTTTTTTAGTCCCTACTATTAATTATAGTTAATTTAGTGCTAACATGGAAAAAAATAATGAATATTAATTAAAATAACAAAGGTAATGAGGAATATTTTAAATTAAGATAATTAGATTATTTTTAGGTGTATAATTTAATTAAGTATTGTATTTACTTTTATAATTTATTTTTAATTTTTAATATATTATGAACAATATTTTTTTATTACTTTTAATGTTATTCTTACCCTTCCATTGCCTTACAAAATAAAAACCCTTGAAGACCCCTCTCACACTTCTTTAAATATGGCCAAAAAGAGAGTATCCCACCAATCTCAATCTCAAGACCTCAAACAATCACAAACTGTAGCACCAACCATGCCCATGGCTAGCCCTACAAGCAACTCCTCAGTGCAGGTTAACAACCTAAAAAACCTCAATGTTGTCTTTCTCAAGGAAACCACCCAACGTCAACAGCAGATTGAGTCTCTTGAGTCTACACTCCATCACTCCACTATGGCCTCTGATGCCTTCCACTTGGAAAGCGTTGTCATTTCTGTTTTCATGGAGAACCAGGTCAAGGAAATGAACCTTTGCTTCGATACACTTGTCAGAGAGAGGGAGCACGAGGTTGTGACTCTTAAGCGCAAACTGAGTGATCTCACAACACGTCTCCAACACGAGACGAGTGTTCTTGCCCAAGAAAGGGACGCACTCGTTTATAGGGTGCAACAATTGGAGGAGACTGTCAACATAGAGAGAAAGTTTCGAGAAGAAGCCAAGAAACTAGGGTTGGAAGGCGAAGAGTTGTTGTCTAAGAAAGAAAAGGCCATTAAAGAACTGAAAAATGAAAGAGATTTGGCACTAAGGAGTTCGCAAGTGTCACTTAGCGTGATTGAAATGTTGAAAGGGGAGATTGATGCAGTGACTAGGGAGAAGAACGAGATGGAAAACATAAACAACACTCGAGAGAAGAAAATCGTTGCTCTTGACCTAGAGTTGAAGCAACTCATGGAGTCTTTGAAGAAGGAAGAGGAGTTAATGCATGCTAAGGTTGGCCAACTGGTAGAGAACCTTGGCCTCGCAATGCAGAAGGAAGAGGAGATGGTAAAGGAGATTAGTGCCTTGCAAAGGGAGAAGAAGGAGATGGAGAAAAGTGTTGACATCTTAACTAAGCAAAAAGATAGTGTGAACAAGGTTATTGATGCGGTTCAGAGAGAGTTGAGGGATAAGCAATATGAGCTTGATGAAGCAGTTAGAGTGAGCGATGAGATTGAGCAGGTGAAGGTTAACTACGAGAATGAAATTGTTGAGTTACGAGGAGAAATAGATAGGTTGAAAGAGTCTTGTAAGGAGTTTGAAGAGGAAAATAAGCAATTGCTTTTACAACTTCAGCATTATAGAAATTATGTTGATGAAGTAGTGCTTGAGAAGGAAAGCATCAAAAAGGTGTTTGATGAGGAGAAAAAGAAAGTGGAGGAGTTGCAGTTGATGATTCCAGGGACGCAAGAAATGGTTGTGAGAAGTGATGTTGAGTTGGGACAAATGGGACGTGAAAGAGACAAGCTTGTTGAGAAAGAAAAGATACTGGAAGGGCATGTGAATGTTTTGAGGAAGGAAAATGATGCATTGCAGAGTATGCTTGTGGAGGCTCGACGGGTGTCTGAGGATTTGAGTGCTAAGGTTGAAGTTTGGTGCAGTAATTCAAACAAGGCCCTAGCATTGTTGAAGATTATTGCTGCAATTGTGTGTCAGCACAAGGACAGGGGAGAAGAAGTGGTGTCCGATGAGAATCTTGTGGAAGAAATTCAGTCATATGCACAAGAACTGGATGCGATAAAGAAGGCATTTGAAAGCAAGGATGAGATGGTGGATGACATCAAGCAACAACTTATGATACTACAAACGTCGGTGGTACAGGCACACAAAAGTAAGAGCTTATGGATTGTGATATTCTCTGCAACTACAATTTTTTCTGTTGTCCTAGCTGCTTATGTTGCTAGAGGACGATGAATGCTTGTCCTTTTTACTTCTTAGATGCATGGCTTACTATGGTAACAGGATCAAAATATGCCTTCTATTTATATGAACTACTTATTAGAGAATAGCATTTTAGTCTGTATTGAGCCAAAAACTTGAAGAAATATGCAAGCTATTTGCTTTAAATTGAATATGATGTTTTTTGGTGTTAAAAATATGTTATTCTTACTTTTCCATTCACTAATATATTTTTAACATTTTAAAAAATACATAATTTACTTAGACGTTTATAATTTACTTTTAATATATTACAATCAGTCAAAATTAATGAATTGAAATGTAAAAATAACATCAAAAGTAATATTTAAAAGTAGACTATAAGCATATAGGTAAATTATATATTTTAAAAAAGGTACAACATTAAAAGTAAATTAATGAATTGAAAAGTAAGAACAATATTAAAAGTAATAAAAATCATTGTTCATAATATATTAAAAATTAAAAATAAATTATAAAAGTAAATGATATGTAATTACCTATTTATAGAAAATAATAAATACATTACTTGATTGAATTACGCTCCTAAAAATAATCTAATTATCTTAATTTAAAATATTGTTCAATACCTTAATTATCGTAATTAATATTTATTATTTTTTTAGCTATGTCAGCACTAAATTAATTAGAGTAATGATAAGAACTAAAAGAGAACAGTAAAAAAAAATGTCAAGATCTAAAGACAAAAAAAAAATTGCAAGGACTAAAATCAGAGAGTCATATTTGCAAGGAGTTAAAACATATTTAAACAAATAAATTATTGTATACATTTATATATTTATTAATATTATATCAATTAAATGTTTTATTAATATATATTTCAAATTTATATTTTTAAATATGTTTTATCAACTAATTATTTAAAAATAATAATAAAACTAATAAAATTTTTCATGAATAATAACATTTATTACATTTATTAAATGTAAACAATATATTATATTTAATGAATATCATAATTAATATATTATAAGTCAAATTGATTGCTCAAAAATATTAAATATTTTATTTATTAAATGTAAAATATATTCAAATTATTAAGTATAGAAATTAAGAGATTAATTATTATATATATTTATAAATTTGTTATTATTATATTATTATATTTGAAGATTTCTTTTTTAAAATATTTTTTATAAACTAACTTATTTTAAACAATAATACAAATAAATTTTTAATGGGTATTTCAATATATATAGTAAAGAATGGAATATTTGATGCAAGAGTTAAACTTTTGTGGGGTATCTGTAAGGATTTTGACACTCAAGTGAGTGTTTGCAATAAGAAAGTGAAGGTATCAAAGTTAGAGAGTATACTTGATACCTTAATGGCCTATTTATACTCTCTTCTCAAGGTTATGACAAATGATTCTTACGTGATTAAGCATGGAAAATAGCTCTAAGGTGAATTTTGTGATTTTTGTTAAGCGTTGGTTAAATAGAATGGTATTTGATATTGTACTTCGCAATTGTATGGAAGTCAGTGTAGGCTTTGAAAATTCTCGATTCCTTAAGTATATTGGGTCTTTTAGACAAACTATTAGACTTATTAATATTGGGCTAATACATTAGGTTTTTATTTCAACATAAGCCTAAACTCTTTTGAAAGAGGTTCAAAATATAATATATTTATTAAAATTTTATTAATATAATATATATTTAAAATGAATCAATTTTTATATTTACAAATTTTTAAATACTATATTTGTTAAATATATAGTTAAAGTAAATAATATGGTTAAAATTAAATATTATATTCGTTAAATACAATATATTTATTAATTGTTTATTAAATGTAACAATTAATAGAGAAGTTGAATGGCGATTAAATAATTAATTAAAATAAGAAACTAAAATTAAGATTAAACTCTACATTTAATAATTGTGTTCAAGTCTATTTTACTTATATATTGATTGATAGATAGATAAGTTATTTATTGGTTTTGTACTAGTTATGTATAATATTAAAAAAATTCACTAAAATTCTCACATGACATTTTTTAAATTTATGTTTAAAAAATAATTTAATTACTTGAATTAAATTTTTTTATTAACTTTTCATACATATATGTTTCCTAATTTTTCATGTTTTTAAATTTTTAAAATTTAATTTTTAAATATTTTTGTGATCTTTTTATTTTTTCTAAATTTTAAATTAATATCAATTAAATTGCATTAATTTTAATAAATTAGATAGAAATTTATTTATTATATATTAATCTTAAATAGATAAAATTAAAAATATATTTATATAATATTTATTAATTATTATTTTTCACTTATATGTAAATTATATTAGTTTTTTCATCTTTCACATATAATATTTAAATTTCTATCATAATTTTTTATTCATAAAAAATTCTAAAAGTTAGAAAATTAACAAAAAAAATTGAATATACTTAAAACATAAAACTCAAAAAATAAAATAAAATACCTAACATAAATTAAAAATTTGTAAAAAGTCAAATAAAGTAACAAATTGAAATAATTTAAAAAAATAAATTTTACAAAAGAAATCTTGTGATAACATTATCTAGTAAGATTTTTGTATTGTTGATAAATAAATAAATAAATAAATAAATAAATATATATATATATATATATATATATATATATATATATATATATAGATTATAATAAAAAATATTAAATTAAAAAAATTATATCATGTTTCAAACAAACACAAACACTAGTAACTAGTTTCTCCCAAAAAATATAAGAGCAACATATAGAAATGGATGGAATAGGTTGTTGAAAAAAAATAAGTTGAAAGATACTCAAGAGGAATGGTGAATTGTGTATACTAAATTCTTTTTCAAAAACAAATTTGGGTCTCCTTTGAAAATCGTTTTCAAAAACAGTGTGAAATAATGTTAAATTTCACTTCCCAATGGATCGTTAAATGAAAATCCCATTCAGGTTATTGATGGATATATATGTAATATGCTCCTAACCTTTAACATAAGTTCTAATGTAATTCTAATGTTTGGTGACACAATGTAATGCAAAATGTCCCCTCAATGAAGTCATGGAATGCAATGAATGATCAATTATAACAAATCATAATTAAATAACAAAAAATAATTCAATATCCAATGTCCACTTAATTAAAGACAAAACCTAATATTAAATTCTAACCAATCTTAATCAATTCAAAACAACATATTCAAGAGCCAATGTAAATTGTTGAAAATAATATATAAAATGAAAATTAAAAGAGATTAGAGTTTATAAAAGTGCACAATTGATTTTATCTTGGTTCATTCTCAACCACTAAAGAGCTACATTCAGTCCCCTGATCAAATCGATTGAGATTTTTTCCTAAAAATTAATTGTACAACCAAAGATACCTCACTATGTTGTCTTGAGATACCTCACCCAAAAATCCTACAGAATTTTAGGGTTTCCTTTCCTCTAAGTGTTTGAAATCACCTTTAAGACTTGAAAATTCGCACAAACACTGCAAGAACAAACAACTAACCTTAGAGTGCAAACATTAATCAATCTTTCAAGCAATCAATGAGAGATCTTGAGTATTTAATTGGACAAAATTTCTCCATTATAAAACCAGTAAAATCATAATAATTTGATGAAAAGGACCCTTCTTATAAGAAATAAGTATATTCAAAATGGGCCTCTATAACAAAGTAATCAATTAATCATTTGTGTGATTGATTACTTGCCTTAATGTAATTGATTACTCTATCAGGTAATCAATTACCTATCATGATTTTTCGAAAAATAACAACTATGTGTGTAATTAATTACTGCTCTATGTAATCGATTATTACTCACAAAAAAACAAATTTTCAACCCTCTACAATATTCAGTTATTACATCAAGTAATCCATTACTTTGGCTATAAAATGTATCTTGAAAGTAATCTATTATTAGATGCGTTACATAGAGATTACTCAAAAAATACTCATGAGTTACTTGCCTAATCAAAACGTTATAAAAGAGATATTTAGTTTTCAAAAAAAATTTCACAAATACAAGCCATGAAAACTCTTAATCAATGATTAAATGAAGATAAACACATCTACCCAAAGAAATAAAATCGAAGTGCTCTTAAAGTTTATCAAGAGATATAAAACAAGATTATAACCCAAAAAATTACAACGAAAGTGAAAATAAGGAAGCAAAATCATCAAAACTAGAGATATAAAAGAAAAGGCACATGCAGAAGTTGAAGAGATGCATCATCCTCTGCACAGGTTTCATTAAATTTCATTCCATTCCATCCTTACTTATTTATGACTTAAGTATGTCTTTAGTACATGTAATTATGTGTATTTTTACTTTTTGTCCTTGCAATATTTTTTAAAATGATCCTTGTAAAATTTCTTTTCTCTTTTGTTTTTGTCTTTGTTATTTTGTTTTAATCTCTATAATATATCCATTTTTTCCATTTTTGTCCTTATAATAGATAATTTGCTTTTAGGCCCTATCATTTTTTCTCGTGGACTAATTCTAAATGAATCAAATATTATAAGGACTAAAACTAAAAAAAAAAGTCGATATATTACAAGGACTAAAGCAAAATAACAAGGACAAAAAGAAAAAAGAAATTTTACAAGAACCATTTTGAAAAATAATTACAAGGTCAAAAGGCAAAAAAAAAAATGTAATTGCAAGGACATAGAAGATATTTAAAGCCTTTATTTATTTACAATCCAAATAATGAAAGATTATTATATTCCTTTCATTGTCCTTTGTTAGAGTTAAAAGGGTTGATAAATGTCTAAGCTTGTAATGAAACTATTATTGCTTGTAATTATCAAAAAAACTTTATTTAAGGTTGTAATGTGGCCAAAGTATGGGTAAGATAAATTTTTGGGAACTAGGCTTGAATTTTAAGCTTTATAAATATTTTTGAAAACCTTATTGTTCTCAAATTGAAGTTTGCAAGCAAAAATCTCATACAAAAAGTTCCTTGATTTTTGTGATGATTTCTCTTTTGCCCTTGTTCTCATATTTTTCTTTTTTGGCACTTGTTCTCTTTTTGTATCATTTTTGTTTTTCTTTTCTTTTTTCTTTTTGTTTCTTTTGAATTTTCTATTTTGTTTATTTTTTTACTCTTTCTCTTGGGTAAGATATCACTATTTAAAAAGAAATAAGTGCACTAAAAATTTTAAAAAATTAGCAAATTTTTGCAATTGCACACCTTACCCCCAAACTTAGAAATTTTTTTTGTCCTCAAGCTCATGACTAACCCCAAACTTTGTTCAACATGACCTTTGGATATGTTTACTTCAAGAGTTTTGATGAAGACAAAGCCAAAGTCCAGGGAGTTTTAGTGAAGTTCAACTTAAAGTAAAAAGAATCTCATGAAGATAAAAGTTAAATAAAAAAGAATTAAAGAAATCAAAGCCAAGACAATAGCTCTATGAAGATATGTGTCAAAGTCTTAGGTATTTTTGTAAGACTTCTCAATTCTAGCTAAGTTTGACATAAGGGGATACATTGGGAAACATAAAACAATTTTTAAACTAAAAAGAAAAAGGGTTTTCAGTGAATATATCGTTCTGAAGTTAAATATGGCATAGGAATTGATTCCCCCAGCTTGGAATTGATTCTCACGATGTGGAATTGAATGAAAAGTGAGAGTTGATTTTTGAATGTAACTTTCTAGCAAGGAATCAATTCCATCATTGGAGGAATCAATTCCCACACAAGGGAATTGATTCTCTCGTGGATGAAATTGATTCCCAATGATCATATTTTTAAAATAAGGAAAGATTTGATTTGTTTTAACTGGAAATCTGTTATTAATCAAATCTTATCATTAAAGAATTACGAAATTAAGTGTTTTATTTTATTAATACCTACAAAAACCAAACTTTTCTATTAACCAATTGTGAGAGCAAAGAGAATTATTGAGAATTAGGGTTATTCTACTTATGCTAGTGTTTAAAGAGGATTGTGAGTCATATAGCTTCAATTTGTGATATCTCTACGATTGAGAATGGTAATAATACTTTTGCTTTTGTTTTTAAGAAATCTAGGGGTAGGTTTCCCTTGGTCTAAGAATAGGTTTTTTTTTTTTTTTTTTATAGTTTTTGAGTGTTAATGGTCACTTAGGTTTGCAAGGTGGGTTTCCTATGGTACCTTAGGGTAGATTTCCTAGTGGATGATTACAATGAGAAGGTGAGAAACGTCCCTAATTAGGTTGCTAAGTTAGGTTTCATTAGGTGTAAAAGGCTTGCTACACTGTAAATTTTAATAACTTAGTAGATAAATCTCAAGCGTGGCTTAGGAATTGCACGCAGGTCACAGTTTGTGACTAAACCAAGATAAATTTCAGTGCATTTTTCTCTAACTCTCCTCTTTATTGCTTTATATGTTTGATTGTTTGGTTTGCTTTGTTCTTTTTTTAAATGTTCTTAAGCAAATTAAACAAAAATATCTTTCTTTTCATCTTTTTTCTAGATTATATTCTTCATGATTTGGGAAAATGTTTTGTGATTTTTTTTTATTATAACTCAATTCACCCTATCAATTGTAACGCTCTATTGGCACTATATAAGTCTAACTACCAAAAAATGTGGATGATTCAATTTTAAATAAAAGTTAATTAGTTTGATTATGAAAATATAAGTAAATTTTTCGCGATACGAAAATGAAAATGTCATACACCAATAATTTGAATTAATTAAATAATTAACTACAACAGAATATAATATGAAATATCATCATGCATAGTTAAAATAAAAGTAAATATATTGTGTCATACGATACTACATTCGTAATGCTAAGATCATATAGACCAAAAAAATGGAATACTTCAAAATAAAACAATACATGTTGTGGTCTTAAGATAATCAAAATGAAAATACATCCAATAAGGGGAACAATCATACTGCAACAAAATAGTCCAACCTACTACCCTAGACACTATTATTGTGAATCCTTAGAAGGGTCTTCCTACTCTTCAAAGCTAGGCAAATGTATTACATGGTGTCAAGGTCTACCATAGATGCCATTATGTGTAGAGGAGGTCAGTAAGCAGTCTTTAGGCGTATAGAAAGGTGTGGGCCACATCTCCTCAATCGGAAGCCAAAGTTTCACAGACATGTTAAGTAAAAATGAGAATTAAGGGACTCCAATAGGTATGTATATGATGGTGATATCGCCAGTATACTACACTTGTTGACTATTAAAGTCAATACACCACATGTCACCATGTCCTACTAATGTCTCTGCGAACTCAACTAATATGGTCCCCATGTGTTGTCAAGACTTTGTCATCTACTCCTGTGAATGCAAACACCACAATCATTGCACACATATATACACAAAGGAGAAGGGGAAGCTTATGTAAAACAAAAGTACATGCACAATGATGTACCTCAAATAAACAACATAATAGTACTAATAATAGCCAAACAAATATCAGTCATCACTAAATAACATGTTACATCATAGAAATAATCTAAAATATATGCACACAAAACGATGAAACATGTCAACAGTCATGCATTCAACATAATTGACTCCATGGAGATTTTTAAACATTGAGCAACTGGTCATTCATGTCCCCTAACATGGTATCAACGACACTAACCTGTAAGTCAAAAGCGGCATGTGCCATAAACCATTCAGCAAACATCGGTATTGATAATGCAACAATTATGGCCTTGTCAAGATATAGGTACATGGGTGGTTGCCACCATGGCACGAGGATTGCAAAGGCTTCGGCCTTATGTGGATTCGCACATTTGTATATCCTTAAGGTCCTATCGCAAGGAACCTCTTCTAGCTTTGCCCCACTAATCCCAAATTAAGTGCACACTCATAACAAAATGTAGGTTCATACTCATGAATGCATGATCACACCACCACTTATATCATCAACATATATTTATTCCAATATCAAAACTTAAACCTTAACATGGAGAAAATAACAACATTGTACTTTAATTAGTCTTAAAACATCAAGTTGCAAAAAATGACTGCCAAGGGTCTTAATAACTCCATCATACCAAGTGTATCGCTAAACAAGGTTCTAAGCACATAAAAATACGCCTTATAGAGGTCTGGGCAGATTGGTAATATCTTAGGATTTCATTTTAACATTTTCCGTCTTATGCGATTAAATCGCCGTTTGAGCATATAACAAGTTAAGTGTAGCGAAAATATTCATATAATTCTAGCTGAACATTAAATAAATTTATTTAAGTTCAGACTAGGATATTTAAAATGCTATTTCAAATTTAAATTTTGAATTCCCAAAATATCCTTATTTCAATATATTTCATTAAACTTCAAAAATTTATATCTAATTATTCTTACATTATTTTGATTCAGATTTTTATGAGAAGCCTAAAATAATGTAACTATTCAGCATTTTTTGTGAAAATTTCTGGGTACATTTTATTTGAAAAGACAATTTTACCCCTAACATTTATTTAAATAATATAATTCTTATAACTTAATCAAATTAACTTAGAAATTTAAAAATTCTTTCAAATTTGACTTAATTACATTATTTATGATTAACATAAATTATTTTAATTATGAAATTATTTTAAAAGAGTGAAATTACTATCTTACCCTTCTTTTTTATTAAATTTCAATAAAATACTTATGTTTAACTTATTTTAATTCCAAAATTCATAAAAATATCAAATCTGACTTGGAAATTAATTTTATCACAAAATTAATTTATTTTTATCATAATAATATATTTAGAAAAGTAAATTACCATTTTACTTTTTTGTAAAACAATTATGTATTTAATATCCAAAATGATGATAGATTAAGCTCTTTTCTTGACAATATTTTTTCTAAATCTCTTAATCTTTAATTAATCTCTTTTAGGACTTAAGCCTAAGCTTAAGCTACTATAATAAGGTGTATAAATTAGTTCTTATTATTATTTTAAGTCAAGGTTACATTTTCATTAAGTTTTAGGACCTAAAACTTCACTTCAACTCATGAATCTTTGCTTAGTACTTCTAGGTCTTGATATTTCATCTAACTTCAGGAGCTTTCAATAGTAAATAGGTCATGTCTAGAGATTCATCATCTCAAATGTTCAAGCTTTTAATTTTTTTTAAGATTAGGGCTTTATAAATTTTAAACTTCTAAACTTTTTATGCATCAAATAATTTCCAATCGAACACACCAAATCAAAATATCATCAAAAATACATTTAAACACATGTATGAACATTATTTTCCAGCCAAAAAAATCCAAAAGAGCAAGCATAGTGCTCATGCATATAACAGCCAAATAACATTTGAAGATGAAAGCTTTACATATTGTCATGAACATATATGAACACTTGGGGCATCTTAAACAACAAACTCACAAAGGAAACATTTTTAAACATCGAAAACAACACTTAATCATATAGAACAATGGCTAGCAATTTTGTGTAGAAAAATGAACAAAAACAAATCAAGATGAAAGTTTTATATATTGTTATGAACATTTAGAGCATTTCAGGCACAAAACCCACAAGAAATGTATTTTTAAAACAAACAATTAGGCATACAACATTTAAATAGTGAAATATTCGATGAAAAATGAAAAAAAATTGGGTAAGCTTGTCTTACCCTTGAAGCCCCTAAAGAAAATGGTGAAGATCTTGAGAAAAGATGAAACTTTAAGCACCAAAAGCTTCCCCTTGGATCAAAATCACCCAACATCGACTTAAACAAAAGATTTATGAAAGAAAAAGAAGAAAAAATGGTGAGAATGAGGAGAGAAGCATGCTCTTAAGTTAGGAGAAGAAGAGGTTGGAATAAAACTCACGAAAACTTGTTTTTGTGAAGTAGAATGGATGGCCAATGGTCTTTAAATGGTGGGGAACCTTAGAGCCTTGAAGCTTAAAGCTCATTTGATGTGAAGTAAAAGAAAAAATATGAAGGATGAGAGGCTTGGAGTGTTGCGATTTTTAGATGAGAAGGAGAGAGTATTTTGAGGCACAAAGTAAAGAACGTGAATGAGTATAAGTGTTTTTAAGGTTAGGTTTTAGTGTTTTTAGGGCATTGATGTGATAAGAAAATAGAATTCCATTCTAAATACCCTTTGGGATTCTCGACGAAAGCAATGGCCAATGGGAGAAGAGATTTCAAAATTGTGTCAAAATGATGTTTGTGTAAGTGTCTTGAATGAGTACAAAAAAGAACATTATTAAATTTGTGAAAGTTTTCAAATTAAGTAAAATTAATAATTTTAATGACTCAATTAACATATTAATGACATAGAAGGACTAATTAGTCATTAAACATAGGTGGGGATTGGTTCAAGGTATTTTCCCGCTTTAGAAAAGTTTTTCGTAAAACGCACATTAGATATTAAATAAAATAATATTATTTTAATTCACAGCCTCATAATTAATCTAAAATTCTTAAGAACTTAAATTATGATTAATTATTTCCATAAAATATTTGACTATCTACTCACAAAAAATAATAAAAGCTTATATTATCTGTTTCATTGCATAATATAAGTTTTAGCTGAATAATCCGCTGAAACTTACACAGGAATGCCATTGAATTAAATTTAATGATTTATATTATAGTTTCACTTGTAATATTAATCAATCTAGTTAAACAAAGATTATGGGAAAATAGGGTGTTACACATATTTATAAAGAAAGAGTTAAATGATGCAAGAAATTAACACCCTATCTAATGTAAAGGTGCTAAAACTGAAAAATTGGGTAAACCAACAAATGGTGCTAGTTTCTTATTAGATAGTCCTATAAGTGTCATGTTAAGAGTATACCAGTCGATTTTGTTAGGTGGAAAGGCATTTGCCCTTTATTCCTCCAAGTTATCAGGAGCAATTTTTGTGGAATTGCAGATGGCTGAGTTAACTCTAAACTTCGTAGACCAATCATATTCAATAAATCTTCCTCATAAAGTTGCCTCAAGGAGTTTAGAGTGATTGGACTAAGGTCAACACTCAAGGGATTTGCTAATGCTGTTAGAATCATTTCCCAACGTTGCTACACCTAGAGGTTGAGGACAAAAAGTCAACAAATAGCACTTATTCCCTTGAGTTGTACATCCACGCCTGTTTTAGTTTCATACATAGTTTGTCGCAAGTGAATATAAGCTTATTCCAAGATATCAAGTGTTGGATAAAAGCTCCCGATTGTAGTTTATAAGTTCCTTTGTGGAGGACATTCTGGTTAAGGAAAAGGATGAAGGGGCTAGCTTAAACTTGGTGCCATCTATAGTTAGAAAGAAAGATCAAAATGTGTATTTAGTCCAACTTATTTGTTAAATGATCAAAAGAATTAAGTAAGGAATTCAAAATGAAGATATAACAATAATTGCGAAAGGGGCATAACAATGAAATCACAACAATAGTGAGGATGGACTAAGAATTCACATTACTTGAGAATTGTAGCTTCCTTTACCTTAAAATGGGATGGAAGATTGAAAAATGAAGGGAAAGGAGCGTAGCAACATGTTTTATGTGAAGTAGTGAAAAGTTACAATACTACATGTCCTTGGTTTGCCTTGTAAGGATATAATGGGCTATTTGTCTTCTCAGGATTGCGACGAGAACTGTTTACCACAACATAGTGTCATATATTTGAACAATCATTTTCTTGGTTGTGATGCGACCTATCCATTGTAGAGTATTGAAAAGAGATTGAAGCTACTAGACCATTAAGGTTGAATATGAGGGACCATCGCCTCACATCACGAGCTAACATGACACATGGATGTCACGATTTGTGACTTTTAAGTTCTAAGGCCTATGCGTAGTAAAGGGCATCATCATGTTATGCTCGATTGAATAGAAAGCAATTGTTGTGAGCACGTTGCAAGCTCATGTGTTGTGACACAATATCTAAATTCAGAAAGCAATGATTTTTAGACTTTTGTAGCACTTTGCAAGAAGATTTATCATGAGTTGATATCAGCAAAAGCTAAAAATTTTCTTATGTTATTGATATCATGAAGCATCTATTTTTCATCACCTAGAGTTGCAACAATGGTCATCGTTGTGTGAGCTTAAATATTGCAGTGCGATGAGACCAAAATTCAAAATTTGCCTTCTTTTAAAAAGAGCAAATGGCCCATCTGTTTAAGGCTATGGTATTTTATTTTATTATTATTTTATTTTTTACCTTTATTATTGTTTTTGAAAAGTTTAGTTTGTTTATCAATGATTCCTACTTATCTACTTCCTAGAAAATTGAAAACAACTATGTCCTAAGCAACATCCTAGTCTACTTTAGCATTAGTCAATCTCAATTGGATAATGTCAATGTATGTCACTAATGTTGATATGACCTATGGGTTCCTTCCCACATAGGACTTCTTTAATGTCATTAGCTTGATGTTTTTCACTCTCTTTATCTTTAAGAAGAGAGAAAAGATGGTCTTTTTAAGATTATCAATGGTATTGCCAAAGAATGTTCCTTCTCCTATGTCAACTAATTGTTTAAAGAGCTATTATGTTTGATTTTCCAAGTTTTTAATGGATGGTTCATTATTTTTGAAACTTGATTATGTGAATTGAATGAATTGGTTTAGGATAGCCTCTAACTTGATATAATTATCTTTTGATGAAGTTGATGGTTGAGCTTGAGTATTTAGTTGGGGACCATCTTGTTTTCAAGAGAGGTTAGGATGATTTCTTTAACTTTGATTATAATAATTATTATAAGTCTTACCTCTTTGTCTATTAAAGTTTCTCATATAATTTATTTGCTCATGGCTTTGTGAGAAGACTTCACAATGATCATTTCCATGGTCACCACCACATAAGTCATACTTGATGACTTGACTTTGGGCTTGAATGACATTTGCTTATACAAGGTTCACATATTTGGTCAATGTTTCTAGATTTTGAAGCAATTTATTTTCAGCAAGCAAAATATCTCATGCTTCTAAGGTGTAGATGCCCTTTTTAAAGATGAAATCATGTATTTACTCTATTTAAGTATTTATACCAAATTTTCTAAACTAATGACAAAAATTTTCTCTTAATGATTAATTTAATTATAAAGAAAAAAAAATTCTAGACAAAAACAACAATAAATCTACCAAGTACATAAATTAATTAGTGTGAGATTGTTTTAACTTAATTAGTAGTCTTGAATTTGAGTCTAGATATACAACTATATTAAATATTCGAAAAAAACCGTTACTATTTATAAAAATCTTACCTAACTCAAATAAGATTACTTCGTCGAAAGATACATATGGTAAAAAAACAACGACAACATAGTATATATAAAAAAAAAACAACGACAACAATAGACCCGTAAGAATTGTTGAGATACAAAAAGTCAAAAATTAGAAAAAAATAAAAAAATGGAGTAGCGGTGCAACTCAGGATTGTTCTAGATATATTTCATTTCAATTTTCATGTCATAAGAGTTTTCTCCAAAATGAATGTGAGTCAACAATCACCGTCCGATTAAACCACACCCATTAAATCAAACGGACCCTCATTCCCACCATTTTTTTCAATTATTAAGCCTCGCGCATTCGCCACTTGCCCCTTATCTCTCTCTCGACTCTCGCTATGGCCACTGTTCTCAGAACTCCCACCTTCCGGCCTCCGCCGCGCGCCGCCAATTCCCCGAAACCCTCGCGCGTCGCCGTTGCGTCTTTCAGACCAAACACTAGCTGCAGGAGAAAACCCTCATTCCTCTCCTCCCTGCGGTTCCCCACCGTTCCCTCTCTACGGTTCGTCAAGTTCGTTCCCTTCGCTTTCGACGGCGATGCCCCGCAAGTTCAGGAACCGGAGCTTCAGGTTCTGGTGGGACTCTCTCGCTCTCTAATGCTTTTATCTTTTATTAATTGTTTATTAGCTGAGGAATTGGAACCAAGTTGAATTTCGGGTTTTAAATTTGGGTCGAATTTTAGCATTTTTCGCTTTGTTAGCGAGAAGAGACGCATTGAGATGATTATAGATTTTGTGCTATAAAATCAAGAAGATGTGAGAGTGAGGGGTGTGTCAAGATTCTACATAATAAATTAGACACATGTGGCTATTGGCCAATGCATTCATTATAATGATGACTTGTGCAATTGTTCCCCTTGAAATATCTTTTGGGGTTGAGTTAGAACTAGTTCGTTCTCGATTCTCGTAGCAATCATCCGCTTACCTCAAAAGTGTGTTATCAGTATAGTCTTGCGGCAAACTTTTTAAGTTATATCCACATGAGGTCTACCATAATTCCTCAGCAGATTGTCCAAAGATTGAAGTTAGGGTGTTAAATATTAATGCTTACTGATTAATGTTTGAGGGTAATATGATGTGGTTTTTAAATAGTGATGTAGGGCTGGAGCCTAGATAGGATTAATGGGTTACTTATTCCGGTACATCAAAAAAGTCCCACTTCACTTAGGTATTGAGGCCAAGGGCAGTTTATAAACACCTTCCTCCCTTAACCCACCAATGCGCCTTTTAAGGACAAAACTGTGAGGGCCCATGAACGTTGAAGCGGACAATGCCTCGGATGCAGTGACCCTAGCGATGCAGCGGACTTGAGGTCAGAACACTTATACCATTGAGTATGGAGGGATTGGACAAAGAAAGAGTCAAGCACAGAGTCACAGACAATAGCTGGTTCTTCTGGCGTAATGGACAAAGAAAAAAGAAAACTCTTTTTGATAATATTGGGTCTAATATTTAGGGAAAAGAATCTTGCATGCAAAGGCTGAGTTTTAGCTCTTATAGTGCAAGCTGAGACCTTTCAGACTTCATGACCTTCCTACCTAATCTCTTGGGAATTCTAAATTATGACAATTAAACCTTTGAAGTCAAATTCTCAAGTTAATACGTAGACTCTTACGAGTTTATGATTCTAGGTAGAGACAAGTTCATGGTAGTCAGAATCGCGATTGTAGAATCGCATGATTCCACGCTTCTTCCTTGGCTGGGTGAGTACATCCACGGTTAGAATTGCTGATGAGCAAAATTGTGAAACTTGCCCTGCAAGATTGTAGAAAGGATGGAATCGTTGACTTTTCTGAGTTTACGTGGGTCAGTTTTTTTGCAACCCCCCCACAGGTTCTCAAAACTTAAGCCCGTAAAACCCAAACCCCAAAACGAAGTTTTCTCTAACCTAACAGTAAGAATTGAGAAAAACATCTTTGTTGGCATTGCTGCGGCTGCGTCTTCTTCAATTTTTCACAAACCCTCCCCAAAAACTGCTGGATGAACACCATGACCAGAGCTCTTCTCCGCCATGTCTGAGTTCGTCTCTGACTCTCTGTTTAGTTTCTCTGCCTCTGTTGCTCTGTTTGTGTGGTTCACTGGTTCTCTTTCTCTGTTTTCTCACTTGTGCGGGATATTGTTCATTTGTTCTGGTTCAGTGCTACTGCTGTTGCAAGAGAAGAGCTCCGGATGATCTATTTTAGAGGTCTAGCCTAGGTGTTCATGTCTTATGTTTTGTACAAGGAGTAGGCTCTAGGCCCTACTGCAGTATTTTAAGTTGTTTTGTTTGTCATTTATGAGTTCTGTATGGAGTTTTGTTATTGATTTTCTAAGTTTCTTATGCTTATGAATCTATGATTAATGATTATGAATTTAAGCTTAATTAATTATTAGTTATTGACTTTCTACGTTCCTTATGCTTAGGAATCTATGATCAATGATTATGAATTTAAGCTTAATTAAGTATTTGATGTGTGTTATAATGTTTTTTTTCTCTTATTTATGCTATCTTATATGCATATATATGAATTTTATAAATCTTGTAGAATCTTATGCTTCATGTTATGATTCCACGATTTATGATTTTGTGTCCCCTTCCCGAGTCTAAATAGAATCTTGAGTTTGACTACCTTGGACAAGTTAACACATTGTCAAACTCTTTTTTGGATAAACTTTGGTAAACTCATTAAACTTGTGTAAACTCGCACAAACACTCAAATCAGTGAATTTGAAAAGAATGTAATTTTTGCTCCCCATTGACCCCACGGTGACAATGTTTTACTAGAGCTCAATTGAAGAAATTAATTCACTTTAGGAACTTTTGTTTTTATGAAGTTATATATGATTTGGTGATTTATGTAATTTGATCTTATTTAGTACTAATGTATTAACACACTTTATTATTGTGGTTTGCTACTTACTTTACTTTACTGTGGAGTTGCAATGTTGAATTATTGTTGTGTTCATGCATATATGTCATTAATAGTTTTCTTCTTTTAGTATTATTTTTTATGTTAGGGAAGCTCCCCAAGTTTACATAGACTCTTGAGTTTGACAACCTTGTATTAAACTACAATTTCCTAAGCATAATTTACAAAAAAACAACTCCCTAATTGTAATCTTTGACTTTTAATACTACCTCAAGCCCATTAGGTAAGACACTAGAACACTTAATCAACACAATATGACCCAAAATACTACCCATAAACAGAAGCTACAAAAATTAAATAAAATATCTTGAAATTAAAAAGATAACTCCACTATTAATGATTTTTGTTTCTACTGCTTCTGTATCAACTAGTTTACTCTTCCTCTGTGAGTTTACTTGAACTCTCTAGTTTGCCAACCTTGTAGGGCAGGTGTTATGCTATTTAGTATTTTTCAGTCTATATTTTGTGACTCTCCATGTCTCTCATTCTTCTTTCCATTATATATATATATGTGTGTATTTTTTATTTTATTTTATTTTGGTATTATATTGTTGTGTTCTTTAGCATTTGCATTGTCATTGTCATCTTTTATATTATGCATATCTCCTGTTCTTCCTAATTTAAGAGACCTATTATTTATATAAAGCCATAGTTGATGTTTGTTTTTGACTGCTACATCTTACTCTTCATAATGGTCATTAAAAGATTTTGGCTCCATACCACCTTTTTTTTTTCTTTTTGCTTTTTTGGTTCACATTTCCCCCGTACTTGTTTACCATTTTCTGAGTATGATTTCACCCTTGAGGAATACATGCAAATATTTTGACATTTGGAATTTTGACTCTCTAATAAAGGAAATATTGGGGGTTCAAGAATATGAAGTTTAAGTATTAGTTCCTTGTCCTATACCAATTTTCTGATGCACTAATGTAACAGGACCCTTCAGATGGTGCTGTTGGTATAAAGGACAGTGCAAGTGATAATGAGGTTAGTGATGCTGGTGAAAGTGAAACATCTGCTTCACCTTTCTTAGTGTTACTTCAGTCGTACAAAGAAGCATTAGCTAATAATGATGAAGTCAAAATTGCTGAGTTGGAATCATCATTAAAATCCCTTGAAGACGAGAAAATAGAACTTGAAGGGAAAATAGCTTCTTTATATGAAGAGTTATCAATAGAAAAGGATCGGATTCTAAGGATTAGTGCAGACTTTGACAATTTTCGGAAGAGGACAGAGAGAGATCGCCTTTCACTGGTCTCAAATGCTCAGGGTGAAGTTGTGGAGAGTTTGTTGCCTGTATTGGATAACTTTGAGAGAGCAAAGGCCCAGATTAAGGTGGAGACAGAGGGAGAGGAGAAAATAAACAACAGCTATCAGAGCATATATAAACAGTTCATTGAAATTCTAACCTCACTTGGAGTTGAACCAGTGGAGACAGTTGGAACACCCTTTGATCCATTGGTAAGTTAATCAGCATTCAGCAATTTCAACTTGTAGTTAAATTCAAGTACTTATTATCATGTAGGTGATAATGTTTTATCTAAAAATGAAATTAATAAATTTCAGTTTATTAAAGGTTGGAATGCTCCAAACATTTTTTATATAAAATTGTCTTAGTACAAAAAGATACGACTGTTGTTAACCAACCAGTATTATTGTCAATTTTGTTAGTTGACACTTTGCTCATAGGTTTTGTTCAACTTCTGTAATATAATTTATTTTGTCTTTGGATTACTGCAATATTGATTTTAGATTTTTACGTCTCTTTTCCTTTCCATGAAAAATATCTTAATTTTTTAAAAAACATTTTTAGTACAACCCTTCCATTTCATTTTTTATGGCATAATCCTGTGTCATCTATGATTGATGCAGGCACGCAAACCTGTTGGCTTGAAACTCAATCATGGCCTTTATGAACTTTTTCAAACACTTCATCAAGCTTGTTCAGGTTTCCTGAAGACCTTGACACGCTTTTAACCCATAGCAATTCTTGATTGTTTCGAGCCAACTTGGTGAGTTTAAAACAGCATCACAAAAATTATCAAGGGAAAAAAAAAAGGCTTCTTAGCAAAATGTGATGAGAATCTCGGCACATAACCTTAGTTAGAGAATTACTTTCAGTTGGTTGGTTGTAAGATACTTTGACTTAAACCTTTTGTGTCAGCTACAGCCTTGAATGAAACACTAGATGCATGGTACTATTTTCTTGAAATTTTATTTAGTAGTTCCTGAAGGTATAGGTTATTGATAGTTATGAGCAAAAGTTATTCTGATAAATTGTATTTTCATTTTACCTGTAAAAGCTACATGAAGCAATTATGCGTGAGGATTCTGCTGAATTTGAGGATGGCATCATAATTCAAGAATTCAGAAAGGGTTTTAAACTTGGTGACCGTCTTTTGCGTCCATCAATGGTGAAGGTATCAGCTGGTCCTGGACCTGCAAAGCCTGAACAAGAAGCACCGCAAGAAGAACAAGTCAACACTGAAATTTCTGAGGACAATAAAGAAAATGAGGGCAGCACAGAAACAGAGTCAGCTTGAAAGGTCAAAACTTTTGCCTGCTTTCAGTTTTGCAACAGTTTATTAATTGTAATCTCCTGGGACATAATGTTGGCTCTAAGAGTTGCCCAGGAAATATTCCACCCAAGTTTCCCTTAAAAAGAAAATTAGTATTGTGAGATTTCGAATTATATGTTGGATTTTTATGTCCTTGCATGGCTTTCGTAGAGATGACTACATTTTCAGAGGTACCATTTTCCTGGAAGGAAGAGTAAGTTGCAAATGGTCAATTGCTTGACACTTGGAATCAGAAGTATTTGATTAAAGGTTTTATAATGACATAATTTTTTCATCGTATTGCTTTTTAGATGGTTGTTCTTTGGTTCTTTGCAAGCTTTATATAGATAAGCTTGCGCATTAGTGGTCCACAAGTCGACATGAATACCCAGTACATACATATGGGCACATTTTGATGGTATTGGTTTTAGGGGAAAGCACATGTACTTTTGTTTTCTTCACGTTCTTCACATTAGATAATTAGTGCATGTTTGATTTAGTTTGTTTTTGAAAAACAATCGTTTATTTCTTCAAGCTTTCTGAAAGAGCTTTTTAAAAATGAGTGATTATTTCTAGATTTAAGTTGAACTAAACATGCTATTAACCCATTCGATAATGAAATTTATAACTTAGCCTTAAAATTGTATAGACGGTACATTCCGGTATTTTTACTTTTCTATTTCACAAATTTACTAATTATAAGCGCTTAAAACAACTTATCATCCTAATGCCAATTAACGTTTATAATTAAGCTTTATTAGCTGCTAAAGTCAGAAGTTGTTTGTTTATGCTGTAAACTCCTGTTTAAGCCATATGATGGGGATTTTGTTTTGATTGTAGTTTATATTTAATTTTTATTAATGAGTTTTTAAAATTAATATATCTATTATTGTCTTTAATGCGTTATTTATTTGTTTTTTAATGACGAGACATTTCACTGATTTATTTTAGAATCAGTTGATGTTCTATTGTTTTTAAACTTATTAAAATGGAACTTAAAAGTTAGGCTTCACTTAAGTTATGCTTGTATGAATATTTGATGAAAAATATGAGTTAAAAGCATAAAATGAATCTTTTATTATTTTGGTACAACAAATGTAATAAAATTATAAAAATCGCGCAACTCATTTGTCTCTTATTTTAATGTTTATTTCTATTTTATAAATTTAAGTTTTCGTTATTGAGAATAGGATAATTTTAGTACTCTATTGTATAGTCATGCATTTTTTTTTCAGGTTGTAACACATCTTTTAAGTTTTCATATAAATTTAATATCTTTTCTTTGTTTAATTATTTAATTAAATAAATTATTTGCTTTCTTTAATTTCTTTAATCAATACTAATTTTAGATAACATTATGTATAATGAGATATTTGTAAATTATCAATTAAATAAACTTTTATCGAACTAACTTTTGATATTTTTTAAAAATATATTTTTAAATTCTTGTATTTTTGTATTTTAATTTATATTTTTTATTATCAATAACATTTTTTATTAAATACTTTTAATCTATATTTTAAAAATTTTATTTAAACTAGTATTTTAGCTTGTGTATTGTGTTAGATATCTCACATTGACTAGAGATACTTCATAAGCTAGCTTTTGGGGTTGAGGTAGGCCCAAATCAAAATTTTAAGATGGTATCAGCATATTCTAGTGATTATTGTTAGGCTTATCAAGCCACTTGCTATCTGGTTGTTGGCGAACCCTTATAGATGTCCAATTTTGCAAGCTTTACATTTAAGAGGTTCATTCCTCGATGTGAGGGATGTGTATTAGAGATCTCACATTGACTAGAGATATGAGTAAAATAGTGAATATAAGTCGGGGTAACCCTCAGCTCTTAAGCTAGCTTTTAAGTTTGAGTTAAATCCAAACCTAAATTCTAAGATATTGTGAGAGATAAATGTTTATTTTTATATAATTAAAACTTATAATAAATAAATGTCTTTATACACACACAAACACATAGTTTAATTTCTATTTATTGTTAGTGGAAAATTTTTTAGAATTGTCAACTACATACACACACACATTTTGGGTTATTTTTAAGTATTCAAAATTTCTTTTAAAAAAATTATTAAAAATTCAATGTAGAGATAGAGATAGAAGGGAGTAGATTGAAAAAGATAGAAGGGAGTAGATTGAAAAAGATAAAAAGGGGGTAGTTTGAGATGGTTGATAGAATTTTTTTTTAATAGTTTTAGGAATAGTGTGTGAAATATACATTCAAAAGAGATATAATAAAAATAATATTGATAATGTTTAATTGCAAGAGAGTGAGGAAAATAAAAGTCTTCCTTTCCAAATTTTGTATTTCAATTTATAATATGAGAATAGATTTAAAAGATTCTATTAATTTTTGGATGGTGCCTTTTTTAGCTTATCTTGTTTTGGTGCTCTTTTAGTTGTTGCTCTTGCTGAGAAGTAGGGATAACAATGGGTAGTATTCGACTCCATACCCGTGTTCAAAAAAAATACTTATACCTGACCCCATACCTACATAGGTAACAACTTTAATCCTCATCCCTGTATCTGCTGGGTACTTATATACCTATACCCGTACCTACTACTCACACTTTACTTAAGTGTAAAATCAATAAATCAATAAAACAACTAATTAAAAAAATTGGTTCAATTGAGTTTAAAAATCATTCTTAAATTATTCAAACATAATCATACAAGTAACATTAGGAACATAATCATTCTTAAATGTAATGTTTTAATTCTTAAAGTTGATTAAATCTAACAATAAACTTCAAGAATAACTATATAATGTAAAATATAAAATGTAAAATCATATATAAATTGATTACACCTAGACTATATTTTGTTTTATAAATTGTTTTACACTACACAATTAAGTTTATAAATTAATATTAGACTTACTATACCTAAGGAAATTCACTTTCATGATATATCATGCTTAAAGTCTAGCACTTACAAATTATAGAATAAATAGGAAATATATATTCACATTGGAAGACATATAATTAAAATTTTCTACATAATAGGTTGGATAGCTGCATAATGCAACTTAAATATCTAACTTAAAATGAAATGAGAAGAATTTAACAAATTTAAACAAGGTTAATAATAGTTTATCAGAATAAGTACAATTTGGTGATTCGAGGTACCCTAATTAGATCAACATAAGTTTAGAAATGTCAAGTATAGATTATGTAAATTTTTTTTGCATAATTTGAAAATAATCACCTTATAATTTGTCCTTTACATAAGAATAAGTAACCAAACTAAAACTATATTTTAATAATTAAATTAATAATTAATAATATATATACTTATATATGTGAGATATTTTAAATATATATATAAGTACGAGTATGGGGCGTGGTGGGTACTATAGTACCCGCACTCGCACCCATCCCCATTACTTTTTACGAGTAAATACCTGGCCCTAATCTCATTCTCATTGAGTGGGTATTTATCCTATCCATTGTGGGTATTTTTTGCAGTACCCATAGCATTTGGGTAAAATTGTCATCCTTACTGAGAAGTACTTGCAAGTAAAATGTAGGCTTAATTTCACTTTTGGTCACCCAAGTATTGCATTTATGCAATTTTGGTCTCCCAAATATCGCAATTGCGTGATTTTGGTCCCTTCATCAATTTTTTGTGAAATATTTAACAAATTTTGTTGATGTGACATTGACAGATGATATGACCATGATGAGTGTCGTGACAATTGATGTAGGTTTATTTAACAGATTTTGTTAATGTGACATTGACAGATGATGTAGCCATATGAATGATGTGACAATTGACATGACGATGACATAACAATTGATGTAGGTTATGACATGCCGATGATGTGGCATGGTGAAGTGACATGTAAAAATAAAAGATAAAATTATTAAATTGGCCTTAGTGAGATTTGAACCTCTAACCTTAAGTTTCAATATCACCCTTTAACCACTAAACTAATAAGTTTCTTTGGTATATTAATGAAAAATATAATATATGTAGCTTATATGGAGACCAAAGTTGCGCATATATGTACTACTACTAAATAAATAAATTTATACTTATTATGTATATTATTATTAATATTATTCGTAAATTAATACTAATATTATTATTAATAATATTTTTATATATTGTTAGTATATTAATATATAAATTAATAATTTAATAAATATAAATTATTTAAAATATGATATAAACAGTGAAGAAATATATTAATAAAATAATAATCCTAAAAAAATATATTAATATTATTAGTATTATTATTTTATTAATATATTTATGTAGAAGTATAAATCAATATTATTATTAAATATTTTTAGTATTAATGTTGAGGCGATTGAAATCCATGATGATGTTGAACATCTAATTTACATATTTTAATCACTAAAATTTATATTTATATCATATATTTTAAATTAACCTAAAAATTTATATCAAATATTCATATTTTTATATCATATTATAAATAATTTATATTTATTAAATTATTAATTTATCTATTAATATACTAATAATATATAATAATATTATTAATTTATTAATAATATTATTAATACCAATAATATATAATAAATATAAATTTTTTATTTAGTTGTAGTAAATATGTGTAATTTTGGTCTCCATTTAAGTTACATATATTATATTTTACATTCATATATCAAAGAAATTCATTAGTTTAGTGGTTAAAGGTTGATTTTGAAACTTAAGGACGGGGGTTCAAACTTTACCAAGGTCATTTTGATAATTTTGTCTTGGGTTAAATATTTTTTTAGTCCTCCAAAAATTGACCTATTTTGGTTTTAGTCCTTAGAATTTTTTTTCCTTGAATAAAGTCCCTCAAATATTAAAAATATCTTAATTAGATCCCTGTGTTAAACTCTACTAAACTTTTTTGTTAAATGATGGTCATATCAGCTTCTAAGTAAAGTATTTTATTACCTGAAGTGTCCAGTGATAATTTTTAATAAAAAAATCGGGTAATTACTTTTACTTTAGCGTTAAAAAAATCTAAAATTTAGGGTTAATCATGTAATAATTTTATTCAAAAAATATGTTACTAATTTGACCTAGACATAACAGTTGACATGAACAACCACATCAACAAATTAATGGTGACTGTGATGCTGATGTGGCCACCATTTAACAGAAAAGTCAAACAGAGTTTAGTACATGGAACCAATTAAGGTATTTTTAATATTTGAGAGACTTTGTTTAATAATTTTTTTTTTCTGAGGACTAAAACCAAAACAGGTCAATTTTTGAAAGACCAAAAACATATTTAACCCTTTTGTCTTTCCTTTTCACATGCTACATCATCGATGCGTCAAAAATTGCCATGCCATCGTGATGTTAGTCATCTGTCAGTACCATGTCCGCAAAATCTGTTAAATATTCAACAAAAAATTGACCGAAGGAACAAAATCGCACAATTTTAATACTTGAGAGACTCAATTTACACAATTAAAACTTGAGAGACTAAAATCTTACAATTATAATATTTAGGAGACAAAAGTACAATTAATCCTAAAATGTATTCTAGTAATCAAGTTAATTATTGTCCTGAGTCATGGGAGTGCATATAAAATGCGACGTATCTGAGCGTATCCGGAAAATATCTCCTTTTAATACTGCATGCTGTTTTTGGTTGCGCTGTGTACGGATGGCATGTCCAAACCTCTCACTAGAGAGATCATTGGGCCTATCTGGTCCATATGTTGAGGGAGGCTTAGTGATTTGGGCCCGTGGACCCGTCTCTAATAGTCAAGGGTAACTACTACGTGAAAGTTAATTTCAATATTGTATTTTCTCAAATAATAATAAATAAAAATAAAAAATTAACTAAAATATATTTTTGGTCCCTTATCTTTTTACTAATTTTTTTTATCTTTTAAAAGATTTATTTTGATCTTTTAACTCTTAAATTTGAGTTAATGTTATCCTTCTAAAACATTGATTGTTTTCAATTTTGGGATACAATTTTGAATTCTTTTTGACCAATTTAAAACGTGAAACTTGTCTCATTAAATTTGCTTACATGAAAATTATGGAACTCAACTAATGTTTGAACCAAAAATAGTCATAAACATGATAAAAATTGTGTGAAAAGTGAGTCACATGAGCAGTTGAAAAACTGAAAAATCTATTTTAGCCTAAAAATTCTATCCTTTTTTTTTTAACCTCCATGTTTTCAACTTGAATAGGCACAAAACCCTGTTCAGAATGACGATATTTTAATGTTGTGATCCACAATTTGTGAATGATGCAGTCCCAGCCTCAACCTAACGATGGATACAAGCCAATATCCCACGACCTGTTTTCTTTTCATCTTTTTATTTTTATTTTTTCCGGGTCTCCTTGTCTCAATGACTAACCAAACTCAATCTTCGCATAAGCTTGTGGCTATGATGATTTATGTGGTTCTATATTCTACGGATTACGCTTCTGATCTCTACCCTATAATTGTTAATAGAACAAGAGAAAGCATTTCGTTATACTAACCCAAATTGCTAACTGGCTCTTCTCTAGGATATAATTTGGCTGGAGAAAAATATTGCGTACATGCTTCAGCGTCCTTCTCTGCTCCTTTACCTCAAAATGTTAGAAAGACAAAGACACATCAAAGGCAATTCACATGTTGAGAACTGTTTAGAGTGGAGGGGAGACCTTTCTACATGTGATGATGGTATGGTGTTCATGACTGACTAGGGGTAATATACGTGGAAAGATATAGTGGTAGAGATAAAGATAATCCTTCATATATAGTATTGTCATTCTCATAAGTAAAGGTGCATGAGGAAAGAGGGGAGGTATATATTAATTTAACTTTATTTGATTTAATAATTTTGAAAGAAAAGAAGGAAAAATAAAGTTAAAATTTATCTTCTCTCTTAATTTTTAGACTATAAAGAATAAATTTTCTTGAAATTTTATTTTATTTCTTATTTCCTCTAATAGTGTTTATAAAAGTACAACAACATATTATCGATGTTTCACCTCCCTTTACAAACCAAGTAAAGAATCCCTTCCCTTCCCTTTTCTACTTTCTCCTCGTTTAAAATTCGTTCCCGTCCCTCTTTCAAACACGTTAAAGTAAGGAATAAGCATCAAGCTTTTTAATCCAAGTCGAATTATAGAATCTGTTATGGATGTCAGAGTTTTTTCCCCTAGATTTGTGGGATTAGTGGGCCTTTGTGGCTAAGATCCTCACGCATCTCTAGCTAGATTATTTTCCCACTGAGTTCCTTACCCTCAGTCCCTCATGGACCATGTTTTGGTATTGTAGTCTGAATAAATTTAAGTCTAGAAAAGAAAATCATTATATTTAATTATATATTTGGGTTTTATCATTAGAAAAATGAAAATATACTTTCATATACAAAATAATATATTTTAATATAAAATTTACAATGTTTTCTAAAGCACATTATTCTAATTATCACGCTCTATTTCTCAACATGTAACCACTGTTGGGTATTAAGTGTGTGTGTTTAAAATTATTTTATAAGAATTTCTAACTTTAATTTCTTAAACTGTTGATATTTATTATACATATACGAATACATACAATTATAATTCTGATTATTATTATAATAATAATAATTATTTTTACTTTCCCAGTATCATTTATCAGTTAGTTTGTATATTTTGTAGCCAGAAAGATGGAAAGAATAGCCAGCTTAGTAAATAATTTTTTTAGTGTATAATGACAGTAATGAAATTTGAACCTAGGATATAAACTATTCAAATCCTCCACCATTAGGCTGACCCTAGTGGTTAGCTTAATAAATAATTAAATTATAGAATTATAATTCTAACTTCAACTTCATTCTTATCTTGAAACCTTCAATTACGGAAAGTCATGAGTGAAGTTACATTAAGTTTTAATAAAAAAAATTTGATTCATAAGTAACAACGATAATGGTGATGACAATAATAGAAAGTGGTGGTAAAATAGTGTGGCACGATAAAAGTGATAATGATAAGTGATGACAGTAATAATAATGATGGTGACAATAAAAAAACAATGAGAATAATTATATAATGTGTGTGTGAGGGAGGGGGATCTGGAACTATGGTTTAGAGGGTAGGGGTTAGAAATTTGAAAGAGTTTCAATTTTTTTTTTTTTGATAAGCGAGTTACTTTTATTTATGTTATAATTATAAGCCTATAGAATGAGGTCTTAGAATTGTGCATGATTTCAATTCTAAAAGGCCAAGACATAGTTAAAATTCTAAGCTCCAATTCTAATTTTAAGTTCCAATTCAATGTCTAATTCCATGCTTCAAATGGATACGTATAAAAGTATTCACATTGTCCAATATTTATTGTCTGACATAGATTTGTATTTAATACAAATACAATATATGACGTGTCTATTATTTAAAAACATTCCTTCTTCAATGGTTCGTAACACGGTAACAGCCAAAACCACACAAAAGCTTTATCAATTTTGTGAGCTAGTTTGTTGGATTTGTCCTGTTTTCTTTCGTAGCTACTGCAAAATCCATGTAGATTCTGTGTTAAAATTAGGTGTTTTCTTACATTAAAAAATTGCATATTAATTCTTACGCTTTACGTTACATTCATTCGATTTGTTACACATGCGCTCGTACCTGCTTTGAATATATTAAAAAAATTATAATTTATTTTCTATTATATAAAATTCAAAAGTTTAACCATTTTTCATGATTATATATTCATTTTAAATTCGTCTTTTCACATACGCTCATCCCTGCATTAAATATATTAAAAAGTTATAATTTATTTTATATTATATAAAATTTAAAACTTTAATAATAAAATCATGAATTACTTTTCCTCACTAATACTGGAGTCACAAAAATTTAGTGACGATTTTTTTTTAAATTACATATAAATTGTTTTGTTAGTAATGTTAATTTTTATTGTAGTATGCATTAAGTAAAATTTTTCAAGACTATCAATTTTTTTTTTTTACACAAATAAGTGAAATTTGCACGGGTAGTGTTGTGAAAGTGTGTCAACGACCATGAATTTTAGGAGAAAATAATTTAAACTGAGTTGACTCACTTTCAACAATATTAGTGAACAAAATACTTATTAGTGTTTGGATTAAATTATCTTGAGTTATTAATTAAAGTTTTTTTTTGGTATTTTTATGACAATTTTTTTTTTTGAAAACGATTTGTTTTGTCCATAAGTAATTTCTTCCAAACATGCACAATGTTTGGTAAAATTAACAGATAAGTTAGTTGAAAGATGAAATGATAGTTGAAAGTTAAAAGCTAAAAGTTAATACATTAACTAATTGAATTAAAAGTATTTTGTAAAATTAATTGTTGAACTAATTGATAAGTGTAAAATAACATAAGAGGACATTTAATTACTTAGTCATAACTAAAAAATTGGCAACTATATATATTTTTAAATAACTATCACTTTTCACATTTTAATTATTTCAATTTTTTTCATCTTAGAAATTAGGATAATAATTTTTAATTTTATTCTTATTTTTAAATATTTTTTATTAAATGAAATGAGATAAATTTATTTTATATTTTTGTTAATTTCATGTTATAAAAAGATGATATTTAATTTAATGAGAATGAGAGATAGTGCTGATAGAAGAATTTTAATAAGACAATAAGAATAAAAATAAAAAAAGTTGAAAGCTCGTAAACTTAAATGCTATATGAAATAACATTTTAAAAAACGTTACAAGGTTATAAAATTAATTTCTTTATTAAATAAGTCTATTTTGATCAAATAAACCTTTTAAATTGGGTAAATAAACTAAGACTTCTAATATATTTGCCTTGCCGTATATTCCCGAGATGAAAGTTGTTTAGTCTTGTATAGACGAGGTCGAGCACACATTATCTTTATTAATATAGTTTGTCAAGATTTAAAATTTTTAAAAATCAAATTTTGAATTAAAATTGACTAATATTATAATAATAAAATACAAAGAAACAATGATGTCTTTAATGAGATATGGTGTATCAAGATTTAAAATTTAAAATTTTAACTCTATCATTCTCATAAAAAATTAAAATATAGATCAAATTAAAATTTAGTAATAGTATTTGAAAATAATAAAAAAATATAAAGACAAAGTATAATTCAGTATCTAATGCATAAAAAGCGTTGTGGGTTAAATAGAAAAAAATAACTCCTAAAAATGTTGTCATTTAGGAGTGTAAATTTAAATTTATACTATAAGAGTGAAATAGTTTCTGAACATATGAATATTACATTTTAGATAAATTGAATTTTATTTTTAACTTTTCTTTTAAATAAGTGTGTGCTTGGATCAGTTTTATAATTAAATTGTCACACTCTAATCATGTAATCATTTTTATACTAAATTTATTTTTGAGATTTTTCTTTCATTTTTTCACATCTAACTTAGGTCATGTGTACTCCGATGCTGGGAATTTCAAAAATGTGATTTCAAGGCGACAATATTTGTGAAGTTTTGACAGAAACTCAAACATAAAGATGAAAAAATATAAATAATAGAAATTAAATTTAGGGATTGTGTTACTTGTTGGGGATAAATATGTATGCCCAAGACCCAATCTATCATGTAATCAATTTTTAATAAAGTATTGTCCTTTATTTCTTTATCACGTTTATTGTTTGATTAAATAGTTAATTTGACAAGGTCCTTGATTAAAATTTGAGACTTGTTATCATGATAGAGATTGTGATAATGAGAAACAAGTCTTTTTTTATAATTTTAATCTAAATTGCTCTTGATCATACGGTTATTATGAATTGGACATTAATAATCTGGATAGATCAATATATATGTGATAGTCTTTATTGGATAAAGATTAATAGATCTCATTTATTAATTTACATATATAGATGATGCACATGTGGACGTGATCATTGAACTGACTCAATTGAGAATTTTTAATTGTTAACATTACCTTAAATTGTTAATAGAAAATTCTCAAGAAGAAATGTAATAGTTTCCTTTGACCTGAGATTATCATAGTAATTAACAAGATATTTATTATATTTTAATTCCGGACACCTAATGCCTTAAGGTACTAGTTGATGGACATTGGATATAATTAAATACTTGTAGAATTAATGGTTAATCAAGAAGGAATCCATCAACTCTTGGTAATGAGTTTGAGCTCCATGATAAAATTAAGACCTTAGACAGGACAATTGAATGAATAAAGAAAAGAGTTTCTTAAGTTATTCACTGAATAAATATATGGATTAATTTATTAGAGTTTGGCATTAATACCATGCTCTAGAGTTAATCCGGAACTGTAAATAATGGAAGAAAATATCACATTATTCTTCTATTGGTTCTTGAAAGTAAAAGACATTACTTTATATTATTTGAATGTTAAGGAGTGTTGCTAGACGCCTACCTTGATTAGTAAATTAATTTGATTAATTTACTATTGTCTTAGTATTGAACCTACAGGGTCACACACAAACGAGTGTGCTAATCTTTGCTAAAGAAATTATTTTATTTGATAAATTAAATTAGAGAGTTTAATTTTAAATCAAATAAATAAAATTTTCTAGGTGGAATATTATTATATTCTTTGCTAACACCAAGAATATAATATATATACATATATAAAAGGTATCCTTTCATGAACATGAATATGATTAGTTATTGTAATTAGTCATGTAATTAGTTACTATAATTACTACATATCTGAGACTATTATGTGATTAGTTACTGTAATTAGTCATGTGAATAATTACTGTAATTACTACGTATCTAATACTATAATGTAATTAGTTACTGTAATTACCATAATATTTTTGAGTGAGCTATACGAAAATTAAAAGGGCAAATTTTTGACTTATAACAAAATCAAATATGTTTGATTTTATTAGATAAGATCAAAAAATGTATCTTTAATTGTTAGCTATAAAATAGCATCTTGATACACTAACAGAACCATCGGTTTTCCTCCTTCTTTTCTTTGCTCACAAATACTAAAATATTATAAAGGGATATATTTGTTTTATGTGGTTTCATTGATCAAAGAGTTGAAAGCAGAGATTAGTCCCGATGTGGATACACGTAGAGTCTTCACACAATTGAAGACAATTTTGATAATTCAAGAACTATTATTTGGGTACACTTTTTTAAATTTTTTTACAAATGATATTATTGTTGTAGTATATTTTGAACATAAAATAGATCCTTTTATTTCACTGTGTATGTTATGAACACATTTTTTTCCTTCATTACTTGTTTTTGATGTTTAAGTATAGGAAAGTAAGAATTTAAATGGAATACATTGATAGTATACAAAATTTTATACTGTCTTTTATTCAATTATGAATTGTCATATTATTGAAAATGATAAAATTTTGTAATAATTATTTTTAAAGTCATAATTAGAGTGATTTTTAATTGGTTATATTTTTAAGAAACTTGTCTGGCAATTGTTTGTCTTTGTGTATATTAATTAGTATATTGGCTTGTGATAAGATTTCTTATCTTTTAGCTTGTTTTATTTTCGGACCATGCTCTTGTTTTTCTCTATAAAAACAAGCTAAACACTTGCAATTTGTCGTAAAAATACAAATTGCAAATGAGGGTGGTTTGAGATGGTTAAATGAAAATTCTTTTAAATAGTTATGAGAATAATGTGTGAAATGCACATATAGAAAAAAATATGAAAATATTTAATTAAAAGAGTGGAGTCATGAATTTCGAGAATCATGAATCTTGAGAATCATAATTTCTAAAAATAGTTAAAATTTGTTTGGTTAATCATAAATATTCTTGGAAATGCTTACATATGTTTTTTAGGAATTAAAGATTTTCACTTTTGATTACAATAAAACTTTACTAGGTATATAAGTTTTTTTTTTTTTTTTACATAAATACCCTTTTATTGAAATAACTTCATTAGATATAGTTCTTTTCTCAAATCTTATTAGAAAATATTACATTCAACTATAACTTCAAAATTCAATTTTCTTTTTAAAAAATAACCCAATTACTTTTGAAGCCAATATATACAAAATCCATGTGGATTGTGTCATAAATTAGATGTTTTCCTTACAATAAAAAAATTGCATACTAGCTATTACGTTTTGTTACATTCATTCTGTCTATTACACATGTGCTGATACCAGCTTTGAATATATTAAAAAATTAAAAGTTATTTTCTATTATATAAAATTCAAAAGTTTAAACTTTTTTAGGGGTGTTCACAGATTGGATTGGTTCGGATTTAGGTAAAATTAAATCCAAATCAATTATATTTGACTGGATTGGTTTGGTTTGGATTTTACAAATTTTTCAGCTAATTCAAACTAAACCAAACCAATTAAAATCGGTTTGGTTCAATTCAGGTTATAATAATAAATAAATAAATTATTGTATTTTTTTCAAGTTTTTCTTCCACTTATTATTTATATTAATGTAAGGTAAAAATATTCCTTATTTTTTAATAACTAATTATTTATTTTATTTAAAATATTTAATTTTTCTATAGTTATCATATATTATTAATGTCTTCACCTAAAATATAATAAAAATTTACATAGTAAACATGATCAAATTAAGACATTTGATAACATTAGATGATATCATAAAAAAATTAAAATAAATAAAAAAAGAAAATACCAAAAGTTGAATTAAAATTTAAGTTTTAAGTTTAAAAATAGAGTTTAATGGTCATGCACTGTTTTACACTGTCATCCAATCACAAACCATCATTTATTATAAATTTGTTGACTTTTATAATAAATACTTTAAAAGTCATATTAATAGTGATTTTTGATTGGATGATAGTGTAAAACTTTTTACACTGACAGTGCATGACCATTAAACTTTTAAAAATATACTAATATAAAAGTTAAAAATATTTTGCCGAATTGGTCCTGGTTAGTTCAGGTTGAAAATATATAGATTTGATAACTGAACTAATTATAATTAGTTTGGTTCGGATTTGAAGTGAAAAAAAAAATAACCAAATCAATCTGAACCAATTTAAATGTTGGATTGTTAGGTTCATCATGTAAATTCAATCTGATGAACACTACTAACCTTTTTTTAGGAGTGATTACATATTCGTTTTAAATTCGTCTCTTCCAAATGCATGCCATGTGAAAAGTTATAATTTATTTTCTGTTTTTGTTCCTTCCAAATGCAGTAGTGTAGTTTTGTTCTGTTTTCGCTTCTTTCCCTTTGTACCGAAAAAATTCGTCTTTTCACATGTGCTTTTAAAAAGTTATAATTTATTTTCTATTATATAAAATTTAAAACTTTAACCTTTTTCAGAATTACATATTCGTTTTAAATTTGTCTTTAAGAAGACACTTAAAAATTGAGCATTAAGTACAATTTTTTTCAGGATTATCAATTCAATTTTTGTTTAAAACAAATAAAGTGATATTTACAAAGCAGTTGTGAAAGTGAGTCAACTACCACGAGTTTTAGGAGAAAATAATTTAAACTGAGTTGAGTCACTTTCAACAATATTAGTGAACTAAATACTTATTAGTGTTTGGATTAACTTGATTTCTTAATTAAAAGCCTTTTCTTTTTGTATTTTTAAGACAATTTTTCTCTGAAAACTATTTTTTCACCACAAGTTATTTCTTCCAAGCATGCCTTGTGTTTGGTAAAACTAATAGATAAGTTAGTTGAAAGCTAAAATGATAGTTGAAAATTAAAAGCTAAAAAAAATGATAAATTACCAAATTGAATTAAAAGTACTTTGTAAAACTAATTGTACGTTGAACTAACTTGTGAGTGTAAAATGACATAAAAAGATATTTAATTACTTAGTCATAACTATAAATATTTTGATTATTTTGAAATAATTATCACTTTTCACATTTTAATTATTTCAAATAATTTCTCATCTTAGAAATTAGGAAAATAATTTTTTTTATTTTTCTTCTTATTTTTAAATATTTTTATCAATTAAATGAAATGAGATAAATTCATATTATAATTTTGTTGATTTCATATTATAAGAAAAAATGATATTTTATGAGAATAAGAGAGAGCATTACTGACTTAATTACGAACAAAATAATAGTAAAAGAAGAATTTTAATAAAGCAATGAGAATAAAAATGAAAAAGAAATAAATTAAAAGCTTGTAAACTTAAATATTATATAAAACACCATTTTAAAAAACTTTACAAGTTAATAAAATTATTTCCTTTATCAAAAACTCTATTTTAATTATACATACTTTTTAAATTAGGCAAATAAACTAAGCCTTCCAATTATATTTATCTTGCCGAATACTCCCCATGGAAATTGTGTAGTCTTGTAGATGGGGTCTGGCGGTAATTAAGGCCGCTGAGCAGTCCAATAACATGATGTAATTCTATATTCACACACACACACACAAAAATAATGCAATTAATGATAACAACTCATTCTATTGTCTCTACACTAGAATTATGAACAGACAATGGCGAAATGGTAACGAAAGAAATTTGTCTGGCATTGTTTGTCTTTGTGTGATAATTAATTAGTATGTTGGCTTGTGATGAGATTTCTCACCTTTTAGCTGCTTTTATTTTTGGATCATGCTCTTGTTTCTCTCCATAAAAACAAGCTAAACATTTGCAATCTGTCGTAAGAAAACATGATATACAGTACCATAAAGTACAGTTGGGCCTATAGAATTCTCAATAATATTAGTAAATGTATTCGAAGAGAGAAGAAGTCTTTCTTGAACCTTTTTTATTTTTTATTATTCCTTGCATATTCACAAGGATGCGAATTATTTATTTAAGAGTAGGTCTTCTTTTATTTATTCTGTTTAATAATCTTTTATCAATGTTAAGTTTTATTAATTTTTTTTATAAAATATTAAAAAAAATCTAAAAATTAATATTTTATCTCATAGCTTTTTAACACATAATATATATATATATATATATTTTAAATGTAAATACATATCGACTATACAGAAAGCATCGTGCAAAAAATCATAAACATCGCTAAACCCCAAACTAGGTAAAGAAAGCAAAAGATTTCACCAATACTCGTGGTTGCCCGGAGCTTAAATGGAGCTTCCAATTGGCTCTTATCAAGGTCAGAGTTTATTTCTCAAAATCAAGAGGCTGATGCTGTGAGGTTAAAAGTAGTTATATTTATAGAAAGACAAATAGATGTGCTTATTGTTTATCAAATTTAAGTTTAAAGCATAATCTGCATTAGTTATTTATGAGCATGTTCCTAGAGAGACTATTTGTTTGATGCTATTAGAGTCTCTACTCTGCGGACTATTTTAATGTAATTTTTTCTTCCTTCAATTTTTGGTCCCATTATTCACTTAATTTTTTTTAAGATGATTTCTTCAACTTAAATTTTAAAATTATTAGGATACTTTTGGTTATATTGAGTGTTGTACTTTACAGAATTTTGGTTATTGGACATTCAGATTTTATTTTCTTTTTTGAGTTTTGCTAAACATTGGTTGTGAGCCAGCGTTGTGGCCCTTTCTTTTGTGGCACAATTGTATCGAGGACAAAAAATTTAAAATAAATTAAACCCTAATTTTCCTTGTAACTAAAAGAATTCTTACTTTTAATCGGCTTAAATATGTTTTTAGTCCTTATAAAATAAGCAAGTTTTAATTTTAGTCCTTGTAAAATTTTATCTTTGTTTTTCGTCTCTTGAAAATTTGAAATAACTATTTTTGATCCTTATAAAATAAGTGAATTTTGATTTTAGTCTCTGTAAAATATTTTTCTTTGATTTTCATTTCTCTAAAATCTGAAATTACTATTTTTGTCCCTAACATATATTTTAAGATAGATAAATAACATTTATTTTAGGAATCTAAACAAATTTTTAGAGGTGTCACATGCTAAAATGGCACTACACACACTAGTAGGTGTCACTTGGAATAGTTACTTGACTTTTCGTTGAACACATAAGCAGTTAACGAGTGTTATATAATAATAGGGACTAAAAGCAATGATTTCAATGAAAACCCAATTTTTTTTTTTGCAAGGACTAAATCAAAATTTGCTCATTTTACAGGGACTAAAAATATCTTTAAGCCTTTTTAATCTCATATCAGCAAAGGTATTTTCATATCTCATTTTAGAGGAAAAAAAAGAGAAAGAGATAAAAGGTGTATATATATTTTTTGTTAAGAATGTGAACATACAGGAAAAAAAAACAAAATGGGTAAAAGGGATATAGGAGATGTTATACATAGTATATTGGGATGACAAGGTGAATCCCATAATTTAAGTTTGATAGATTCTAAATATAGGTTATATACTGTCAAGTTTCCTTATTTTTGTTAGTCTAACAATCTGGTTGATTTGCTGCTTTGGTTGTTGTAATTAATTTGGTTTGCTGCAGTTAAGCTAGGTGATATACTGTCCAAATTTCCTTATTTTTGTTAATCTAACAATTTGTTTGATTTGTTGTTTTGGTTGTCGGAATTAATTTGATTTGCTGTAGTTAAAGCTCTTTATTTCTTCAACGGGTCTCCATTGACATTGGCACTATTATGGGGATTCTTACCCTCTTATTTCCAGTAGCTTTGGGTTTCCTTATTTGTCAAAAATTAATCGCACAATTTTTGTCCAATGAGAGCTGGGTATTGTTAATACCTTCCCTCAAACAAGGCCAAGGTTAAAGGTAGAGTTTGGTTTGAAAATGCATGAGGGTAGCCTTTGACACAGGTTTAGTGAAGAAATCAACAACTTGATCATTGGTGGAATTGTAGTGAGTGACAAGAAGCCTAAGTACAACACGTTTATGTACGAAATGATAATCTTATTCAATGTGTTTGTTGTAGGCATGAAAAATAGGATTGGTGGTGCTAATATTGTCACAATAGAGTATTAGAGAAGATGCAAGTTGAATGTGAAGATCTTTTAAAAGAAATGTCAACCAGATGAGTTCAACTAAAGTGTGAGCCATGGCCCTATATTCATCTTCAGTACTAAAGCGTGAGATAGTGGGTTGTTTCTTTGCGCACATGGGATAAGGTTTCCTCCAAGAAAAGTACAATAGCTAGTGGTAGAGTGCTAAGTGGTAGGATAACCTACCCAATCTACATTTGAAAAAGCAAAGAGATCAAGTGTAGCGTTGGAAGTAAAGTGGAGACCTACAGTAATAGTTCCTTTGATATATCATAAGATATGCCAAACCATTTTTAAATGAGTAATAGTAAGAGTATGCATAAATTGACGCACATAATTAACACTATATGAAAGATTTGGACAAGTAAGAGGGAGATACTATAGAGCTCCAGCAAGCCCACGAAAATAACTTGGATCATTAAAGGTAGTGTCATTTGACGTGAGCTAGGTCTTGGCTTCAAGTGGTGTGCTCCTTGCCTTACAATCAACCATATCAGCTTGTTCAAGGATAGTAAAAGCATAATGTGACTGGGATGGATGGAGGCCATTGGTTGTCAAGAGTATCTCAATTCTTAGGAAGTGGTGAAGAAGCTTTAAGTCCTTCATGGCAAATTCATATTGTAGGAGTTGAATAAAGTTAGAGACTAGGGAGGTAGTGGATCTTGTGAGAAGTATATCATCTACATAAAAGAAAAGGATTAGTGAACCTAGGTCAGAGTGAAAAATAAATAAAGATGAGTCATCCATACTATAGAAGAAACTATATTTAAGAACAAAAGAACTAAAGCATTCAAACTAGGCCTAAGGCACTTGGTTAAGGCCATAAAGAGCCTTATGGAGTTTGTAAACATGGGTTGGGAAGTGAGGATCAGCCATGCTAAGGGGTTGTTCCACGTATATGTTTTTGAGGAATGCTAGCATCACTTTTCCTAACATTATCTTGCTAACACTCTCTATTATTGGTTGAAATTTATTGAAAAATACAAATTTTGGTGGGTCCTACCTTTTATATATTTAATGAGTCTCTTTCTTGATTTAAAAGTGGGACCTACCAAAATTTGTGATTTTCAATAAATTTTACTCAAAAGTAGATAGAGTGTTGGAAAGTGAGTATTAGAGAGAGTGACGCTAGCATTCCTCATATGTTTTCAAAAAGCACACCATGCAAAAAAGGCATTTTTCACATTGAGTTGTCGAATAGACCATTTTTGAATAAGAGCTGTAGTAACGATTAATTGGATGGTGCCTGGCTTGATTAGGGGAGAAAAAGTTTTTAGATAGTTTACTCCATCAACTTGGTGATATCCTTTTACAACAACTCAAGCTTTGAGGTGATCTAGAGACCCATCAGGTTTGAGTTTTGATTTGAAAATCTATTTAGAGCCAATGACATGCATGTTAGGGGTGCGAGGAACAAGTTCCCTAGTGTGATTTTTATGTAGGGCCTCAAATTCTTCAACCATGGTAGCCTTCCATCCAGGATGAGCTAGTGCTGAGCGAATGCTATACGGGTTATGTGGAATGTTGGCATAAGGCATGAAGAGTAAGGAATATTTAGGATTAGGCTTTACAATTTTATGCTCTGAGCGATTAACCATTGGATGTGAAGGTAGAACTTGTGATAGTTGATTTTGGGTAGATGAGACCAACTCGTGTTGTGTTGTTTAGGTAGGATGCCTAAACTTCAGCTCAGGCTTAATATGTGAAGATTGTGTAGACTGCTTAAGGTGCTTAAGTTCAGGTTGTGAAGATTGTTCTAATTGATTAATAGGTCTAATAAGAGATGGTAAGGCAGGAGAGTGCATTAAAATTGTTGGCAACAGACTTGAGCATGGTGAAGTAAAAGTTGTTGTCAAATCTGCACAAGTGTTGGAGTTAGTGTGGGGTAGCCAAAAGTCAAATATACTAACTACATATGGTGTAGGAGAGGGAATTTTATTTTGGTGATTAGTCTTGTACGAAAAAAATAGCTCATAAAAAACAACATGCCATGAAATGAAAAATTTCATGCTAAAAGGATGAAAGCATTTATACCCTTTATGTTTATCACTATAGCCAACAAAGACACAAAGAATAGTTTTTGGAACAAATTTGTGACGTCAAGTGTCCCAAGTGTAAGGAAAACATTTAGAGCCAAAGACTCGAAGTGAAGAATAGCCAGGGTTTGTCCTATGCAATGCAAAGTAAGGAGTTTCAAAGTTAAGAGAAGAAGATGGAAGTCTATTAATAAGATAGACAACTATAGTAAGGGCTTTGACCCATAGAAATAAAGGAGCACCACTATGAAACAACATAGTTATGCCTAATTCATGTATTATTCTATATAAGTTGCTTTTCAACCATACCTATTTGCTTTGTGATATATGGGTAGGATACTTAATGAACAGTACTTGTTAAATAAAAACAAGCTGAAAGCTTGAAGATGAGGAATTCACCTCCTCCATTAGAATGAAAACATTGATTTCTTTGTTAAATTGTTTTTTTAGCATATTGTTCAAAGGATAAGTAAGCATTAACAAAATTAGATTTATGTTGAAAGGGAATAATCCATATATACTTGGAGAAGTCATTAATCAGACATGCATAATATCTAAATTGTCCAATAGATAAAATAAAGGCAAGTCTCCATAAATCATAATGTATTTTTCAAAGATAGCAGAACTAGAATGTTCAGAAGAGGAAAAAGGTAATTTACTAGGTTTTCCCAATTGACAATTATCACAAACATGTTTAGATTTCACTATTCCAACTACATCAATTAATCCTTTATTTTTTAGTAATTGTACAACAATAGTTTGAGGGTGTCCTAGTTGTTGATGCCACATGTCTGTTGACCCAAATTTGAAACAATTGGAAAAATGTAATTCATGCGAAGAGGAAGGAACATATAGATCACCCTTACACCTCTCTGTGATTAGTGGTTCCCTAGTTTCTTATTCCTTAACACAAAAATCAGCATTAAAAAACTCATAATTAACAAGAAATTGCTTTGTTATTTAACTTACACAAAGTATATTCTTTGTTAAATTAGGGACAAATAAGACATCATGAAGAGGTAGAGTAATATATATATATATATATATATAATATATATATATATTGCTTAATGAAGGAATCTCCAATGCCAAGAATTGGTAGAGAAGAACCATCACCAATAAGAACAAAAGCTCTATTTGAATATTTTTGAAATGTTACTCAACATATTCGGTTTACCTGTCATATGATTGGAGACTTCGATGTCTGAAGTCCATTCTATTTCAACATTGGTATTGTCCAAGGTGAGTGCTACAAGTGCTTGTGGTATATCATCAGTTTGAGTTGTTTTTTTTTTTTTGGCACCCCTCAACATATTTATGCTATATGGCCTACTTTGCCATAATATTGACTTATTTCATTTTGATAAAGCCCTCATTCTACATGTGTTATGTGACACTTTCTTGGTGGCGAAAGGTGTTGCTGTTGAGTGGTCAAACTAGAGTGGGTTTTATTTTGGTTATGAGGTTGTTGAGGTTGAAACCCTTGCCCTACTAATGTGAATGCTGGAGAGTTCCCATGATTTTGTGAGGAAGACTAATAGGATCTTTGTTGTTATTGGCCATAGAAGGCCATTTGAGGAGTAAGTGGGCTTTGTATATTGGCATGATTAGAAAACTAATTGTGTCGCTGATCAAGGCTTTGGAGTTGTGAGATTAGCTCAAAGTATGATGGCCTTGGAGGCTTTAGCATGGTTGTTGTGAATGTTTCATATTCAGGACCAAGGCTTGTCAAAAGGTAGAAGACTTTTTCTTTGTTTGGGATAGGTTTCCCAATTGCAAGGGCTGGTCCAAGGATAAAGCTATTAAAGCTTAAGCTTTAGGCTCACTAACAAAAATTTATTTATTATTAGTTTTTATAAAGCAAAAAGGCCACATATGTTGACAAAAGGCCAAACATATAGAGCTCTCATTTAAAGTAAAAAAATTTCTTTCACAGTTTACTTTAGACCTCACTCAACGTTAGGCTGGCCCTGTCAGTTGCTGCAAGATTATTGCACAGGCCTTTAAAGATACGAATGTGTTCTCCAATAGTTTGAACCTCTTCCTCGCAAAGATAAGTAATTTGTTGACAAAGTGTGAATTCTCGTTCTTGAGAATCTTCCACATATGCGTCCTTGAGAGCAACCTAAACAGCATTGGCAGTGTCTAAGCCAACAACGAGGCCAAGTGCCACTTCAGAAAACATTTCAATTAGCCATCCACGAAGAAGACCATTTGCCTTGCACCAAGTGACAAATTCATCCATTAATTTTGGGGATTTTTTTTTGAGTTTGTGATGTTGTTAGGATATGGAGTTATGTATTGAGTGGGGGTAGGATTTTCATTTGTTAATTATCCAACCAAGTCTTGGCTTTCTGCAAGGGTTAAGGCTTGTTCACGCCACAATGGGTAGTTTGTAGGATTGAGTTTTAGTGTGATAAAATTGTCAACATTGAGGGAGAAAGAGGCCATGATGGCAAATGTGTGTTCATCGAGGCTCTTGATACTGAAAGAAAAAAAGGAGAAAGAGATGAAAGGTATATTTTTTTTATTAAGAATGTGAACACACACAAAATAAAAAGGGGGTAAAAGGGATATATAGGAGATGTTATACAAAGTATATTGGGAAGACAAGGTGAATCCCATAATTTAAGTTTGACAAATCCTAAATATAGGTGATATACTGTCCAACTTTTCTTCTTTTGGTTGACTTAATGATCTTGTTGATTTGTTGCTTTGGTTGTTGCAATTAAGTTGATTTGTTGTAGTTAAAGCTTTTTATTTCTTCAACAGGTATACATTGACATTGGCACTATTGTTCTTAATCCCACAATTTTTGTCCAATGAAAGCTGGTTATTGATAATAATTTTCTCATAATAACTGCAACTCTAAAAGAGTTACTCATCATTCCCACCCTTTATTTTCTCTTAATCTAATAGTTAAGAGATCCCATTTAATATATATATATATATATATCAGAGCAACTATCTTGAACAAGAGTGTTTTTAGCTACTATTCTTCAACGAGAGCGTTTTTAACTGTTATTCTTTAATAATAACGTTTTTAGAGATTTTTAACTTTTTATCTCTTTCAATCTATCATTTTTAATATCTTTAGTTCTAAATTGAATTTCAACAAATTTTTAAAAGAAATTATCAATGATTAAAAATTAACATTGTATATTTTATTACAATAATTGTTTTTTATAAATTTAAATATAATCTATATGTATAAAAATATTTATTTATTACAAATTTTAATTATAATATAATTTATATATTCAGAAGTATTTATTTATTATAAATTTAAGTTATATAAAATAAATATTTATTATGTGCAATGTATAGATTAAAATACTAGTATGTGCACACACACACACACAATAAATATTATTGTCTTTGTCACTGTAATTCCCTAAACCCACCATTAAAAATATTAATATTTTAAAGGCCACATCAAAACTTTCCCACCACATGAGTATTAGAGGTGTTTGTGGATTGAATTGAATTGGCTTTGAAGGAAAAAAAAGCATTTGATTCAATCATTTCAGTTTTCTTTATTCATCATTTAATTTGTTGGTTTAAAATTTAAATCCAATCTAATATATTCAAAGAGGTTTGGCTTTGATTAGTTTTTTGATTTTAGTATTACTTTTATTTTTCTTTGAAAAAAGTATTTAAAATGGTAGATATGTAATAAATATAAGAAAAAATAATTTAAATATTAAATATCTTATCTATAAGCCATTATAGTTAATAGTAGTATAATTCTATAAATATACACCATACAAAAAAATTACAAAACTTGACAATTATATTTATACACCTTTTTGAAATAGTTATTAAAAAATTATCATTAATTAAATATATTTTTCATAAATAAGTATAAGTTATATGATAATTTTACAAATATATAATAAATAAAAATATAAACATGAGTGGTGTCATAAATTGATAAATAAAAATATATACATATGTATAAGTTCGATTTGAATTAAAATGAATCGATTTTCAAAATCAAATTTGAAATTTGATCCAATCCAATAATAATTTTAGTTTTTTTTTTAGTTTGTTCATTTTTTGGTTAATTTGATTTTCAATATTTTGGATTGTCTTTTTTGTTTTTTGTTTTTATTGAATTGAGTCAATTTATGAACTCCCATAGCAGGTATATTAATTGAAAACGGGAGTGCACAATGTACTATGTTTAGTATATTATTAGTACTTTAGTTTGTACAATGTACAGAATAAATGTTTACTTTATATAGCTAAAATTTATAGTAAATAAATACTTTTGAATATGTATTAGTTATATTATAATTAAAATTCATAATAAATAAATATTTTTGATCATTTAAATTATATTTTAGATTTATAATAAATAATTGAGTAAATTATATTGACGCTCCCTGAAATTTCATCAAATTTCTTTTGATACCCCTCTTTTTTCTATCTCTACACTAACTTGCCTTAATTTTTTGAAAAAATTACTGATACCTATTAATTGTTTGAAAAACATTATACCATGTACTCCTATTAGAGAGGTTGTTGTAAATGTTAAGAAAACAGAGAGTTATGTGCAATCTTAAGAAACTTCAAGAATGTTAGTATAATCTACCCTAAATAATTTTTATTGTGATACAAGAGTATTTTTAGCTATCGATAATTTTTTTAAAAAATTATTAATTGAAATTAAATTAATTAGAAATAAAAATGAGAACGATAGATTGAAAGAAATAAGAGGTTAAAAAAATCTTTAAAAATGTTCTTGTTGAAAAAAGACTCCTAAAAACGCTTTTGTTGAATAACAACTCCTAAAAATACTCTCTTTTAAGATAGTTTTTATAATTTATATATATAGAGAGGATGAATTGAAAATGGCTATATTAATTGATTATGAATATCTAAAACGAAAGTGCAAAAGGTTATGAATTAAAAATCCCTAAATAATAATAAAATAAATAATTAACAAGTATGCTCTTGCAATTTTGTCTATTTCTCATCTCATAAATAAAGCCTTTAGTTTTTATTACTCTTTTAATTAATTTTCATGTGTTAATGTTTATTTGTGTGTGTTGTGTGCGTGTGTGAAGAAGCGTAATTAATTTAATTATTGGTATATATAAATTTAATTATTTTATTTTTTGATTAATTATTTATGTATATAAATTTAATTATTTTATTTTTTGATATTGATAGTTGTTTGTTATAAATCAAAATATGCCTTTTAAGGTTGTCAACAGTAACATACTTATTACAAACAACTAAACAAGCCTAAGCTTCAAGTTTGCAATTTTTGGCATTAGTGAGTTGCCTTTGTTTTGTCATAGGTAAGTTTACACAACCTGACTTTTATGTTAATTTTATAATTATATTGGACCCTAAAGTGTTAGTAGTTGCATTTGAACCCAAATTTAATTTAATATTTGAATTTGGGTTTAGTTGTGATATGAGACCTAATAAATAAAATAAATGAAATAAAAATTGTGTGTTAGTATTAATAATTTGCAAGTAGAATAATAGTACATCTATAATTTTTTCAGATGAGGAAATCATCTACAATCGACGTAATCTTTAAAAGGAAGAATGCTAAAATTCAAACATCTAATGAGTTGTCATATTCATTTGTGAAGAATAATTAGTTGAATTCTAAGATCGTCATATGAAATATTTAAGAATTGAGATCAAAGAGGGGTTTGATATGAACTCATTATAATGTGATCCAATATTGCAACTATAGATATGAGAATATTCAATTGAGAAGCGTGATGAAGTTTGAAGAGCTTATATTAAACTTAGTATATACCAATGTATGCTTTCTACGTATCCAAAATTTGAGAAAAATCATTCTTGTAGTTTTTAACCATCACAGTTTAAGCCAATTTCGTCTTGGTTGGAATATTTTTCTAATGTAGATGTTGCATTTTGTCTACCGTATTTTTTAAGATGGACCTCATGCATTAAATGCATTACTATTAATGGATTTTGATCATAGAAAAAAGGGAGGAACGAGAAAAAAATGTGCATTCTTGGTCCATATTGGAAAAAATCTCACTTCAACTCACATATATGTTGAGAAAGCAAGTGTAGATCTTATGAACCAACCATCACAAATTGCAAGAAAGTCTAAGGACTTCACACTACAATAAATGGTAAAAAATAAACTTTGTCTAAAAACTTCAATTGAGGCAATTAGGTGGCTTGCATTTCAAGGATGTTCTTTTAGAGGTCACAATAAAGCCTAAGACATCAAATAATCGTGAGAACTTTTTGGATCTATTGAGTTTTTTAAATTTTTGTAATGGTAAAGTGGCAACAATTTTGGATAAAGCTCTATGGAAAGTCTTATATACATGACCAACAACACAAAAACAAATTTTACTTGTCTTGGAAAATAAAGTGAGGGATGTCATTAGTGAAGAAATTGACAATGCAAAATATTGCATTATAGTTGAAGCTCAAGATGAATCTAAAAGAGAGAAAATGTCAATTGTTTTGAGATTTGTTAACAAAGATGGCTATGTGTAGGAGTGTTTTTGGGCTTAATCATGTCAAATACAATGTTGCATCAATATCCATGACCTCAAACCTTGCCTGAGTCTTCCAAAGCCTAGGGAGATGATCTTTCATCACTATAAAATCTACTGCCTTCCCCAAAACTTGCCACGGCGCATACAACTTATGCAGTAAAGATGGCTTCATCTTTAGTTTAGGTAAAAGAGGGTTCCCCCCTTCATAATCCAAATGAACAAGCTTTTGTGCAATCAAGTCAACTATAGGTTATGGTAGCAGAACATTTTCTCCTCTATCACCTTGTCCTTGAATGAAACTTGAGGCCCAGGATTTGGCAATTTCTCTAGAGAGACAGACATGGTGGTGGTGGCAGTGGAGGCCGAGGTCTCCATAAACCCTAGTAGAGCACTAAATTAATAATTGATTAGTTTAGTTCACTTGTAAAACTCTAGTTTTTGACCAAAAATATTCATAGTTATATATTGATTAATTAATTAATTAAAACTAGGTAATTCTATTTTTATTTAAAGCTAATTATCTTAATTATCCTATTAACTAAAAATTAATTTTAACTAATTAAAATTTAAGCAAAATAAATCTAATTAGGTGATTTTGGTTTTCAATATTACTTATAATAATTTAATTTGTACTTAAAATTCTTAATCTGGCCTTAATTAGAATTTTAAAATTGAGGTGCTTGCAAGGTCTTTAAGTCTAAGCTACTAGCTTGAGCTGCTTGCTTAGGCTACTAGATTGAGCTGCTTCCCTATTTGAAATTTTTTTGAATAGTTTTTAATTTCTTAAACAAACAATGTTTTCATACATCTAACAGAAATGTTGTTTGTTTTCTTTTATAAAGTTTTGTTCTATGTTTGTGAATTTTATTTTAGTTTTTGAAATTTTCTTCTAATGTTTAAGCAATTAAAGCGTAATTATAAATTTAACATTCTAAAGAATTAAATAGAAAAAAAATGTTGTTTATATTTCAAATAGATAATATGATAGAAATTTTAGGACGTTAGAAATGGACTCAGGATGATATCAGCAAAATGCAACTTAATGCTAAAGCAAGATATCTTCTCACATGTGCTCTATCTAAACATGAGTACAAGAAAGCCTTTGGGTGCAAAACAGCTAAAGAAATGTGGGATGCTCTTATTTTCATGCATGAAGAGATTACTCATGTAAAAAGGAGAAAAGCTGCCACTTTATCCAGACATTATTAAATGTTTAAGATAAAAGAGGATGAGACTATAAATGAAGTGGTTGGACAAATCCAAACTATACTCAATGACCTCCAAGCTCTTGAACAATAGTACATCAAGGAGGAGAAAAACTTAAAGATCTTGGACAAACTTCTTAAGGAGTAGGAACCTAGAGTACAACCATTTAGGAAGAATGTGATCTTAGCAAGCTAAGTCTCGATGAACTTCTTGGATCACTTAGAGTTCATGAAGTTAGCTTGAGCAAGTGGAAATATATAAATAACTTTATCACTCTCAAAATTGGAAGCTTTAGGCAGATGAAACAGCAAAAGAAGTCAGCTCTAATGGTTCTGAAACCAGAAAAAGAAGAGCGTGAGATCTTAGGCGAAAGCACTAATAGCTCCTCAGATGATGATGATGAGATTTCACTCATGTCAAGAAAATTCAAGATGATGCAGAAAAAAGGATAGTACAAGTACTATCCTAAAAAGAAAGACAAGTAAAGGAAGAAAAAGGTACTCAAAAGACAAAATGAGTGACATCATCTACTTTAAGTGCAAGAAGCCTAGACATTTAGTGTCCAAAGTTGAAGAATAGATGGTTCTCGAAGAAGAAAAAGAAAGGTCTAATGGCCACCTAGAAGGACCTTGATAGTAGTAACAATTTAGATGAAGATGAGGTAGAAGAAAAGGCCAACATCTATCTAATGGTCAACATAGACGAATAACCATTTGTGATAAAATTTGAATTTGATTCTAAATCTAGTTCTTTTGAATCTGATGACTCTGAGTCACAAAATGAAGAAGATATGTCTTTTGACATTCTTCTTGAAAAATCTCATAACATCTCTCTTGGACGTTTGAAATACAAAGAAAAATACAAATAAGTTTTTATGCAAAATGAAACACTCAAGAAAGAAAATTAAAATCTTAAGACTAATGTTAAGGACCTTGAGATTAGTCTTAGCAAAGCCAAAATCCTAGATGAGTCTATACGATCTTCTGAGGTCAAGAGACTTAAAGAAGAAGTAGCTAATCTCACTAAAGAACTTTCTTTTTTTGTTGATTACATGGCCTAAATGCAAGAAATTTGACTGCACCTTATTTTTCTTTTTTAGATATGATAACAATGTTCTTCTTCTTAGTTTTAGCTTGACCTTCTTATTTCTCATTTGTTCCACATTTCTGTTACTACAATTCTTCTACTTGGGAAAGATTCATTGATCTCTATTAAAGCTTGCTTCAATAGAGATGAATGAATATAATCCAAGTAAAGATTTATAACAATAGAAATGTGGAATAAACGAGAGAAAAGAAGATTGGATAACTTATAGGAAGTTGGCGTTCTTATTGGATTAAATGAAAATAAAAAATGAAGACAAATTTCCTGCATGTTCCCCTTATAACTAGAAAATAAAAGGTTCATGTGCTCTTCATTGTGTCAAAGAAATCAAACAATTCATTAAGAATAATGTTCGAACATTACTCTTACGAGCCTTCAAACACCATTAATATTCCTTCATGAGTGTTCAAACACTAATCCCATGTGCCACATATAAAATAGTATTAGGGTTTGAAAACATTATAAGAGAGAGAGAGAGAGAGAGAGAGAGAGAGAGAGAGAGAGAGAGAGAACATTACCTCATAAAGTTAGGGTTTGAATGAAAGGCAAAGGAAAAACATAAGAGGAGGATTCATAAAATAAAATGAAGACAATAAATGTATAATAAGAAAACAAAGACTAAAGCCATATTTATAAATTACAAGAGAGAAATATTGAGGGTACGTTAATTTGATTATCCTTTTCTTGAGGTGTATTAGAACTAGAGAATGAGAGTTTGAAAATTGAAGTGAGAACAAAAATATGTATGAGTGAGCTACTAAAATCAATAAACTTTAAATAAATTTTCCAAATTAGTTGTACTAAGAACCAATGTAGAAAGTTATTTTTTAAATTATCTTAGTACAACCGATGTAGAAAGTCTTATAAGGGATTTAAAAAGTTGAAAAGACATCAAAATTTTACATTAGTTATACTAAGAACTAATCTAGAAAGTAACTTTCTATATTGGTTCTTAGTATAATTGATTTAGAAAGTCATGTTAAGAGTTTTAAAAGTGAACCCAAATCCTCCGCTGCCTTTACAGCAGGATTTGCACAGCAACAAAAATCTTAACCATTGACCACACTCTCTCTCTTTATTAACTACTATTGCAATAACTAATTGATGTTTCAGATTTTGTAGCACAGTGATTATAAAGAAATTTGGTTGTAGAGAATCCAGACAATTCAAAAGTTGTAAGGGCATTCACATTCTACATTAGTTACCATATAGTCGATTTAGAAAGTACTTTTTTTTACAACGGTTAGAACCAATGTAGAATGTTTATTCTAATATTATAAAAATGTTATTATTTTACATACTACATCAATTTTTAGGAAACATATATTGAATAACAATATAATTTTTTTTTTGTAGTAGTGATACAATTAAATCTAATTTTAAAAACCATTGAATGGATAAATTAACCAATAAAAGGCTATCGATGATTAATCAAGTTCTAAAAATATAGTACATATAGTCAAGTTAGAAGTAATATAAAAAAATAGTTAAGTTAAAATTTGATAGAGTAATTTTTTTCACATTTATTGAGCTTACTCAATTCAAAAAGAAAAACAACAACTAATTTTAATAAGTAAAGCCGAAAATTTATTTCCGTATAACCCAATCCATTCGAGTAGAAATCAACCTTTAATTGCATAAGAAATGGGGGCTTTTTACATACAGACACACACATTATTGTTTACCAATCCGAAGATTGCAAATTGCAGCACGTCTTTTCAAACCAACACCCTATTGCACATCACACCTTTGAAGCCTTCATATTCCAATGTTATAGGGCCCTCTCTAATGATAACTAGATGGCATAAAACATCCATGTCCTTCAGCTTGCGAAAGACAAGGTTATAATTTTCTTCCTGTGGCATATTAATATAGCTGTTGCCGTTTACGTCTAAGCCTGGCTATAAATGTTGAGGAAAGCTAATTATTTTTTTGTAGTAATTATTCCTTCACCTCTGTTATTAATGAGATTGTGAAAAAAGAAGTACCCTGCTGCAGCAAAGAAACCAAGGGCTACCATCATTTCCACCCATGTGGCATTATTATAGCTGTTGCCGTTTACGTATAAGCTTGGCTATATGTGTTGAGAAAGGCTAATTTTCTTCCTGTGGCATTATTATAGCTGTTACTAATTAGTACAATAATTATTTTCTTGTAGTAATTATTCCTTCACCTCTGTTATTAATGTTGAGTTTTGGGCTCCCTCTCTAAAGGCCTAAATGTGTAAATCTATTTTGACTCACTTATACAAGTGAAGAAGAGTCAAATTATGATAATGAGAGACTCAATTTTTGACTGGAAACAACAACCATTAGCGAGAAGAAAAGAGGAAAAAGTTGTATTCACATATTCACCCGACAGCCATCGTAAAATTGCGACCAGAGATTTACACTTGATTCTTGGTTTTTAATGGTTAGATCAGTGATTAGAGGTTTGGGGTGCAAGATAAAATGCTTGTAGTAACAACTCTGTTTTGGGTGTTTTTCATCTGCTTGTTTCTCAATTTGTAAGCATTGGTGCTTGATTGTAATAAAAAAAAAGCATTGGTGCTTGATTATTTTGGTTGATTGTTAGCACAATTTTGTACACTTGTTAGAGACTATTTTATACTCTTATTGATCATAATAGAGTTATTTCTTTAATCTAGACGACTCGTAGTTTTTACCATTGCTTTGAGGGGTTTTTTCATGTTAAAAATCTTAGTGTCTCTTATGCATTTGTTATCTATTTTTTTGCTATATTTATTGTGTTGGTAAAACCATCATAATTTTCCTCTTCCATGAACTCAAAATAAGTATTAAGCGGAAACATAAAATAATAACACTAAAATTTTTTACCCTGAAAAACCTTCTCAATGTGAGCAAGGAAAAACCATGAGACTGATAAATCTACATTTTATTTAGATTTATAGAACAAGTTTACATGATTTTTGCATTAGCTCATAGGAATTTTGTGAGAAAATAGACCATTAATAGAGGATTTCATGTGATGTGCGTTTCTAACTTTTTTATTTAAAATTGTATGAATTACCTTAATTTCATTGAATTTTGTAAAAGAAGTTAGATGAACAGAAAAAAGAAATATAGTCCACAGACATAAAGGAGTATTGTGCTAGTCAAAGAAGACTTAAAAGAAGCAAGGACTAAAGTGAGAATCACATAAGGAGTCCACCACAGGCGCAAAAATAAGCCAAAAAGAGACTCAGAAATGTATTTGGGAGCTGCCAAGATCACCCCCGCCCGGCGGGTCTTGTAGGCCGCTCGGCGGGTCAGAATGCCCGGCAGATCCAAGCAGCTGTCTGGCGCGAGCACTAAGTTGGTCTTTCCGAAAAGCCACACAGTGGGTTTTTACCCCCGCCTGGTGAGTCTGAGGTCCGAATTCTTTATTGTTTTTACACTTAATGGGCTTGAAACATGCATATACTTGATTAGGTTGAGCCCCCTACTTTTGTAGCTAAATTCTGAAATTCAGCTACAAATAGAAAGTAGGGGACCAAACTTTTGATTTCATTTTTATTCTACTTTTTCTTTTGGATTTAGATGGAGGAATGACTGTCCTAGAGCTTTAGATTATTCTTCTTGCATTCCAGTGGGCAGAGGCTAAAGGTCAGTCTTTTTGTTAAGGTTTACCTGTAGTTTCTAATGATATATATTGTAATAGGTTGCTTCTCTGTTGTTATGGAGAACTAATTCCTAGGCTAGGATTGTGATGTAGCCATGCTTAAGATAACTGGAACCCCATTGTTCTTGTTAATTTTATTATCCTTTTTCTTTCAATTGATTTGCCTTAGTGTTCTTCATTATATTGTTTGAAATTGATCACTCCTTACATGTTTTTAATTAGTTAGTGAATCGACGACCGTCCTGTAGTTAATTAATAGACCTTTAAGGTAGGGTTGAGGACATTGCATGATCAAACTGCGAACTAAGCTCTCAATTGAATACGTTCACCCTATTTGTTCCTAATCCTTTCCTGGATTAAACCACTGCATGACTAACCAAGAGTTTAATATAAGAAAGAGTTTTTACAACCTATGACCAAAGGTTGTGAAAGAATTTGGTAGAGGGATATTGACAATTGAACTTGAAAATAAAATTATATTTGAACTTGGGGGGAAGGAAATTGAAGGCATAGGTGAACCCATACTCTTAGGTTCTTAACTCATTGAAATCTAATTTAATTTTAATTATTCTTTTTGCAACTCCTTGCATTTTAATTCTTTGAACTCCACCTATAAAACTTGACTAACCTAGACAACGTACATAAAAATTTCTCTGAAAGGTGCTTCATATCAGTCTTTTGGGTATGATATCTAGACTCAAGTCCATTGTTATTATTGCAATAGGGTATGCTTATCGTTAAGTGTGTTCTAGACTTATCAGGGACCCATAGGTTTCTTAAAATTTCCATTATAATTGTAACGACCCTCTGTCGCTACAATACCACTTACTACTTCATACATTACTAAGATGTTCGATAGTAGATAATCAACAGGCTATTATAATCTCATTTATACCATAAAGTATATATGTATATACAAGTTATGAAATAATATAATATACAAGCCAAAATATACAAAAACTAAGGGAGATATACAAAAAGAAACTTCCTACAGGTGGTCCACTAGACAACATATACAAAAGAAATCAAAAGGATCTTCTGAAAAAGATCCACAAAAAAAAAAGTCTTCAACCTTTTCAGCTGAGACCTTTATGCATCAACTGTGGGAAACTGGGTCTGTTGAAGCTTCACCCTCTGCTCTCACGCCAAACGACGTGATCATTGTGACACCCATTCACATTGAACATAACCCATACTTATTTACTTATTTACAATACGAGTAAAATTTTTCTCTGCTTTTAATAATAGAAAATTTGTAAATTTAACAAAATTTGAAAACGGTAATAAAAAAAATTAAAATCTGTATGTATTCATCGTAAAACTGTACATCATGATTTCATAATCCAAAAAGTTATTGAAATATAGGGAGATCAAAATATACATCAAAATTGTTACTACTTATTCCCAGTACATCAAAACGATCCTAGTCAAAACGGTATCCGTCTATCCTATCCTATAAAATAACAAACTATCAGACTAGCCCTATAGGTCCTCATCAACAGTCAGGTCTTCATTAACCGCGACCAATCATGTATAAAATGAAAAATAATGGAGTGAGACGATTTGTTCTAACATCACTTTTACATGTATGATATGAATTCTACCACACAATACAGATAAAACATAGTTGATAATAAAATGGGAACCTAAAATTTATTCTATGTTATATTATCCTTGACGCGGTATGGATCCATACTTTCCATTAGTAGGTAATAGTTCTTAACAGAACCTAGGAAGTGACTAAGAGTACATATACCTCTCTCAACATTATCACATGATACAGTTCTCGTCATCATTGAGGAACAAAATAACAATTTAGGATATCCATTTATAGAGGTATACTCTCACCAATCCTAGTGATGCTGAGCAGTTGTCAGGGTTATCAAGTTAGTTAAATGATTGTCTCGGCTCAAGAGCACTACCTTGGCTATTAGGACGCTCACTACTCAATATCATACCCTCTAGACCTAACCATGAGTCCCTGCCTTTCATCCCATAGTGTACCGAACTGTAACTTCCTTAGCAAGGTGTCATGCCACTGTATGTCACTTGTTTGCCATTACTCACTAATTTATCACTTCCTAACTTCTCAAACAGAGGTTTCCCTAGTCTCATTTAATTTGAGTACTAATACAATCAATATTTCTGCCTTATATTGTAGAAATTGCACAATACCATAATCACATAAATTTTTTTAGCATAATAACGACATAGTAATTATAATTTAATTACTAAAATTTTGGCAGAATAACAACTAAATAAATACATTTTAATTTTCTAAATTTGAGCAGAGTAATAGCATAGCAAGTATAATTTAATAATTTAAATTTGAGTAGAGTAACAACTTAGCAATTATAATTTAATAATTTAACTTTGAACAGAGTAACAACTTAGTAAAAATTAAAGTTTAACATCAAACAATATAACAATAATAATAATAATAATAAAACTTAAGGTTAAACATGTTTAGGGGAAAACCCTTCAAACATGCAAAATGACAATAATTTAAAACCAACCCCACTTCCTCCATTACCTCTAAGGGGATTGATGAAGATGATGGAATTGTTGATGCAAAACTCCTAGGAAGAGAACTTTATTAGTTGTTGGAAAACTAGTTAAATTTTAGCATAAAAGCAAAGTAAAAGAAAATTTTTCTAGAGAGAGAAACTCTCTAAGAATTTGGTGGCTTAAGAAAGGGAGAGGTGCAAAAAAATGGTCTAAATCCATGGCTATTTATAGAGGAGGAGAAAAGGTTAGGTGTCCACAAAATTACATCATCCATTATGTAAGCATTATGTCATAAATCTATTTTTTATTTATTTTTAATCTAATTTAGGGGCACATACACCATTTAGGGTGGTGAATCACCCCTCCTAGACTTGGGGACGTGCTATATGAGCTGTCCTCAAGCTCCTCAGTGTAAATTTTATCTGTAGGTGAATTAATCGGTACTGATAAAAATACCTAAACTTGAAAAATTAGCTTTTAATATTAAAATAATGCATTTTAATACAAAACTTGACAAATACATTATTTTAATCAAAAATAAATTTCTAATAATAAATTTTAATTTTATTAATTTATGTCAAATTATATGTATTTATTTTGTATTTTAAGCTAGAAAATTCATAAAAAATCCATTTTAATTCAATAAATACCAAAATTTTTATGAAAAATTCTAAAATTAAATATTTTACCTATAAATAAACTGATATTACCATTTTCACCATTTTTAGATGTCAAACCAATACTGGCTAGCTTATCGGACACCTAAGGACATTTTGGTTATTTTACACAGGAATTCCAGAAAATTCCCAAAATTATATTTTAATGTCAATCGAATCTTTTCTCATGCCAGCCCTTAATGTTAAAAAATAGGGACAAAATCGTCATTTTCTAAGTTCTCCGGGCTCTAGCTCAAAAAAATTATTAAAAATCACTATTTAAGAAGTCTTGAAATTTTGAGCGTGATGGTGGAAATCGGAATTTTGAAATTCTTTCTAATTTTTCACAATTACATTGTCAAATATTAGCAAAACGGTTGAAAAAATTGAAATAGGATTATTATATTTTTCAATATTTTTCTTTCAAAATAAAATTTTTATAACGAAAGATACTTAGTATAAAATGTTAAAAATATTTTGAAGTCAAAAAGCCTCCAGTCAACTAGGGTATTTTGGTCATTTCACAAAATTGTCTTAATAAATTCTCGAAAAATTTCTAAAATTATTATTAATTATTCTAAGTATATTAATAACTTAAAAATAATTTGTAAACACTTTTAACTAATTCTTTTAATTCTAATATTTGACTTTTTAGGGGCAAAACGATCATTTTATCCATTTTAAGCTCAGTTCCCCAATAATTTATTAAAAATATAAACTAAGTATTGCATAACTATAGTAATCAGATTTTTGAGATTCCTATTTAGTTCTCCAAAAATAAATGCAGAATAATTAAGAAAATAATTTGATATGCAAAAATAGGGGTGTTACAATCATCACAGTCACAGCAACACATATAACCACAACTAGCAACAACAACAACCATAACAAAACAAAACAGAATAAAACAACAAGGCAAGGGTAAGCTTATGAAACAAAAACAAATATATAATATACAATCCATATCATCAAATCATCAACATATTGATTGGGAATCTAATTCATCGAAGAATGGTTTACATACATTACAATACAATACACCATACTTTTAGCACCAACATGTCAATGCATGAATGACACGACTCTCAAGAGATTTACTACATTCTGGGCGATCAGCGAAGTCTTATCCCCTACCATAGCCTTCCAAGCACCATTTAGGGATTGTAAAAACTCTGATCTATGGATAAGCTTAGTGGTTTGTCAGGATAAGTGAATGTGGGTGGTGGTTTACCGTAACACAAGGCCTACACCGCCTTGGCCCTTTGTGGAATTACCCATCCATTCATCCCTAAGGCCCATCCTTCCGACCCCACGTCTTATTTAGGCACTAGGTTGGAGGCCCATCTAAGCCACAACTCCTGTCAACCAGCCAACTTACGTGCCTACCCGCACAAGGCTTGAGGCCCGCACAATATACGTATATACATATATATATATATATATACACACATATATATACACATATATGTGTATATATATGTGTATATATATGTGTATATACACATATATATACACATATATGTGTATATATATATATACATATATTTGTATATATGTATGTATGTATGTATGTATGTATATATGTATATATATACATACATACATACATATATACATATATATGTATATATATACATATATACATACATACATACATACATATATATACATATACATATATACAGATATATATATCATCATGACATCACGTGGCCTACTCAGCACCACCTGTGGTCCAACAGTCACTATCAACCTCATGCAGGCCCAATCCAGCCCCTTGCACGGTCAATAGGTAAGGCTCCATCCAGGCAGCATATACCCCATAAGACATCTCACATGTCTTAGGTGAAGTTCTATCTTAGCAACCAACACCCTCTGTAATACACCTCACCATCACACACTCTATAACTAGTGGAGGTTCTACCTGAGCAACCTTCCACTTAACTACCACTTTCTTATAAACTCTCACACTACATAACAAAATATATGTTTGCTCAGTGACCCTTATGCTCGCTCATCGAGTACCTTCTATACAAAGGGCATACTTTCTCTTTTGAAGGTTCTCATTTAGCGAGATACTTTTAACCGAGAGCCACAAATCTCCAAGGCCCCATTTCGCTCAGCGAGGACAGGTCTCGCTCAACGAACACCTTTAGAACACTCATCCCTCGCCTAGCGAGTATTCGACTTGCTCAGCGAATCACTTTTTGGAAAATTTCTAGAATTCTTATGATCACTCGTTCAGCGAAGTGATTTTCGCTCAATGAATCTCCTTTTTTCTTCACACATTCATCCTACCTCAAGAACACTCGCTTAGCGAGGTCCTAACTCGCTTAGCAACTTGCAAAACTCAGAAACATCGACTCTCTTTGAAAACCCAAAAAATCACAACTCTCCATTCGTTACTACCCCAAATCAATCCCACCAGGGCCCATTAGCGTCATACAGCATTCAGCAACAACATATTTTAATAGATTTTACATACAAATCAACAATCACAACAAATCCGCAACCAAGAGAGGAAAAACCTATTTCAACTACAAATTTCAACCCAGCATCAATTTAAATCTATTTTAGCATAAACCAAGACCACATTCACGCTTAACAACACTTATACAACAAGTTTACAACCAAAGTAAGCTTCCTTTATCTCTAAAAGTTCCTGAATCTGAATTTAGGTTCCTTGAGAATCTAGTGTCTTAAGCTAAAACCTTTCAAGAATCTATCCTTTTCTCACCACAAGCATTGAATTGGGCCCGAAATCCTTTGACTACCTATAGTAACTCAAGAAATTCTAGAGAGAGATAGAGAGAGATGAAGAGAAGAGAGAGAATGAGAATGCGTGAAATGAGAGAAGACTTCTCTCTCCCCCTCTCTTATATACTCAACTCTCCGGAACCTTCACATGAACTTTGAGCTAATTGAGGCTCAAGCACATACCTCAAGTTTCTTAAGTTCAAATCGGTATTTCAAACAAACAACACTAAACCATCATCGTACACAAAATTCATGCACAACAACAATTCATTTATTTCTTTTAATTACCTAGATTACATATCTAATTTTCACTTTTTAATTATCAACGCATTGAATCATGCATTAAAAAAAACATGGTGTTACAATAATAATAATGGGATTGCAAAAATACAATAATAATGTATCTTCAATTTGTGGATAACACTCACAAATTGACTCACTTTTTTCTCTCTTAGAAACTCTCTTTAAAGATCTTTCTATTTTTTTTTTCTCTTGTGAGGATGTGCTTTTCGCTTTGCTTGGTGTGTTTGCATTGTGGGACTCTCCCTCTATTTATAGAGGGGATTTACACTTGGTGCAATTAATGCACCGTAGAAGTGGTGGGAGGTTGAAAGAATTTCAACCTTTTCTTATACCATTTCACATTTGCTATTGCAAGGTAATTTCCAACTAGCATAATTTTCTTACATTCACATTTGTTTTGGGTCATAAATTTCCACCCCACAGACTTTTTGCTGGATGTACTCAACAATTCTCCCCCTCCAGCCAAAGGAAAATATCCTTGGATCAATTTAGGATTGATGCTAAGCTTGCAGCTTCTTTACAAAATTCTAACTTCTCTTTTGTTAGAGCTTTTGTCATCATATCTGCCTCGTTGTCATTGGTGTAGATATTCTCAACTCGTAGTTGTTTACTTTTTAACACATTACAGATCCAGTGATACCTTATATCAATATGTTTTGACCTTGCATGAAAAGTTGAGTTTTTACTGAAATAAATTGCACTTTGATTGTTGCAATAAAGAACATAGCTTTTTAGCTTCTTGCCTAACTTTTGTAGGAACTGCTTCGTTTATAGGATCTCCTTATAACCTTCAGTGATATCAATGAATTATACTTTTGTGGTGCTTAAAGTAATGCACTTTTGTAGTTGCGATTGCTAGGAAATAGCTCCCCTTGCAAAAGTAATCAAATATCTTGGTGTAGACTTTCTTGAATCTACATCTCCTGCCATATCTGCATATGAATACCTAAGAAGCATTGAATTTTCTTTGCTAAAACACAAGCAATTTTTGACTGTTCCCCTTAGATACCTTATTATCCATTTCACATAATTCCAATGCTTCTTTTTCGGGTTTGATAAGAATCTGCTCACAACTCCTACAACATAAGCAATGTTTGGTCTTGTATAGATATACATAAGGCTACCCATTGTAGAAGAATAGGGCACCTTGCTCATTTCTTCTTTTTTCTTCTCCATTTTTTGGACATGGTGCCTTACTAAGTTTGAGATGGCCAAGTAATGGGACATGCATAAGTTTGGCATTATGCACGTTAAACCTTTTAAGAACTTTCTTGATATAGTCTTTTTGTGACACCTACAACATTTTTCTAGATTGATCTCTAATGATCTTCATTCCAATAATCTTATTTATTGCGCCCAGATCTTTCATGGCAAAAGATTTGCTCAATGCCTTCTTGAGAGCAACTATCTTTGTCTTATCTTTCCCAACAATCAACATATCATCAACATAGTTCTTCACAAACAGACAATGAGATTTTCTTGAAATTGTGTTGAGTCATGAAGAGATCAAACTTCTTGTACCATTATCTTGGAGCTAGTTTTAGACCACAGATACTTTTCTTCAAATGACACACTAAATGTTCCTTGCCTAGTTTTGAAAACCTTCTGGTTGCTCCATATAGATCTCCATATAAGAATGTTTCTTTGACATCAAATTGTTCTATTTCCAAGTCTAGTTTGGTAGCTAGACCGAGAATTGCTCTAATAGATGTCATCTTCACCACTAATGAGAAGATTTATTCAAAATCTATGCTTTTCTTCTAATTGCACCCTTTCACGACAATTTGTGCTTTGTACTTAGGGTTTGGGTCATTCTCTTTAGTCTTGAGTTTGAATACCTACTTATTTTTTCAATGCCTTTCTTTCTTTTGGTAATTTCACCAGGTCATAAGTCTGATTCTCTTTTAGGGATTGAATTTCTTTTTCCATGGCTTGCATCCATTTCTCTTTATCATTTGTTTTAATGGCTTTTATGAAGCTTTGTGGTTCCCCTTCATTAGTAAATTTAACATACTCATCTGAGAAATATCTTCTCAAAGGTCGTCTATTTCTTATGGATTGTCTCACTTCGGGATCATGTTCTGTTGGAATGTTATCCACTACTTGCTCTTCATTCGTCTCATCCGGTTGCATCGTATGATGAGGTTGTTCCATTTCATGAGTCTTTTCCTTAGAATTATTTATCATGACAGGGTTTGAATCTCGAATCACCTTTTGCTTTGGCTTTTTAGACTTGATATCTTGGATTGTCTGATTTCCAAAGAATACCACATCTCTGCTTTGAACAATCTTCTTGTTTGCAAGATCCCATAATCTGAAGCCAAGTTCATCTCTTAATGAACCAAGGTATATCCATTCCTTTGCTTTAGCATCAAGCTTTGCCCTTTCATCTTTCGAAATGTGAACAAATGCCTTATGCTTGAAAACTCTCAAGTGACCAAAAGATTTCTTTCTAGACCATACTTCATCTAGAAGCTTTCCATTTAAAGGTCTTGAAGGAGACAAATTTATCAGATCAACTATAGTTTTCACTGCTTCACCCCAAAATGATTTGGGAAGTTTTGTTTGAGAAAGCATGCTTCTGACTTTCTTTGCAATCATTCTGTTCATCCTTTAAGCTACTCCATTCATTTGCGGAGCCTTGGGAGGCACTTTCTCATGTCTTATCCCGCGAGTTTTGCAGTATACCTCAAATTGGCCCATTTATTTTACGCCATTATCAATTCTTAAGCATTTAAGCTTTCTTCTAGATGCTCGTTCTACAGAAGCATGAAACTCCTTGAAAGCTTAAAGAGCTTGGTCTTTCATCTTCAGTGGATACACCTACACTTTCTTAGAGTGATCATCAATAAAGGTAACAAAATATTGGGCACCACCAATGGACCTTTTAGATGTTGAGAAAACATTTGAGTGAACAAGATCCAGAATATGCTTTCTTCTTCTTGCATCATCTAGTCTTGTAAAAGATACTCTATGTTGTTTGCCTGCTAGGTTATCTTCACAAGATTCAATTGGTTGCCTTTTTATGTTTGGAAGATGATGTTTTGCAAGGATCTCCAAACCCTTCTCACTTATGTGGTCCAATCGTCTATGCTATAATTCTTTGGATGCGTCTTGAGCAACATTCTCCTTTGCATATCCTTCCTTGCATAATGTATAGTAGCCTTCCTTCTCTTCACGAGCAACAATCATGTTTCCTCAACTGAGTTTCCATCTATTGGTACCAAACTGGTTCTTTCTAGCTAAAATAAGGTTGAGGAGCATATCTAGAACATGTCGTACCTCCTTTAGCACGAGCTTATTTCCATTCTCAGTCATCAAAGTTACTTCACCAATGGCGACGATCTTACCCATGACATGGTTACCTATCTTTACCGTACCAAAATCTTTTTTTTGGTATGATGAGTAGAATCCCTCATTAGGAGTCACATATAAGGATGCTCCTAAGTTAATTATCCAAATGCAATCATTGGATGCAATTTTCTTTACCGATAAGAAATATATTCTCATCATTTGAGGCCACCATAGTGGTTGTTCCATCTTCCTTCTTTTTCTTTGGGTCAATCTGGTTAGGGTGGACTGTTCTAGCTTGTTGGTATTTCTTTAAGAATCTGCATTCATGCTTCTTGTGGCTTGGTTTACCATAATAATAACAACTTAGTTTAGTACGAGATTTGGATCCGTCTTGTGATTTTCATGATCTCCTTTGTCATGATTCTTACTTCTTCCTCTATTTTCAACAGCATTGGCTTTGAAGTAGTTGTTCAATCTTCTTTTTCTCTGTCTTTGACTCTTCATTTAACAAACTTTCTGTAACAGAATCCATGTTGAGCTTTCCTTTTGGAGCATTGCTAAAAGTGACAACTAAAGTGTCCCAACTTTTAGGTAGAGAACTGAGGACTAGAAGAGTTTGCAAGTCATCTTTTATCTTCATTTCTGCTTTTGTAAGTTGATTCATAATACCTTTAAAGGTATTCAAATGTTCGATCATGTTTTGACCATCCATGTACTCCAACTTTACCAATCGCTTGACAAGGTGAGCTTTGTTCTTGGGCATCTTCTTTTGAATCAAAGATTCAAGTTTTGTCCACAACTCATACGCATTGGTATAAGTTGATACATGCTCAAACAAGCTTCGATCAATATATTTTCAGATCATAGTTATTGCCTTCCGATACTAGAGCTCCCAATCTATATCAATCTTCCCCTTCAATTTATCCTGTTGGATGATTGGTTCGTGCAAATCCTTGTATATAAATGGTTTTCCATTATCGGCTTTCAATATGAGTAATTGTCATCAATTAGCCTAAACATATCTCTATCATGAGTAATAATTCATTCCATCTTGAATTACACAGGCTAAATTGCAAACTAAGATTTACCATATACTGAAACAATTACTGTAGTTTGTGAATAATGCACCAAATAAATTCCTAGGAAAGAGAAGTGTGTCAATAAACACACTTAAATACCAAGTCTTTCCTTAACTAGAACTTTCCTAGACATGCACTTCCACTCTACCATGTTTTATTTCTAGCAATAAGAATAATCCTTTTTTGATAAGGAAGATCAGATAATGCTGCAACCATAGAGCATACTAAGAATTTTCTTATGAATATGGCACCTTAGTAACTGAAAGCTCTGATACCATTGTTGGGAAATGCTATCATAATTTTCTTTCTCTGTAAACTCAAAATAGGTACTAAGCAGAAACGTAAAATAACAATACCAGAAATTTTTGGCATGGAAAACCTTCTCAATATGAGCAAGGAAAAGCCACGGGAACTGTAGGCCTCTTAAAACTTCTACTATAACAATAATGAGATTACAAAAATACAATAATAATATATCTTCAATTTGTGGATAACACTCACAAATTGACTCACTATTTTTTCTTTCTTAAAAAATCTCTCTAAGGATCTCTCTATTTTTCTCTCTTGTGAGGATGTGTTTCTCACTTTGCTTGGTGTGTTTGCATTGTGGAACTCTTCCTCTATAAATAGAGGGGATTTACACTTGGTGTAATTAATGCTACCATAGAATTGGTTGGGGGTTGAAAGAATTTCAACCTTTTCTTTTACCGTTTCACATTTGTTATTGCAAGGTAATTTCCAGCTTGCTTAATTTTCTTACATTCACATTTGCATTGGGTGGTAAATTTCCAACCCACAGACTTTTGGCTGGACGTACTCAACATGTTGGTGCTTCTCACATATTCTTGCAAGTTTGGGAAAACTTATTTCCGTTCCGTATTATTTTGTTATTGTGTTGATGTTTCCCCATCAATTAATTACATGTTATATTGGAGTTTTCTTTAAAATCCGGGAAGGGGTCTTAGAATTGCATATTGTGTTTGTTCAATGATAAGAACTCGTAAGTTGAAGGATAGCCACAACAGAAGAGAAGTGCGTGGCATTATTTAAAACTGCGGGTTTGTGTCCATTGAACTGTTTTATCATTTTTTTTTAATATAAAGAACTGTTTTATCATTTTAAAGTAACACATTCCTTCTTCAAATGCATATATGTCCAAGAATGAAGACGTTACAGTCTACATCTACTGAACCTTTAGGGTATATTAAATATTATCTGTCAATTTAAATTTAGGATCCTTATGTATATTCCGCGTCGATCTTCGTGCACATGCTGTTTGCCTTTCTATTCTCTTCATGACTATCACATCTGCTTTGATCTCTATCTTCCACGAACTTATTTTTTATTTTTATTTTTTCAAATTATAAATTACCACCAAACTTTGTTTTTTGATGTTCAATACTGGAATTTGAACCTAAAATCTCATATAAACTATTCAAAACTCTTATCATTAGATTGACCTTAGTGAGTTTGACCATTTGAGAGAAAAAGGTTGAGATCCCTTAAACATGTTTTAATCTTGAGATTTATGTGTAAGAAAAAAAATGATGTTAAGGGAAATCATATCTTTAGTGCTTATCATATTTGAGAGATTAGATGTTTAGACCAAAAAAAAAATATAAATAGAGAAATGATAGTAACACACTTTTTAATAATTTTTTTTTAACACACTATCTATTATTGTTGAAATTTATAAGAAATCAAATATTTTTGTGAGTCTCACTTCTTATTTAATAAGTGTCACTTATAATATTATAAATTTCAATAAATTTTAACCAATAAAATTTGATAAAAGAAGTGTATTGCTACCCTTCCTCGTATAAAAATGTTCACCGGATGCATGTGTATGATCTGAAAACAAGATAGGATAAAAAGTTGAGCCCACCAGTGGTAGTGTTTCTTTTGGCAACATCCGGCTAGAAATAAAGTACATTAATTTTTATTCCTCTCCCACTATTGGAGTGGTGGTCGTGGTCCTGCCTGCTAAAGCTATTTTGCAAACAAAGATAATTATAATAATTTCTCCATAAAAGTCTTTTTCTTCCCTCTAAAATAAGGATATGTTACATCTTTTACAAAATGAAATGGTGGACTCTAGTCAAAAGACAAACTATAGAAAGAGGGGAAGGTAAATTTATTAACAATACAATGTAGCAGGCATAAAGGTTCATGTATTGTCCGCATGTGTATCATTGTGGAGGAAATCCGTGTCTAAGACAAAAGGTCCCCCTTTTACTTTAAGTTAAACGTTGGATGTTGATTTTTTTTTAGTGTACAATAACGACAATAAAATTAGAACTTATTAATTAGATCTTTTCCTTAATTAATGTATTAATTAATTAGGTCTTGACTGGCCAACGATTTGGTTATTTGCATGACCTATTACAATATGTGAATCATTTTCATATCAATAAAACATTGGCAGCTCCATAGTAGTGGTGGAAATGGGAGAAGAGCTAAAGGAGAAGCTTTTGCATCAGCCAAACAATTCTTTAGGCAGTGCTGAAGAGGAAGAGTCACTGGGGAAAAGGGTATGGGAAGAAAGCAAGAAGATGTGGGTGGTAGCCGGCCCTGCCATATTCACAAGGTTTTCAACGTTTGGAATCACTGTGGTTAGTCAATCCTTCATTGGGCATATTGGCTCAACTGAACTAGCAGCCTATGCCCTTGTTATCACTGTCCTAGTAAGGTTTGCAAATGGTGTATTGGTAAGTGTTCAATTCCTCTACCCTTAAGTTCTCTCTTCCCCTAATTCTACCCTTAATTCTTCACCTAATTTTTCAATTGAAAACTGCAGATTGGTATGGCAAGTGCATTGGAAACTCTTTGTGGGCAAGCATATGGGGCCAAAAAATATGACATGCTTGGAGTGTATCTTCAAAGATCCTGGATAGTGTTGTTCATGACCACAATACTTCTTCTTCCTATTTACATCTTTACCACTCCCTTGTTAGAGGCTCTAGGCCAAGAAAAAAGTATTGCTCAAGTTGCTGGAAGCATCTCTCTCTGGGCAATAGGCGTGATATTTTCTTTCTCTGTGTCATTCACCTGCCAAATGTTCCTACAAGCACAGAGCAAGAACAAGATTATTGCCTACCTTGCAGCAGTTTCAATTTCAATTCACGTTTTTCTGTCATGGCTTTTAACTGTTAAGTTCAAGTTTGGTCTCAACGGTGCAATGATATCAACACTTTTGGCATATTGGATTCCAAACTTGGGCCAGCTTGTGTTTATCATGACTAAGTGCCCTGACACATGGAAGGGTTTCTCATTCTTGGCCTTCAAAGATCTTTGTCCTGTTATCAAGCTTTCAGTCTCTTCTGGAGCTATGCTATGGTAAGAATTTAAGCAATTTTCATCATCAATTTTTGATTATGTATAGCTTATAATGATCAGGTCCTATTACCAAACCAGGATCTCATCTTTTCGCCCAGTGTCACCTCTCCTCATTGATAAAATTGTAGAAGAAACAACATACCAATTCGTAATATTTTTTGGTTCAAACTGCTTGAGAGTTAGAAAAATAAGTTTTGGTTACTGTTTTTCTTAAGTGGTGTCTGTCTAATACATCACTTCTCAATTTTCTCAAAATTTTGAGAGCGTACTACTTCTGTGTCGCAGAAAAAAACAAGACTACAATTTTTGTATTGTCTAGGACTAACATAAATCTATGGTTCATTTTACAGTCTTGAGATTTGGTACAACACCGTTTTGATTCTTCTAACAGGCAACACGAAAAATGCTGAAGTTTCCATTGATGCTCTGGCCATATGGTAACTATATCTCATTCTTTTTTCTTTCTTTTTTTGGACCAGTAAGATTTAAGGGACATGATCCCCTGCTTGTTCATATTGAAATTAATCTGTTGTTTTAACCAAAGTATAATTGTATATTTAAATCATTTTTGCAGCCTCAACATCAATGGCTGGGAAATGATGGTAGCCCTTGGTTTCTTTGCTGCAGCTGGGTACTTCTTTCTTCACAATCTCATTTAAATAAAAAATGTGTGAGAAATAAAAAAGCAAAAAAAATTTGTGATTTTTTGTAAAAGATATAGCGATCGATGCAAAACATAAGCTATTTTTCCTTCACAATAAATAAAATAAGAAAAAATAGGCTATGCACAGTTTTACACTATCATCCAATCATAAGTCACTATATATAATAAGTTTGTTGACTTTTATAATAATTATCTTAAAAATCATATCAATAGTAATTTCTAATTAGTTAACAGTATAAAGCTTTTTATATTAATAGTACATAGCCATTAAACTCATAAAATAATATTATTCATACAATAATTTTTTATAACAATTTTTACACATTCACTTTTTCTCTTTATTTCTTTATACTATATTATCTATCTTTGGTGGATACCTTTTCATTCAAAATACCCTATTAACATTTATCATTTTTCTCTATCTCTCTCTTCTTATTACATTATAGTAGTATCACTTATTATATTTACAATTCTCTTTCTTTCTCTTACTAAGTGTCAAATAACTTCTTAATATTCACCAATCATTTTTGTATTAAATTTTTGTTTTCTTTTTCTATCTCTCTTGTGTATAATTTGTTATAAAAATTTAATGTATAAATAACCTTAGTCATTATATGGGAAGTTTAATTTCTCTGTAGTAATTTTTTACATGAAACGCAAAGGCTTAATAATTTGTTATATTGGCTTTAAATATAATATTATTTTATAATATTAATTCCGAGTTGTCATTGTCAGACTTTAGTACCCCAATTACCTACAAAGAAATAGAATGATTGATATCCCAAAAAATAAATATAATGATTGGTTGCATATTGATTATTTTTGCAGTGTCCGGGTGGCAAATGAGCTTGGGAGAGGGAGTTCAAAGGCTGCAAAATTTTCCATTCTGATAACAGTTCTCACGTCATTTTCCATTGGGTTCGTGCTATTCTTGGTGTTCCTATTTTTGAGGGAAAAACTTGCGTACATTTTCACTACAGACCCAGAAGTGGCTAAAGCCGTTGGCGATTTATCACCTTTGCTGTCATTTTCCATCTTGTTGAACAGTGTTCAACCCGTGCTCTCCGGTATTCTATATTATTATTATTAGGGTAAATTATATTATTGACATTCTTATAATTCTCAATCTGTGATTTTAGTATCTTATTTTTAATTCTATGATTTTAGTTTTTTAATTTTCAAAAATCTGTAATTTTGGTCTTCTTATTTTTTATTATTTTAGTCTTTTAATTTTTTAAAATTTGCAATTTTAGTCCCTTTAAAATTACGGATTTCTGTGATTTTTAAAATTTTATTCTAAAATTAGAGGACCAAAATTATAAATTTTTAAAAATTAAAGGACTAAAATTCCAAAATTAAAAATAGGAAACCAAAATCATGAATTTTTAAAAATTGAAAGATTAAAATGGCAGAATTAAAAATAAAGGGACCAAAATTGCGAATTGAGAATTATAAGGGGACAAAAAGTGTAATTTAGCTTTATTATTATTATATATGTGTCTTAAATTTTTTTGCGTACATTTCTTATATTTTAATTTCCTCAACAAGGATAGGTATGGTACGTAAGTGGATTATTGGTGCCAATTATTCACCGCCTGTCCGGCCCATCTACATATAAATTTAAGATTACTAAATTTAGTGTGGAATGCGTTAGTTTTTAAAACTCAGTCACAGATATAAGTTGCATTAGTTTTGTCTTTCTGTGATACATAAAAGAACTAATATGACTTATATTAGTAATTTTTAGGGACTAAAATAAAATTTTTACATTTAAAGATTAATGTGTCTATGATAAAATCATTTAGGAATCAAATTAGGCCCATACTCTAAATTTAATCCAAATCATTCAATTATAAAAATAATGTAATAGATTAGATGGATTGTGTTTTTTTAAGTAATCAATGGATGGTTAATGGACCATCCGTGCTTTTTTTTTTTTTTTCATTCACTTGGCCAAACTGAGGTGATACCGATACGCATGTAATCTAGGTCTAAAATCATAAACCCAAAAGAATCAAAATTAATTTTTTGCACGATAAGTTATAGGATTAAATCATGAAAATAAACAACAAATGGTCATATACTGATTTTTGTTTTAATTTCTAAGATTATTATTTATACATTAAGATTAAAAATATGGCTTATTCTCGAGCAATGCATGGTGAACAGACTAGTAATGTCATTATATATGAATAGGAGTTTCTGTGGGAGCTGGATGGCAAAGCGTTGTAGCGTATGTAAACATAGGCTGTTATTACTTGATTGGTATTCCTGTTGGAGTGCTGCTTGATAAGCTTCTCCATTTGCAAGTCAAGGTAATTGCTTTATCTTTTGAAATTGCATAGATACTTGTTTCAAACTTTGCACAATCGTGAAGAATAATCAATAACTAATATACCATCGTATAAATTTTATATCATAGAATTATTTTACATTTAAAGTAATAAAGTTCATAAACCATAGTCTATAAAACTTGTACACAATAATTTATTGTAAAAGCCTTCTCATATAATGTCTTTGACTAAGAGGAGATGAGTGCTCAAATCTATGTCACTTTTGCAGGGTATTTGGATTGGAATGTTGTTTGGAACATTTGTTCAAACCGTGATGCTTATTACAATCACATTTAAAACTGATTGGGACAAGCAGGTAAGCTATTTACTATTGGCTCTATGATTGTGAAATTGATTTTCCATGTTTCATGGAAGCTGTTAAAAGTATATGTGAATGTTACAGGTAGAGATAGCTCGAAATCGTGTTAACAAATGGGCAGTGGTGGAGAACGAAGAATCAAGCAGTAGATCGAGCATATCTAGCTAAACAGTATATTTAGCATTATTTGATATTTTAGTTCTTCACTCCATCATTTTGTCTATTGTGTGAACCCGTAATTAGCAAAGTCACTTTTGTGGAATGTAAAGTTAAGAATTTACGGTGCATTTATGATGAAGTAAAATTTTTCTTCATTCATGTAGATGGTGATTAGAAGTTGGAGGCCTTTTATTCCTATAAATAGTACCCTCCTTCTGAGTTTTGTGCATCCCATCCAAGAGAGAAAATTGAGTGTTCTCTAAGTGTTTGTTTCTCTTATATTATAGAGAGAGGTGTATTCTCCTATTATAAGAGTGTGTGTGTGTAATTGCTCTCTCCTTATATTTAGAGAAAGGATGTAATTTTCTTCCACTCAGTAAAATTATTTTTCTAGTCTTGTCCATGGTTTTTCTCTTATCAGTTGAGGATTTTTCATGTTAAATTATTGTGTATCAATCCCTATTTCTCTCATCTCTTATTTTAGCTATGAGTTATTATTTTGTCATTTTGGTATCCAACAGTGGTCTTAGAGTCAATAGGTTGCTGATACTATTTTGTTGCGACATACTTGTACGGTGCCGAATTCATAAGAAAATTCTTAGTATGCTCTGTGGTTGTAGCTTAGTATGATCTTCCACATCATAATTTTTTTTCTTGCTACTAGTAATATAGGGTAATAGTGTGGAAGTACATGTCTAGGAAAGCTTGGTATTTAAGTGTGTCCGTTGGTAACCTACCTCTCTTTTTTGAGAATTTACTTGGTGTATTAATTCATGAACTACAGTCACTGTTCCAGTATACAGTACTCTTCACGGTGGAAATTTTGCGAGCCAATTCAGCTGAAGAATTATTTGGTGTAAAACCATGGTAGCGAAATACAAGATAGAGAAGTTCAAAGGTAGTAATTTCTCCTTGTAGAAATTGAAGATAAAGGCAATTTGAGAAAAGATAATTGTCTAGATGCAATTGAAGGTAGACTCGCAAAAATCACTAATGAAAACTAGAAAGAGATGGATGACAATACTGTTGTCAATTTGCACTTAATCATGGTAGATTTAGTTTTGTCCAGTGTTGTGGAGAAGAAAATTGCAAACAAGATTTAGGATGCTTTCATCAAATTGTATTAGGTCAAGTCACTTCACATTAGAATATTCTTAAAGAGGAAACTCTATACTCTTTGAATGAGCGAGTCCACATTGGTGACGAATCATATCAACAATCTAAACACTTTATTTGCTGAGCTTACAACATCAAATTTCAACATAGCATAAAATGAACGTGTGGAGCTTCTACTTTAGAGTTTACTAGATTTGTATGATCAACTCATCATCAACATAACAAATAATAATGTTGTCGGCTGTTTATCCTTTGATGATGTTGTTGGAGCTATTCTTCAAGAAGAATCCAGGTAAAAGATTAAGGAAGATAGGTTGGAGAATTCTAAACAAGTATAGGCTTTAATGATGACGAGAGGCAGATCAATAGAACATGGCTCTAGTGGAAGTCAAAATCTTGAAGAAGGAAGAATCTCAATGCTACAATTGTGGCATGAGAGGGCATTTGAAGAAAGATTGTTGGCATAGCAAGAAGAATGGAGGAAAGAACTCTAAAGCATTAACTTCTCAAGGTTGCGTTGCAAGTACCTCAAATGATGGAAAAGCCATGTAAAACAACTACATGATGTTTGGATAGTGGATTTAGGTGCAACTTGGCACATGACTCTACATCGAGACTAGTTTTGCACTTATGAGACTATCTTAGAAGGATCCGTGTTCATGGGAAATGATTATGCCTTAGAAATTGATGGAGTTGGTACTGTTAAATTAAAAATGTATGATGGTACTGTTTGCACAATTCAAAGGGTACAACATATGAAAGGCTTGAAGAAAAACTTATTGTCCATTGGATAGTTGGATGACCTCGAGTGCAAGATCCATACTGAAGGTGGGATCTTAAAAATAGTGAAAGGTAATCTTATGGTGATGAAAGCAGAGAAGATCAAAGCTAATCTATACATGCTTTTAGGAGATACGTTGCAAGAAGCAAATGCATCAATTGCAACAGTAAACCAAGAAGTAGTAGTGATGATGTGGCATCGTAGACTTAGTCATATGTTAAAGCGACGCCTAAAAATCCTTGTAGAATGTAATCTCTTGCTAGGGCTCAAAACAGTAAATTTACCTTTTTGTGAGCACTGTATGATAAGCACGCAACATAGATTGAAGTTTGCTAGAGTAATTATTAGAAGCAAACACATACTAGACTTAATCCATTTTGATGTGTGAGAATCACCATAAATATCCATGGGAGGAGCAAATTATTTTGTATCATTCATTGATGATTACTCTAGGAGATTGTGGGTGTACCTAATAAAAAAGAAGTCAAATGTGTTCCCAATATTCAAGGAGTTCAAAGCACAAGTGGAGCTTGAGACTGAAAAGAGGATTAAGTGTTTGAGGACAAACAATGGAGAAGAATATGTAGTTGGTGATTTTTTGGCATTTGCAAATAAGAAGGCATTTCAAGACAATTTTCAATTCCACATACACCTTAGCAGAATGGTGTGGCAGAGTGGATGAACAGAACTTTCTTAGATAAAAAAAGAGCCATGTTGAGAACAATAGAAGTGACCAAATCTTTCTAGGTAGAAACAGTTAAAACCACCTATTTTGTGATAAATCGATCACCATTGACAACAATTGGTTCAAAGAAACCGATGGAGATGTGAAAAGGCAAACTAGCTTATTATTCCTCTTTACATGTATTTGGATGTTGTGTATGTGATGTACAACTTCCGAGAAAGAACAAAGCTGGATCCAAAATCTAAGAAGTGTATATTCTTGGGTTATGTTGACAATGTTAAGGGGTATTGCCTGTGGGATCCCACTACCCACAAGGTTGTTGTTAGCAGGGATATAGTCTTTATAGAAAATGAATTTCAAAGTGAGCAAAAAAATTATAACACTTTCTGTAACATCCCGGGCACTAACGAGGGCAGGGAGTGATCGCTGGTGCAACAAGATGAAGCACAGACAATGAACATCTTTTGACAGGCTTCTAGTGGGAGAAACACATGAATGAATTGAAAATACACTAGAATGAGAGAGATATAGAGGCTGTGCAAGTATAAGATTGTACAGTTGAGGATAACTTAAATGAATTAATAAGTGTTACCTATACCAACAAGATGGATTTACTTTTTGGTAGCCTATCACTTAAGAACTCCACAGTTAAGTGTGCTTAACTTAGAGCAATTCTGGGATAGGTAACCTCCTAGGAAGCTTCCTAGGAAGTGTATGAGTGAGGACAAAACATGTTGAAAAGTCTGGTGTTGGTTTATGGGGATAGTCGTTGATCCTGAAAGCAGTCAGGCATTATAAAGTGGTATGAAAGTTTATTGTTGGTGTCTCAGAAAGGGCTACCTATGGAGCGTTATATATGATGGAGGGTTCTGACCAATGAGGAAGTTGAGTGAAGTGTCATCGAGTGAAGAGTCATATAGTGTGAGCCGTTGAGATGTCATCTCTCAAAGGCGGTACTATGATACGAACTTTGGTATTATGTGGTGTCACACTTCCCCAGAGACTACTTTGGTGTAGACAGAGGGAAAGTTTAAAGAATATGATTTTTCTAAAGCAAAACCAGAGTGGGAAGAATAAAAATCAAATGAGGTCAATGATGGAGATGTTCAATGAATAACATATCAAATCAACAAACCATCTTGGCACTCATACTATGTCATGGAAAGTCATGATGCGTATTGTCTTCTAATTAAAGAAGGAGAACCATCAACCTTTCAAGAGGTATTGAGGAGTTCAGATGGTTCTTAATGGATGGCAGCAATGCATGAAGAAATGGAAGCATTACATAGAAATAAAACATGAGAGCTTCTTGAATTTCCGAAGGGTCATAAAGACATCGAAAATAAATGGGTATACAAGATCAAATTAGATGGTAATGATCAAGTGGAACAATATCATGCAAGATTGGTGGTCAAAAAAGGTGTTGACTTTAATGAAATATTCTCATTGGTTGTCAGATTAACAACTATTAGAGTTGTTCTGACTATGTGGGTTGTATTTGACTTACATCTTGAACAACTTGATGTAAAGACTGCTTTTCTCCATGGAGAACTTGAAGAGGAAATATATATGCTCCAATTGGAAGGCTTTAAAGAACAAGTAAAAAAAAACTGGGTTTACAAGTTAACCAAATCTTTTTACAATCTAAAGCAGGTGCCAAGGTGTTGGTATAAGAGCTTTGATTCCTTCATTATTAGCCTTGGTTACAACAAACTAAGTTCAGACAATTGTACGTATTGCAATAGGTTTGATGATAATGATTTTATCATTTGTTGTTATATGTAGATGACATGTTGGTGGTAGGTCCCAACAAAGATTGAATTCAAGAATTGAAGACATAGTTGGCTAGGGAGTTTGATATGAAGGACTTGGGACCAACAAACAAGATTTTAGAGGTGCAAATTCACTAAGATAGAAAAAATGTGAAGATTTGGCTTTCTCAAAAGAATTACTTACAAAAGGTATTGCAGTTCTTCAAGATGCAAGACTTTAAGCCAATTTCTACCCCACTTTCTATCAATTATAAATTATCCTTAAGTATGAGTCCTAGCAATGAAGCAGAGAGGATGAAAATGTCTTGAGTATCATATACATTAGTGGTGGGAAGCCTTATGTATGCCATGATTTGAACAAGACCAAACATCGCACAAATAGTGGGAGTGGTTAATAGATTTAAGGTAGATCCTGGTAGAGCGCATTGGAATGTTGTTAAGAGGATCCTTAGATACATTAAAGGAACATTAGGTGTTGCATTATGTTTTGAAGTATCAAAATTTATTTTCAAGGACTATATCAATTCAGATTTTACAGGTGATCTTAATTAAAAAAAAAATTCTACTACTGGCTATGTGTTTACACTTGCAAGAGGAGTGGTAAGTTAGTTATCCAAATTACAGACTATTATAGATCTATCTATCATAGAAGCTGAATATATGGCAGCTACTCAAGCATGTAAGGAAGCTATTTGGATTCAAAGGTTAATGGAAGAACTTGGACATAAGCAACAAAAGACTACTGTATATTGTCACAGTCAAAGTGCCTTGCACATTGTAAGGAATCCAACCTTTCATTCTAGGACAAAGCACATAAATATATAGAACCACTTTGTTCGAGAAGTAGTAGAGGAAGGAAGTGTGGATGTGTAGAAGATTCATACCAAAGACAACCTAGCAGGTGTTATGACAAAGCTAATCAACACTAACAAGTTTATATGGTGTCAATCTTCTTAAGGCCTATTAGAAATGTAAGCAACAAAGAATTGGCAGGAAGGAGATATCTTTGAAAGCTCCCAAAAGTAGCTTTAAATGGGAGATTGTGAACTCGTAATCTATAAAGCCACTTTTGTGGCATGTAAAGTCAAGAATTTACGGTGCATTTATAATGAAGTTAAATTTTTCTTCATTTGTGTAGGTGGTGGTTAGAAGTTGGAGGCCTTTTGTTCCTATAAATAGCACCCTCCTTCTATGAGTTTTGTGCATCCCATCTAAGAGAGAAAATTTAGTGTTCTTTAATTGTTTGTTTCACTTATATTATAAAGGGAGGTGTATTCTCCTATTACAAAAGAGAATATATGTAATTGTTTTCACCTTATATTTAAAGAGAGGTTGTAATTTTCTTCTATTTAGTGAAATTATTTCTATGGTCTTGCCTATAGTTTTTCCCTTATCAATTTAGGATTTTTGACGTTAAAATATTGTGTGTCAATTCTTATTTTAGCTGCAAGTCATTATTCTGTCACTTTGGTACCCAACATATTGTAAATTGAAAACATATTTTAATTTGATTAAGATCTTTTTTCTTTCCTTCTTATTTTATCTTCTTTTCACAAGTAGTATTATTGATATAGTTGAGCTTTTGATGGTTTTTCTAACCTCTTGGGTTTTTGTGATTTTTGTGTTAAGTGAAAGAGGTGAGCAAGATCTTCAGCCTTTGTGGAGATGGATACCAGCTGTAAAGGTATTGATATGCTCAAGTCAATATATGAATTATTAAAAAATAGTGTGTGGAAAAACTAGGTGTACATATATGGTAGAGTTATAAAGGCTTTATTTATAATGGATGCAGTGGGTCGTACTCATTTAGAGCTGTCAAGTGAGCCAACTCGACTCACTTGGGTTGACATCATCACAGGTTAAACAAAAAAGTGAATCAGTCCAACCCAGCTCACTTTTGGGTGAGCCATAAAATAGTCAACTCGGCTCACCCACCATGGGTTGGTAGGCTAAATGGGTTGGCTCACCTAAAATAAAAAAATAAAAAATAAAATTTAAACATTATTTTTTTTGTGACAAAATATTATAACAATTAAACATTTAAATTTTAAACTAATGTTATGACATTTATAATTGCAAAGGGTAATTACTAATTAAGGATGCGATATATATATATATATATATATATATATATATATATATATATATATATATATATATATATATATATATATATGGAACGTATCTAATGAGAGATTTTTTTTTATATGAGAGTGAGAAGAATGAATATTGACCATTAAATCTTGTCATGAATGGTCAAAATTAAAAGATATAAAATCATGTGAGTTTTTTAAAAAGTCACATGACTTTTTAAGTGATCACATAACATTAAATCATAACCATTCATGTACGGTTGTACGATCCAGATTTACTCCTCTCACTCATATAAAAATCACCCTATCACTAGATGCCCTCCTATATATATATATATATATATATATATATATATATATATATATATAATGAGTATTTAAAAAAAACTTATTAATCTCTAACCTAGCTCACCACGGGTTCAACCTGAGTGAGTTGTGAGCTAAGTGAGTTGGGCCCCGTTTTTGCTTATAATCATGGCGAGCTAGATTTTTCAACTCAACCCGACTCGAACTTGTGGTGGGCCGGGTAGGCTCGCCAGGTTGTGACCCACTTTGATAGCTATATACTCATTACATTCGAGAGTAATCAAGAATAATCCTAACAAAATGTGAATCCTTTTAACTATAAAATATGTTAGAACCCTTAACAATTAAAAAAAAAAATCAATTGTTTTCTCAAACTTGAACTAAATTGAGCATATTATAAATCTTTGCTTGAATAATATCGATCAATTCTCAAAAATAACAACAATAATAATAATGATAATTGATAATTCTAACAATGAGTCTTTTTTATATGGTAAGGGAAGTTTTGGGTTAATTAGTTAATTTTTTTTAAGGCAATTGGGACTATGTTTCTTAAGAGATAAGTGTATCCTTATATCAATAGAATACTACCAACTTTTCTTTGACTTTTTTTTTGTGATATACATATTAATTTATTTTTCTTGATGTCAATATCCTTTTCTGGGATGTGGGTCCTTTGTAGTGAGAAAATTCACTGCACCAAGTAAAGTGGAAATAGTACCATTTTCTATAAAAAATTGTACTTATTGTTATCAGGTAAATAATTAAACGAATGACTTGACTAGTTGCTCCAACATGATTCCAAAATAAGATCAGATGATTTGGTGTAGAGAAGGAAAATTTCCTCCTCGACTAATGGGTTCCTAAGTCACTTTCAGGAAGCATTTGGTCTACGGGAAATTAAGATTGGATTTGTTGGAAAATAATTACTAAAAACAGTAAATAAAAGCGATAAAAGAAAGACAGTAAAATAAATGCAAGATAAATTGATAAATAAGTTGTTTGATTGATTGGATGTGTCCAAAACTTGAAGTACATGATCTATTTATAAGGTGTAATAAGATATAATCTAACTAGCCACGTTTTTCTACTTGACAACAACTTAGATCGTGGTTAAGATTCTATTTAACTAGATTTTTGCTCATTCGGCTAATCTTGACCCTTAGATTGGTTTATCAGAGCATGGTGGGTCTACATGTTTAAAAGTGTCTCAAAATTGTCCCTATTTTTCAGGCACCTCACTCCACTATCTAGATCCTCTAGAATGTAGCATTAACCACCAACCTTAACCGTTGAAATCTATTGTTAACTACCTCCTATTTTGTAAGGAGTGTGGGCTTGACCAATTTTCACCGTTCTTGAACTTGTATCTCCCAAGAATCATGGAGAATCTTATCATCCCTTAAGCTTTTTAGATTATTTCTCATGCTAATCCTTTTTTTAAGCAAGGCTAGCTGAATTCTAAAGCTTTTGTTGAGGCATACTTAGTCGAATAGACTCCAATGCTAAAGCTAGCCAAATTACTTTCACATAGCAACCCCATTCAACTAAGGCTTCGCTAAACCAAATTCGGCCCATTCTTCCAAGTACCCATGCTGAATGGTCTTCCATTTTGCTAGTTGAGGTTCTCTTCATCTTAATGGAATAGTACAGTCACTAGCCGAATTCTACAAAACTACTATCTTATCTTTAGATGTTATGAATTTTGCACTCACCAACACCCATTCTGTTGAATCCTCAATAGTTGAATTTTGCAAAATAACTAAATTCAACATGATCCAAAGTCAACTCTATTAAGGCTTTGCTAGTCGAATAGTCTTTTTTTAACCAATGCATGAGGTAGTCAAATTCCTTAAGTATTAATTCATTCAATTCGGTTATTAAATCCTTCACAGTCCTTCCTATAAATATCAACATAACTTTGAGTATTGCTAAATTTAATTCAAACTTTAAAATGGAACCTTCTAAATTTCAAGGATTTCGTTTGTAATTATTAACACCCTTAACAAACCTCTTACATTTAACCAACAAAGAGGAATTTACCAAATTCATGCTAGCTAGATGAATGAGTCAATTCAGCCTAATCTTAACAAAAAGTCCTTGCCTTTAGTTGATGCTTCTAAGCTTCTAGATTCCATTACCATTTTAGCTAAAATTCCTTGGCCTGAGCCTTTAATAATTTCAACTAATTTTTAGGTGCTAATACTTATATAATTTATTTATAATCTTATGTGGTGATAAGCGTTAATTTGACACCAATGGAGTGTTAGAATCGCCAGAGAGAATAAGAATATATTAATGATTTTGTTTTTATCTTACAAACAAGAGAAACTTAATATAGTCACAAAGTATAATTACATGATATATACAATTAATCTGCTATTTTTCATTAATTAATTTACTATATTGATTTGAAATCAAGTATTATAGAGAAGTTATATATTTTTCGTGTGAATTACTTGAGATTATATCAACATCTTTTTGTACCCTTTGGGTTTGTGTTTAGGTTTTTTCCCTTGCTTTGTTGGCGTGTAGCTGGAGAGCTATGTATCCTCTAGGTTCTATGGATCATCTAGGCTCTCATCTGACTTCGGTAAAGCTTCAAGGACTAGTTTTGACCGACCTATACCTAATCATTTACATATGCAACACACAAATGGTCCTTAGTTTGAGGTCTTATAACTGACCTTTAGCTCAACAATTGCTCGAATTTATCCTCATCTACCGTTTAGCTCGAGGCTAGAGGGCTATGTACCCTCCAGGCTATATGATCGAGCTTTGTTGCCAAGTTTCAGTGACTGAGCTCAAAGGTAAGGCCTTATGACTGAGTTGCTTAGGTTGACCTTTATTATCGAGTGTGGATTCTACATCCTTATTCGTTTCAATGGTCTTTAAGTTATCAAGCACACTAGGGGGCAGGACGTGTCTAGCAACAGTCAAAACACTAGGCTTAACGGCCACATCATGTTAATGACTTTTACCATCGAAGAATCGAGGAGTGGCTCTACATTCGATAAGCGAAGAAATTACCACCGAGAATCCCAAAGTTGATCCTAACATGGTAACCTACAAACATAATGTCAAGAAAAAAATGCTACAGGGGCAAATTGACTACTATGAATGCTCTGGTGATAAGCTAACTCTGGTACGGTAATTGGAGACTTACTCATTAATGAAACATTTTGGCGCCACTATAGGGCTTGGTGAAACAATTCTTGACGCTTCTATTTTTGGCCTTATACAGGCGTACGTTTGCAATGATTAGGATGTAGAACGATGTAGGACCAAAGGATCAAACCTTTGATAACTCAACCATGCAACAGTTGTTGTCCTCAATGGAAGAGATAAGGAGGAGAACGGAGCACAAAAGCACGGAAGTTCAAGAGACAATGTGCTAGGAGAATGCGGAGGCTAGGTGGATAGTGGAAAAGGCTGAGCACAAGAGCGCAGATGCTCAATAGTTATTGCGTGAGGAAAATGTAGAAGCTAGAAGGGGATTTAAGGATACAAAGAGGACGAATGAAGAGGTGCAGCAAGAGTTGAAGGCCTAGGTCACTAACTTAAAAAAGATGGATGGGGTGGTTGCCGTTGAGCCACTCAGAGATTTCCAGTCGTTCTTGGACGTGATCAAGAATAAGTCCATTCCTCCACACTTATTAGTGTCGAAGTCTGAGCTCTTTAATGGTACACAAGATCTGCATCAACATTTAAAGACTATTTGTGCTCGGATGTTGATTAGTGGAGGGAACGACATTGTCTGTTGAAAGATGTTTGTAGGCACTCTGATGGGCACGACTCTAGATTAGTTTAGTGGCCTTCGGTACTAATTAGTGACATGTTTCCATAATTTTTCAAGATTGTTTGCAGCATAGTTAACTTCGAAGAAGCAGAAGTCGATGACGGTGGCAGATTTGTTTGATATCCATAGTAGTAAGGTGAGTCCTTGAAGGACTATTTGGCCAGGTTTAATGGAGTTGTAGTATGTGTACAAAATCTAGATAAGAGAATGCTTGTAGTAGCATTTACCAAGTGACTATGAGCAAGTCTGTTTGGGGAGTCGTTAGTCCATCGGTAGGCTAAAACTATGACGAAGATACGAGAGAGGGCGACACGTCATATCGAGGTAGAAGAAGTGATGACGAGGAAAAGGGAGGCCGAAAAGAAGAAGGGCATGTAGGGTGCCAAATCACAATTGGGGAGAGAGTTCCTGAAGGCATTGAGGTTATGAAGGGAGGAAAGAGTTATAGGAGTTGAGAGACTTGACACCGCTCAATACATCACTGAGACAGATATTAAAGGATGTTAATAATACAAAGCTGTTGAGTTTTCATCAAAGCTCAAATTGCCAACTTGGCCCTGAAGTTGTACATGGTGTAAGTTTCATAGAGCTTATGGCCACAAAATCGAAAGGTGTTACACCCTGGTCAGGCAGATCAAAAAGTTGATTAGGGAAGGACACCTCTCTAAGTATGTATGGCAAAACGCTAGTTTCAAGGATAGAGATGACATAAGCAATCAAAAAGAAAGGCGTGACCCTCTACTAGGATCGATTCCAAGCTCGGTGAAGACCGATAGGCATAAGCAAGTTGTTTTAGGCAACTTCAACACCATCGCAAAAGGATTCACTAGTGGTGGACTGACATTTACAGCATGGAAGAGGTACGCTTGATTTGTGTGTCGGTATCCACAAAGAGGGCAACGCACCATTATCCAACAATTATATTAATGGATGAAGATTACGAAAAGGTGGAGCCACATGAGGATGATCATGTGGTAATCTTTGCACTCATGATGGGGTATAACGTGAAGTGAATGTTGGTTGATTAAGGAAGCTTGACTGATGTGCTTTATTGGGACATTTTCATTTCTTTGCAGATTCCAATGGATTTGTTGTAGCTCTTTAATAACATTCTAGTTGGTTTTATAGGTGAACATATTAAGGTTAAGGGCTACGTATAGTTAAAGACCACCTTCAACATTGGCGATATGGCGAGCCACTAGGTCCATTTTTTGGATTTGTATCCTTGAGTAGACATCACTAACAAGAGACCTAAACTGATTGAAGATCTAAGGAAGTGTCCATTGGTGAAGGAGGCAAAATGGCTCGGGTTGGCACAAACTTGACACCTAAGATTGAGGTCAAGCTTGTAGACTTGCTAAAACGCAATATCTCAGTGTTTGCATAAAGCTCCGAGGGTATGCTTGGCATCAATCTTGACTTTTGATGTGCTAAAAATATGTTTATAGGTAAGCATTCCTTATCGCAGTAGTAACAAAAGGACATGAGTCCCAATATCAAACCCAAAGGACTAAATGACAATTACCAGTCTTTAGAGATTCTATATTGTTTGGAGAAATTAAATGGGTAGTAGAATGATTCAACAATGATAAATGTACAACAGAAATTGCAAAACAAGTAGCAACAAGTGGAGAAAAATTCAAAGGAAAATATGCTTAGAGTTATAGTTTCCTTTGTGCTATTAAATTCTTCACCTCTAATTCTAATTGAACCTCGTAATATTCGTCAATTACCAATGTTGCCTTATGAGTTTTATTACTAATTATTGATCATGAATTACAACAGTCCTCTCTAAGTTAATTTTTCAATTGATCATATGAGAAATTAAAACCCTAGGAAGGCATGAAGAACAAAGGGGACAATCAATTAATTATTTAATCTGAATGGAAATTAGGAATGAAGTTGATCATGCAACGAAACCCAATTTGGTTAACTTAGACGTCTACCAATTAATTACGGTACGATAGCCATTCAATTAATCGATTTAGAGTATGTAAGGGACGATCAATGCCAAGTAAGAGATAAAAATAGTAGGACAATCTAATTGACTAAATAAAACAATAATTCAATTAAAATAAAATATTCAAGGATTCCAAACACAAAGTACACCACAACCCTAACAAAGAATTTAGTTGTTCATGGTAAAATGAGGAACTATAATTCTGCAAGAATACTTAAAGAAAAGAGAGGAAGAAATTTTTTTACGCCAAAAGGACTTCTTTGGTTTGTGTCTTTGAGTATCCTATTTGTCTAGAAGAATCCTCCTCTAAAATCCAAAGACAAAGATAAGATCAAAGATTCTGAGCTGTGTCTTACTCCTTCTATTTGTAGCAAATTCTCGAAACTAAGAGTATAAGGCTTAACCTAGTCAGTTATCTGCACAACCTAGGCCCATTGAGAGTAAAAAAAAATTAAAATTCGAACCTTAGATCTACCTGATAGGGTTAGATAGTCGCTGGGCGGCTTTTTTCAAAAATTGGGCACCACGTTAACACTTGGCAGCCGCACAGCCCACCGGGTGTGCTAGCCTGCCAAGCCTACTGGCCCACTAGGCAGTTTGGTTTCCTTCCTTTCCATATTTCATATGAAGTTTTGTTCAAAATTCTTCTAACAAAAACTTTATTCAAAATGTAGCAGGTTGAATTTACAGCTTCTGTCCAAAAATATTTTTTAATACCAGATTCACTTAACAATGTTTTGGCCATTTCCTATAAGAATATATTTTTTCTTTTCACTACATGATTCTGTTGAGGTGTTCTTAGACAAGAAAAATTATGAGTTTGAATGTTTGTAAATTGTTTAAAAGACATGTTTTCAAATTCTCCTCTATGATCACTCCTAACAAAAATAATTTTAAAACCTTTCTCATTTTGAACTTTCTTACGAAGGCTTTTGAATGCATCAAATGACTCATCCTTATGGGAGAGGAATAGAACCCATGTAAATCTAGAGAATTCATCAACTATTACAAACCCATATGTTTTTCCTCCAAGGCTAGTACTCTTAGTAGGACCAAAAAGACCTATAAGCAACAGTTCTAATACTTTCTGAGTGGTCACCACATTTTTAGAATGAAAACTGGATTTAGTTTGTTTAGCCTTAATGCATGCCTTACAAATATTCTTTTCATACTTGATTTTGGGCAAACCTTTTACTAAATCATGTTTAGACAATCTTGACAGTGTTTTCATGTTTAGGTGTCTTATTTTCTGTGCCAAAGCCATTTATCATTATCAAATACTACTAGACATGATTGCTTAGACAATGAGTCCAAACTAATGCAATACAAATTTTTCATCCAAATCCCAAAAAATAAGACTTTGTCAGTTAATGCTTCCTTAATCAGGCAAGTTGTAGACTCAAACTGTACTTCATAGCCCTTGTCGCATAATTGACTGATGCTAAAAAGATTATGTTTTAATCCTTTAACGTAATAAACATTTCCTATTTGAGCAGAGTGAGGTTTACCTATTTTACCTACTCCTTTGATGAAAGCTTCTCTGTTGTCTCCAAAAGTGATAGACCCTTCATTGTCCTTCTTTTCAAGTGTTTTGTCTTTATCTCCAGTTGTATGTTTGGAGCATCCACTGTCCAAAAACCATAGCTTTCTTTTATTGTTGATCAATAGGATTTCCTACATCAGTGATTAATAAGGACTTAGGTACCCATATTTTGTTAGGTCTTTTTTAATTAGTAACCTTTCTGAGTAAGGATGGATTTCTCTTGTAACATTCTGAGGATTTGTGTCCTCTTCTATTATAGTTAAAACATCTTCCCTTGACCTTTGGGCATTGATAGGTTTATAAAAAACTACTTTATGATCATTGTAGCCTAATCCAATTTTGTCAAAAAAGTTCTTGTGTTCCAATAAGATTATCAATAATTTTTGTTCCTTCTACAAATCTCGCTAAATCCTTTGTTAGTTTGTCTACTTGTTCTTTTAGGATCTTATTTTCATTTTTCAATAGTGGCTTTATCAAGTGTAACAAACAAAGGAGCATATTCTCTTTTTTTGCTTTAGCTGTTCAAAAAGTTTAAAATGAGATTGTTGAAGACAGTGATTTGTCTTTTGTAAATATTCATTACTTTTTCTTAAATTCTCATTTTGTTCTTGAGCTTCAACTAATTGTTCTTTTAGGAAAGCACAGTTATGAGCTAAAGTGTAAGAATCTTTTAACAAGTTATCAAAGGCACATTTTAATTCTTTGAAAGTTTTAAAATCAAGAAATTCAGAGTCAGTTACATGTTCTCTGTTAGAGTCTGCCATCAAACATAAGTGAGCAATTTCATGTTCCTCATTTGAAGAGGAATCCTCCAAATCATCCCATGTAGCCACCATTGCCTTCTTTATATCACTCTTTTTTTTTTCTTTTTTAAGTTGAGGGCATTTAGATTTAATATGTACTTGTCTGTTGCATTCATAACATATTATTTGATTCTTAGAGCTTTCTCCTTTCTAATTACTTCTTGGTGAAACCTTCCCCCTTCCTTTTCTCCTTTTTAGTATTCTTTGAATTTTTCTAGAGATTAAAACTTGCTCATCTCCTCCTTTTGAGAGTTCATCATCACTTTCTTCCTTATCTTTTGATTCAGTTACTGAGCTTAAAGCTTTTGAGGTTTGACCTTACTTGTCTTTCTAGATAGCTTTCTAGGCAATTGCTTTTCCTCTTTTTGGTAGTATCTCATCCATTAATTCTTGTTTATGCACTTTGAGAGAGCCTATAAACTCATCCATTCCTAGTGCCTTTAGATTTTTGGCTTCTTGAATGGTAGTTACTTTAGGCCTCCAGATTTTTGGTAGACTTCTCAAAATCTTTTTGATCTTCTCATGGGTGGTGTATCTATTTCCTAAAGCATTTAGCTTGTTTATGATTGTGGTGAATCTATTGAACATCTCCTCAATAGATTCATGTTCCTACATTTTAAACATCTCATATTGGTGAGTTAATATATTAATCTTAGATTCTTTCACTTGATCAACTCCTCTATGTGTTGTTTGGAAAGTGTTCTATATTTCTTATGCAATCTAACATTCTACAACTTTGTCATATTCTTCTCTACTAAGTGCACATATGAGAAAGAACTTTGCTTTTAAGTTAAGAAGAAACTTTGCTTTTTCCTTCTAAAGTCCATTCTCCTTTTGATTTTTCTACTTCTTCACTAGCTTCATTCTTCTTGGTGGGTTTGTATGGTCCATAATCAATAATGTCCCATAAGTCCACATATTGAGATTCTAAGAAGAGCTTCATTCTATCTTTCTAGTAGTAGTAATCTTTTCCATCAAAGCCATGAGGTCTATTTATTGAGGATCCTTCTGCTATGAAGATACTTAGATTTTAAATAGCCATCACTTTTTCCTGGATCTTTCTCTTGCACTGTTAAGTGCACTCAACCCTAAAGTTGAGCTCTGATGCCAATTGAAATGATTAAGAATACCACAAGAAGGAGGTTGAATTGTGGTTTTAAAAAAATTATTAATTTATTTCTAATAAACTTTGAACACTTTTCAAATAAAATATGAATAATTTGTTAATGAAACCTGGTTGATAAAATCTTTACCTCAATATGAAAATTAATCTCAACAAAAGTTTGAGCTATTTCAAAACAATTCTGATTAAAGAGAAATCATTGATAATTAACTTATAAAGATTCTTGGTTCCAACACCTTTCTAAATAAATCGACTTTAGAAACAATTCTTATTATTGAAGTTGGATGAATAATGAATGAAATAAGTAAGAGAGGAGTTAGAGAAATAGAGCACACAAGTTTTTATCTTGGTTCACCTTTTACCAATGGGCTACATCTAGCTCCTACAACTTTGTGTGATTTTTCACTAACCAACCAACAACAAGTTTACAAACAGAATATAATTAACCTTTCTTAGATTCTTCTCTATCATAGAACCACTTTGGTTCTTGGAAGGAACAGACTTACTTCACTTTTTACATAATACAACCAAGAACCATAGTAGCATACTGCACTACTCTTCTTCAACACCTCGAACTGGTCTAAAGGTGCATGCTTTACAGTTACAACAGATTTTTTTTTGTGATTTTACTGCATAGAACACAGCTCCACTCTTATAAATATCTATACAAAATTGGATTACAAATTGTGGGAGTGGAAACTATCTCACAAAGAGAAGATCTCAAATATGGAAGCATTCTTTTTCTTTTTAGTATGTCTCACACAAAGGACTTGAATGTCTTCTTTGTATATCTTTTTTCTTTTTGATAAAATGGCTTCCCTTGACAATGTGAGGAGAAGAATGTCTTCTTTATAAGATCAGCAGAAAAAACTAGTCGTTAAAGATATGATTGCTGCAATTTGTAGTTGCTTTTATTAATTACAATTGCTACCACTTTATGTCAGATATAACTGTTACATTTATGCACCTTTCTGAAGTCATATGCTTTTGATATACCTTTCTGAAGCACCTTTCTAAAGGTCCAACAAAACCTTTCTCTTTGTAGTGAATCTTGTTCATTGTTCTCGATTAGGACAATTTGATGCTTCAATTGATTGCTTCAAGATATGATCACAACTTAAAATCTTTGAAGCTGTAATTTTAACCTTTCTGAAACACTTGAACAATAATGCTAGATCCTTTCAACCCTCACAAGCTTATGAATTAAATTCAAAGGGTTTGTCATAATTAAAACAAAGGTTTGAATTCAACAATATTAATATTGTTAGTATATATTTATTAAATATTAAATATGATTAATTTATTAGTATTCTTATTAGCATATATTTATTAATTTATATGCATTAATATTTAATATTATTGTATTAAATTAATAAAATATAAGTTATCAAAGTATCAATATATGAATTAATATTTAATATTATTATATATTTATTAATGTATTATTATTTAATAAATTTTAATTTATAATTTATTAGTATTTAATATTTGATTTATTAATATTGCATATTATTAGTAGATAATAATAAATTAATATTAATAAATATAAATTAAATTATATATAGTATAATAATTTATTTAGTAATAATAAATATATGTAAAATTTTGGTCTCACATTTAAGTTATATATAGTGTAATTTTTATTTATATATCAAATTAACACTTTGGTCTAGTGGTAATGATGATAGTGTCCCGATGAAGGAGCTTCGATTTAAAACCCATTACTAACATTTTGTAAATTTTTTCTTTAATTTTCATATGCCACGTCACTTTTCAAGTTAAATGTTTAACAAAAGACATTTTTTAAATGAGAATTATTGTTTATTGTGAGAAATGAAAATTGTAAATATTTTTTGATGTACAATAATAGCAGAGGTTAGAACCTATGACTTTATACATACTACATCAACCTTCTACCACTAGGCTAATCCTAGTGGATTTGAAAATTGTAAATATGAATCATACAATCATACAAAAATGGTTAAAATTAAAATTAACAGATAAAAATACACACAACGTTTAAACTAATCCATGCGCAATATAAAAATTATCGAAATGAGTTTTATTTTTTTAATAATATTTTTTATACGTACGGTTAAGAATCAAACTCTAATAAGAAGAATTTTATACAACCGATGCATATTGGAGAGAGTTATGTATTTTTTAACATTTATTTTTAGCAATTTCAAACACACTATATAAACTTAAAAAAATATAACATTCATCACTTGAGTGATAAGAACATGTACTTAAAAATGTTATTTATTTTTCTCTTAATTATTTACTAAAACAAATATTACTGTTTATGAATTTTTTAAATATTAAAAAAGTTAAGCAGGTTTAATTATTCATTTGGTCCTTATACGTGCCCCATCTTTACATTTTGGTCCTTATATTTAGAAACTATCTATTTTAGTTCTTATACATGCACTTTTAATATCGTTTTGGTCTTGTCGTCAAGTGTATCTTAATTCTATAAAATAAAACTATCACAAATTTCTGATGGCTATTTAAACCGTCACAAATTTTATGCATTTTTTTTATTTTATGAGATCAATTTGTGGCAATTTAATAATCGTCAAAAAATTGTGGCGGTTTTACATAATCAATTTTTTATTTTGTGACGATTTTTTTTTCAAAGTGTTAATACACACATGACGGTAAAGACCAAAATGATATCAAAATGTGTAGAGACTAAAATGGATAGTTTTTAAGTATAGGGACCCAAACGTAAAAATAATACAAGTTTAGAGACTAAATGAGTAATTAAATTAGTCAAATATGTTTGAATAAATAGTTTAATTAAATACTTATTTTGGAAATTCTTATTTGAATCCTCATTTATAAACTTACAGTTTTATAAGTCTAAACTTTAAAAAGTCAAGTTGACTATTTTTGAAATAGAAGATTTTTTTTTTGTAACTTTTTTTTGTGAGATATCACCCAATGAACGATCAAAAACTAATCTTTGTGCAATATAAAAATTATCGAAATGAGTTTTATGTTTTTAGTAGCATTTTTTTATACATACGAATGATATATAATGAAGAATCAAATCTAATAAGTAGGATATTTTTATACAATAGATGTATAGTGGAGAGGGTTGTGTATTTTTTTTAACATTTACTTTTAACAATTTCAAACACACTATAAAATTAATATATATATATATATATATATATATATATATATATATATATATATATAATTCATCACACGAGTCATAAGAACAAGTACATAAAAATGTTATTTATTATTCTTCTTAATTATTTACTAAAACAATATTACTATCTATAAATTCTAAATATTAAATAAGTCAAATATGATTAAATAAATAGTTTAATTAAAAGTGTCATGATTAAGGTTATGTTCAGAAATTTTTTCAACAAACACTTATAGAAAAAAAATAAAAAGATAAAATGAAATAAATTTTTTCTATATATTAAAATTGGCATATACAAAAATTAAAATTAATTTTTGAAAAGTTAAATAAAATAGCTTCTATAAATTAGTTTATAGAAAAAATTTAATTTATTTTACCTTATATATATATATATATATATATATATTATTTATTAAATTTCATCTATTTGGAAAGTTAATCTAAACATCAACTAAATCGTAAACTTTATGGTATTATCATAAAGTTTCGCAACAGAAGTTGTTGCTCTTTTGTGCTTTTCCTGGAGCTAGAGGAGGCGAAAACGAATTGCTATTCGATCCGTCAGAGAACATAGCATGTTACCTAAGCCGCCATTCCAAAGACATCATCCGTGATGTCACTCACTCAGTTTCTCACCTCGCAAGCAAATCATTGTACGCACACGCCAAAAATAAAATCATTCATCACTTGGACTGCACAATAACCACACATGTTGTTATATATGTATATATATATATATATATATAACAAATTTCATACGATGAAATAAATGTATATTATTAAAATTAAAATCCCCGTCCCGTGATCATGTCATGTTCTTTTGTCATAGATTCGGTGTTCTAGGAAGCGTATGATTTGGTCCACATCACTCATTGGTCAACATCAAACTGAAGAATTTTTATTAATTGTCCAACTCTTGTTCTTATTTTAACGTTTTTCTCTTTCTTTCAACATAACACGTAGCATAGCCTCTTCAGGGCCATCCCGCAAGCCAAACCAAAACGCTCCATAATGGAGGGAGACCTAAAGCAGAAGCTGTTGATCAAAGAGAAAACATTAGAAGAAGAAGAAGAAGAAGAGGAATTATCATTGGCGAAGAAGGTGTGGAGAGAGAGCAAGGTGATGTGGATAGTGGCAGCACCAGCCATATTCACTAGGTTCTCCACCTTTGGTCTCAATGTTATAAGCCAAGCATTTATTGGCCATATTGGCTCAAGGGAATTGGCAGCTTTTGCTCTAGTGTTCACCGTGCTCATTAGGTTCGCCAATGGTATTCTGGTACGTTTTTTTTTCCCTTAATTTTTCTTTTTAACAAATCTTGACAATTTTTTTTTAATGGATATGAAAAAAAAAATGGAACAAACTGCGTGCATATGTTGTATAATCTTCGGAATATGTTTCTGTCTCTACGTTTTGCTGCCTCAGTATGTTATTCTGATTTTATTTTATTTTTTTTAAGGAAAAAAAAAACACAGGATGTTCTGTACTTCTTCTGTATTATTTGCTTCAGAGAGACAGAGATCACTCCTATGTTTCATCCATTAAAAATTAAATATTTTCGTACTTGTTTTTGGTTAATCAGAACAAAATCTTTTGGTGTTATAGTATCGGTTCGTGTGATTGGCTGAAATCGGGTTATAAGAGAAACATAGTTTGTAACGACAACGAGAATAAAATATAGGTTGCAGTTTGTGAACATCTGCTACCACAATTTATGTTACCTTGTGGGTGTGTGTATGATTTCATTTATTTATTTTTATTGAGCCTATATATGGTATACAAATATAATTTTTTGGATGAAACTGTGTTGGTGTTGTGTTACAAATATTGCAATTACAATATAATGCTATTATAATGACTAGAATTTATTATGTGCAAGATGACAATTGCAGTTGGGAATGGCGAGTGCATTGTCAACACTTTGTGGACAAGCATACGGTGCAAAAGAATATGGCATGATGGGAGTGTATCTTCAGAGATCATGGATAGTTTTGTTCGTAACTGCACTCGTTCTGCTTCCCGTGTTCTTCTTCACAAGCCCAATTTTGACGCTCTTAGGCCAAGACGAGAGCATAGCAGAAGTGGCAGGAAACATTTCTCTTTGGTCAATTCCTGTCGTGTTTGCTTTCATTGTCTCATTCACTTGCCAGACATTCCTGCAATCTCAAAGCAAGAACTTCCTCATTGCATTCTTCGCAGCTTTTGCAATAGTCATTCATGTGTTTCTCTCGTGGCTTTTGACAATAAAGTTCAATCTTGGGATTGCTGGTGCAATGACTTCAACAAGTTTGGCATACTGGATTCCCAACATTGGCCAACTTATTTTTGTCACGTGTGGTTGGTGCTCTGATACATGGAAAGGTTTCTCATTTTTGGCATTCAAAGACCTCTGGCCTGTTGTCAAGATGTCCCTTTCAGCTGGTGCCATGTTATGGTGAGATTTCTCTCTATCAACAGGTGGGCTGAGCCTGAGTTATTTGCAAATGAAATGATTGTTGGTTTTGAATACACTTGGATTCCATGTAATCGGGGAATTAACACATTCATGCTGTCAGAGGATCGGAATCGTTGGATGAAGATCAGATGACTCATATTTTATCTTACAAGTCAGACTTAAAAAATAAGCATCTGAGATTTGACTCATCTGATCTTCATCCAATGGTTCTAATTTATGACTGTATGAATGCGTGACTGCATGGAATCCATTTCTGTTATTGAGTATGAATCTTGATGATTTCTTTCTGTCCATTGATGTGAAGTTTACACTGAGAGTGTAAAAGGGTGTGATAAAGAAAGATGTCAATGGAATATTTTTTCTTAGAGGATCTAGATTTTACTATATTGTTTATCGTGAACAAAAATGTAGATAAATATAGATATATGTCTTCCTAACTTGAAGCTGTGTGTATTTTACAGTCTTGAGCTCTGGTACAACACAGTATTGGTTCTTTTGACTGGTAACATGAAAAATGCGGAGGTTGAAATTGATGCTCTATCCATATGGTAATCCTTCTGCACTGGAACATTTTTCATTATGTTGTGTTTCTATTTTATATAGTTGGTTGGATTAGCATGATGCACAAAGAGTAGACTTCTTCTCTTGTCCTGCTAAAGATGAAATTTTATTATTTACAGTCTCAACATCAATGGATGGGAAATGATGATATCACTTGGTTTCATGGCTGCAGCAAGGTAATGGCATTGTTCCCCTTTCTATCGTTGATGTAGTAGTCAGCTTAGTAGTCACTGTTTTTGTCATCAACCTTCCATTTTATTTTATTTTTCATCTGTTCTATTTTCTTGGAAACTTGACTTTTTAACTTTATTTTGCAGTGTTCGAGTTGCAAATGAACTTGGAAAAGGAAATGCCAAAGCTGCAAAGTTCTCTATTGTTGTGACAGTGCTCACATCATTGACCATCGGATTCCTTCTGTTTTTATTCTTCTTATTTTTTAGGGAAAGACTTGCTTATATATTCACCTCAAATAAAGACGTGGCCATTGCTGTTGGGGATTTGTCACCTTTGTTATCAGTCTCTATATTACTTAACAGTGTTCAACCTGTACTCTCAGGTATTATTTACAGCATTTGCTATCTCTGACTTGAATTGATTTAAGATTTGAATCCTGGCTGTTTTTACATTACAAAAGTGAATTAATCTGTCAATGCCGCAAACTTACAACAGTTATACATTGAACATGTCATTTTCCTATGTACATATATACTTCTGAAATGTGACTATGTGATGATTTCAATAGGAGTAGCTATTGGAGCAGGGTGGCAAAGCATTGTAGCATATGTGAACATGGGGTGTTATTACATCATTGGTATTCCTGTAGGTGTTGTACTCGGTAACGTTCTCGATTTGCAAGTCAAGGTACTCTTTCACTTATCTGTTGCTTTTAAATTGCAAATCATCTTTATGCTGCTTGATGTATTGAGCAAACTTTTTCACTTTTGTAGGGAATTTGGATTGGAATGTTGTTTGGAACGTTGATTCAAACTATAGTGTTAACTGTAATCACCTACAAAACTAACTGGGACGAGCAGGTATACATTTGACTTTGGGCTAATGTAGACTTCTCAAAAAGTACTTACAGAATAAGAAAATAATGAAGAACTTATAAAAATAGCTTATAATTCCCATAAGCTCTTTTGAGCTTGTTTCAATAACGTTTTGGGTCAACTAATCAAAATAAGCGCTTTCTAACTTATTCCAATAAGTTTCATGGTTAAATTTATAACATAAGCTCTCTTGTCAGTCTTGTGATGAGATCTTATTGAATAAGCACTTAATTCCTTAAAACTTCTTTTATAAATTAAAATTAACTTATCTGCTTTGTCTTTTGAGAAGCACTCTCATATAAGGTAGAGGTGCATAAATTAATTTTAATTTGTAGAGAAGTTTGATTCATTTTATTTTCTTATTTTTCTGTTTAAGTGCATTTTGATATGTTTATTCAAATTGTTTAAGTATGATATGGTCCTTATTTACTGTCAGATTGCTTCTAATTACTACATTCCCTTGAACCAGTTTATTAAACATGATCATATCATTCTGTGCAGGTTACCATTGCTCGGACTCGTATTAACAGGTGGTCGAAGGTGGACAGTGCTGATCATGAAAATGAAGTAGAAACAAAATATGTTAAATAATTAGTTTCAGTGTCATCATTTGTGTACTATGTAGTTATACATCTAAGAGGTTAATAGCAATTTTATGGTTATTTATTGATCATAATTCTTAAATTAAAACCGGTGGACTTCTCAGTTTTGCTGAATTTTTAACTTTTTCTCGTACTCGATAGACTCAGCTAATGGATGTGGGGTTGTGCAAGGTATGGTTTTTTTAAAAAACCAAATCAATCCAACTTAAACCACTTTTATGAATTAGTTTTTAATTCAAACCATTTTATAATTTGATAAAGTGGTTTGGTTTTTGTCAACCAGTCGGTTCTGAACCGATTTTAAACCAATTCAGTGCAAACTAGTTTTGAACCAGTTTTTTTTTTTTTTTGTAAAACTGGTTTTTAAATCTGGTTTCTTAGTCCTTTAGACTTCAAAAAAACTTCCATCATATAATACAGTTCGTATATTATTTTTTTTAATAAAAATAATATAACTCATATATTGTAAACGTTTTCCTAGGAAATTATTTTGGGCTTACTTAATACAAATACAACTTTGCCATAACATATGCTCATATCCCTGACTAGGCCATGTTTATATATAGATCAACGTCCAAGAGGGCTGGACAATTATCCATTACAGTAACCCAATATAAACAGAAATATGATGTCATTGTGATTCAAGTCGAACTAACAGTCGGGGGAACCTGAAAGATTTAAATATAAATTTCTTATCAAAGCAAAAGGAGTACTTAGACCAACTTATACCTTTCTTTTGCGGGTAACTGGAAGGTTCCTACTTTAATCTCACCATTCTGCAGAAAATTCATTGACTATAAATTTATCACGATGAAAGTAGGGGAAAAAAAAAAGGTAGATCGAGATGAATTATAACGTTTTGACGAAGTAGCATGAAAGAAAATTTCCTAATCAGTGGAAAAAATGTATCTATAACTAAAAGAGGCATGCGTGTACAGGAAAAGTGACACCGGACCTACGTTGTCGACAAATGTGCGAAGAGTGTGGAAAATATGCTTTCGAATTTCAATTTCTTTTGTCGGTTTGCCGTTTTCTGATGTGACAACAAGTAATATTTTTAAAACCGAAATGATCATGCATGGGTCAAGATACATATTCAAGATTTAATAATTTAACTGTAATTAAATTGATATTAATAAAATAATAATAATAATTAAATAATACATAAAATAATATTAAAAAAACATAATATCATAATTTTATAATACTAAAAATTAAAAATAAAATATAATTTTATAGATTATTTATATTTATAATACTTATAAAAGGGTAAATTAAATATATCATGATACTTAAGTATAAGTTTTAACTATACACATTAACATTTATTAATAAAAATAAGTTTATATTTAAAATAAAAAAATGATGAATACTTTAAGTTGGTTTTTATTTTTTTAAGAAAAAATCAACATAATGTGTATTAAGCATCTTTCATTTATCCACTGTGAATCGATTTTTGACCGATTTTATTGATTTTTGACCAGTTTTTTGATTATTTGACTGATTTTTTTTAAGTTAGTTCTGTGATTTATTTGAACTGATCAGGTGATCGATTTATCGATTTTCCAATCTGACCGGCCAGTTTAGTCCGATTTTCAGAACATTCAACAACGGAGACATTTTTTTTTTTGATAAAGACAACAGTGACATACAATACATAGCTAACAGGAATTAATTTATAAAATTAATAACTAAGCTAGCTTTTATTCGGAACCATATATTTCAGAAATTAATTTATAAAATTTATTTATTAAAAATGTTCAAAAAATGCAAAACGAATTTATTTGTAATATAATAATATTTGAATTAATTTTAAAATAAAACTTTATTGATATGGTTCTAAAGCTTTATTAAAAATTCATCAAGAATTACTTTGTATTCTTTTTTTTTATTTTAATTACTACATTTTTAATAATTCATTTAAATATGTTGAGATTTGAATAAATTTTTATTTAAATAACAATAATTTATTTCTTGCTAAATATAAAGAAACTTTACGTATAAATTAATTAAATGCTAGCAACACTCTCTCTAATACTATTTTTCTAACATTCTCTCTATTATTAGTTAAAATTTATTAGAAATCACATATTTTAGTGGGTTCCATTTATAAATCAGGAGAGAGCCTCATTAAATGAGAAGTGAGACTCACCAAAATATATGATTTCTAATGAATTTTAACCAATAATAAAAAGAGATTATTAGAGAGAGTATTACTAGCATTTCTCTTACATAAAATGAACCTAGATACTTTTGAATAACTTTCTTTTCATTTTTTTTTTCCACTACTGAGAATCATAACCATACATTGTATCTAATAGTTCAAAAAAATTGGTCAATTTATTTCACAATTAACTAATTGGGCATAAAATTAGTCAACATTTTGGAGATTGACTACTTTTGTTTTTTTCCAATTAACTAATTTCCAAAAATCAGTCAATTTTTATCGACATTAATTAATATTTATTAACATTGACTAATCTTGCAGTCAAAAAAACAATCACAAAATAAATTAACCAATTTCTGTGAATCATTTTTTTTTTATAAGCAAAACATATTTATTAAAATTGGCCAAAATTAAAGCACAAGTAGTGCCAAAGTAAAGGCTAAAAATTTATACATTCAGTACAAATTAAATGAAGCCATCGAAGCAATAAAGCAAGGAAAGCCCAACAAAATTGTTAACATAAGTGCTGCCACTGAAGCGTATGAAAAATCACTGCATGCACCAGCTGCTTGTTTCAAGTGCACCCATAAAGCAAGTTTCAGCAAACCAATGACCGTGCCAATAAAGCCCCCTTAAATAGTCGCGAGTGTTGAACTGAAAAGTGGCCTTCCGGTGCTACATTAGACATATTTTTACATGTGCCACTTCAATTCTACATCTCCCACGTCGCATATTATGAATAAGAATGACCAAGATAACTCGGATATATACCTTGCTGATTCTGATTGGATTTGCCACGTTCCCCAGTTATACTAACAAATCTTTTAGTCCCGTGCCCACTAACTGTTCGAAGGTAGCACGTACGCAGTGAAATAACTCCCAGCCCATGGCTCGTAATAGTTTCCTGGCACAAAAGCCCAGTTGCTCGCATCTTCTATCCTCCCCCCCTCCCGGTCTAAGAATTACCAAGACATGTTTTAGGATTAAACATCCAGCTAGAGAGAGGATAAGGGAATCCACCCCTAGCCTTGTTCCACTCTCAAGAATAAAACATCACTGCTTCAATTATTTCATCAACATCTTTTCTTCTTGTTGAGAAAATAAGAATTTCAGTGAATCATTAATGTAGTGTACAATTGTGATTTTTGTTACACCAAGAAATGGAAAGAAAATTATTGGAAAGGATTTAAGGAGTGTATTGGATCGAGATCTTAAAAGATTTTTTTGTGATAAAAAAACCTAGTGATATTGAATCAAGATTTTAAAATAATATAAATAAGTCTTGTGCTAATCAATAAGAACTATCAAGATTTTTTAAAAAGGGTGTCAAAATCTAGTGATATTCAATTGAGATTTTTTACAACTTACAAAAAGTCTTGTCATATTAAAAAACATACAAATTTTGAGAATTATTGTATAGGCTGGATTTCATGGGACTTTTTAGTAGAATGTATAAATACCATACGCATCCAACAATCTCATCCAAACCCTTGAGACTTTCTTACTCTCTCATTCCTTCTTTTTCTGTTGTTACCAGATTTTTCTTTTTCCCATCACACATAATTTGTTCTCTTTTCGTTCAAAGTGGTATAGACATTGGTACTTTTCTACACATCACGCCCTTTAAGGACTCTGTCTTGTTGAATTCAGATTGGGGAAACAAACCCTCTTCACGCACAACAATGAGGATAGAACACACACAATGATACATCACAAAATAAAAATAGCTAAATTCACAATTTAACATGATTCGGCAGCTCTTGCCTACGTCAACAAAAAATCTCAATTACTCATTTATTTTCTCAAATATTCAACCTCATTAAGTTTTCTAGACAAAACTTGACAAAATGCTCTCTTTACATAACCTGCTCTCACTTAGGGTAGTGACCCCTCTCTAAGCCGACCGGGTGATTCTTCTCATCTCAAGAACCCTTATTTATATAACTTGTATATATCCTAATATTAAAAGAGGAAACAAATCTTTAAAATAAAAACAATATTTTTAAATCTAAACAATATCCTAGAGATTTGAAATTAAAAATTTGAATTATTTCTCAACAATTTCTCTCTTAATTGAAATTTTCAAATTTCTTCTTTTACTTTCCCCGTCATGGATACTTGTCCCAATTATCTCCAATCACGTTTCCACTCCGCAAACCTTGGTATGTTTTCCACCTCTGCTTTGTGAATATTAGATGGTGACAGTTCTTGTACTTATACCACTGTTAGCTACCAGAACATGCTGCTTGACTTTTCCATTGCTAAGAAGACTTTCGACACAATAATTTGCACTGCCATTAGCTATCAAGACAGGCTGCTTGACTTCCCACTGCCAAGAAGAATTTCAATAGAAAGATTCCACACGAATCCATCATCAATTTCATCAAGCTTCAATACTCCTCCTCTAACAGGTCACCAGGTTGCACAACCATCAACTTTGATACTATTGTTGGGGGTAAACAAATCCTTTCACACACAACTACAAATAGTAGAATTAATGAAAGACACAATTTATTTAACATGACTCGGCACCTCTTGCCTACGACCACGGGAACATCTCAATATTCATTTATTCACTCAAATAATTACATCCTAATACAAGTTTTATGGACAAACTTAACAAAACCTTCCCTTTCCATAAACCCGTCTCACTTAGCATGGTGACCCCTCTCTAAGTCAGGTGGTTTTTTTCATTTCAAGAACCTCTATTTATAGAATTTGCATCCTAATATTAAAAGAGAAAATAAATCCTAAAATAAAAATAATATTTTTAAATTTAAACAATATCCTAAAGATTTGAAATTGAAAATTTATATTGTTTCTCAACAATTCACAGCATCACTTATCCACATAAAAATAAATAAAACTATTCATGTTAATCAGTTCACCTCTTCATCATTAATTAATAAATCATAACTATTAGCAGTTTTGCATTGTACTCATAAAACAAACTCAAAAAATTTCCCATTGTCAATTAATGACGTGAGGGGGGCTTCGTATCCACATTGACTCGGTCATGCTCATGCATCACAACTGGAAAGAAACGCGGGAAATAAAAATTGTTTGATTTGCAGATTATGAAGTGTGATTAGGAGAATTTCTTCTAATTCTATTATGACATGTACAAAGATCGCAACTTTTTTGCCATGAATCTTTTTATCCATTTATTTGCAAGATTTTTTTCACCTATTTGAGCGATATTTATTTTTTTTTACAATTTTTTATCCAATTAAATGGTTTTTTTTTTGCTACTTTTCTTGTCTCTTTATCAATGACTCTTGTAACTTTGAGTGTTTGCTAAAAATTTATGGAGTCCTTTCAAATCTTATAAATCTATAAAGTTCTCTCAAATTTTATAAATTCTTATAATATAAATCCATTAAAATTCAAACTACAAAATCTTGATTATAAAAGTCTTTTAAAAAAATTTTATAAATCATTATATTCCTACATAATCTTTTAAAATCTATACAACTTTTTTATGCCAAAATAATATTTTAAAATCACAATCGAATACACCCTTGTTGGGGTGATAATAAAATTTTTCTAAGTCTAGAATGACAAAGTTTTTGAGGAGCAAGAATAACTTAGTCAAAAAGAGAAAATGATCAAAAAGAGAATAATTGAGTTCAAAATGGCTAAAGTGTCCAAGCTATCAGAAAAAGGATTTCAAGGAGATTAGAGTCAAACACGGTCGAAAAGATGATTCTTCCAGCTTCCATCAAAAACACGCTTAAAAGGAGATTTCAAGGCGGTTTGAAGCAGTTGTTTGAAATAGAGAAAGCAAGACAATTGGCAGCATCGTAGATAGGAATAAATTAATTACTGAACACGTGTCGAAATCCTATGATTCAATCATTATTATAGTTTATCTATACATAAGAGACTGTGTAGCTATTTTTTCATTTGGTTGAAACATTATACACATGTATGTAACACCACACATGCCTCACTCATATGGCTACTGGTTTCAAGTATTCTGTGTATGTTCTCACCTATATTTTAATGCAATTTTATTCTTGTTTCATTTGCATTTTTGATCTACTGCTCCCTTAATTTCTTCTCGAAATTCTTACTTTTTCACTTCTTAATTTCTATTTCTTCTCCAAACTTAACTTTTTCACTTCTTAATATCCATTTTTTCTCTAAATTTAACTTTTTCACTTTTGAACCACCAATTCTTCTGTAAACTTTAACTTAATCACTTCTTAACTTAGTTCTTCTCAAATCTTTAACATAATCTCTTCTTAACCATAATTTCTTCTCCAAACTTTACACTTTGTTATTTCTAAAATTTAGTTCTTTGTAATATTCTTGAATAATTTGATATGCTGGTGTTAGATATAATATAAATGCACTTCATTCGAATTCATCTATTTGTTGATATCTGTAAATTGTCAAATTCATTTCAACTTCAATTTCGAATAATGTGTTAGCAATTACATTAAAATTGAAGTCTTGATCAAATTCAACACTCTAATTAAATCATGTGCTATTCTTAAGTTGAAAATTTTACGTTGCTTGTTCAAACAAAAAGAATTCACAAAGTTTTTCAATTCCAAGTCCCATTAATTAAAAACTTTATTTGTTAGAATTGTTGTGAGAAGTTATCTTTTGAGGGTTATAATTAATTTGATTCTCGAAACGAATTTCCACCAACAACAAATTGGCACACCTAGTGGGACTCAAGTTGCCAAAACTTTGAAAAGAACAAGTCTTGAGAAAGTTTATGATTTTACGAAGAGGTAAAATCATGGCTAATTCAAATGTTGCGGGAAGTTCTACAAATAATCAGAATCAAGGTTCTAAAAATGTGGTTAATCTAGGAAATCAAGGTCCAGAAAATAAAGATAATAATGCTCCTATTGTTAGACAAACAACAGGAGACATGCCAAATAAAGAATTAGAAAATGTAGTAACCACGCAAGTGGATAATGTGATGTTTCTTATTTGGTCATTGGACTAATAATTGCATCGTTTCAAGGAATTTCTTATGGACGTCTAAAGTTCGAAGAAAAACTAATGAAAGTGGATACATATCCCTTTCACGTTTAAGCAAATTATGTTGAACCAGTTCAAATTCTGATGGTTGACATTTTGAATGAAGAGACGTTGCAGATGGAGAGGTCACTGATGTCTGAGAATGACCTAAATAAAGTGTTGGAGGAATTTGAGAAAGATGTCAGAAATGAATTCCCAAAACTTGGTGACGCTTTGGTAGAATACATTTTTACAAAAGAAAGAATTTGAGAATGAAGTGATGTTATGCCTGCATTGAGAATCATAATTAATAAGTTTGCAACAAAGGCTTTCGAAGAAGTTGAAATCAAAATGAGTTATCAGAAAATTCAATCTCAAAGGTTTAACAATTATGGAAAACAGAAATAAATATGTTAGTGAATCAAGTTCAAAAGCCTGTCAATAATTTTTTAGGCAAGACTACTTATGTGCCTCATTCAAATGTGCCTCCTAATCAATAGATAAGGCAAGCGAATCCTAATTTGACTCCCAAATGGCAAGTTTTTGAAGTTATGGATGTTGCTAATTGAATAGGGGCGGGGGACCTTCTAGAACTAAGACAAATCCTTTGTATGGGGTGCACAATTATCAAAAGAATTATTATCCAAGTGCTCCATGGATCAATCGAAACATAACCAAAACACAATGGAGGAGGCATCAAAAAATGAGGAAAGTTGCATACGAAGGACATAGGGGTAATGTTGAAAATGGTGGGCAAAGATTGGCTGGGAAAGCTATAGCAAATCAACCCCTTTCATCAACCGAGAATGAAGATGAAGTTATTGCTGATTGTTTTGTGTCAAGATTTGAAGACTCACTTGAGGATATTTATGGGGTAATTTCTATATTACCTGTCGAATATGCAAGTCAATTAGAAGCTTCCCAGGAAATGGAGAATTTCGTAAAAGAGGATTATTTTGAGGATCCATCAATGGCAGCTAAAGCAATTTGGGTTACAAAGGTTTCGTGCTTAACCCCAAAGTATAATGCTGCTATATTTAATCTGCCAATAGAAGAAATGAAGGCTCACTTAAAGCCTTTAATTTTAACTATAATGGTTGAAGACCAAAAAGTGAATAAAATTATTATGGATGGAGGAGCAACAATCAATATACTTCCAAGGACCATGTTAAAATGGATTCAGAAAGAAGGTTGATAACTTAATCCCACACAACATAGTGGTATTTGATTTTAGTGGGAAGTCATTGAAATCTGATGGTATGTTGGCTTTAGACATAGTTGTTGGGAGTTGTCAAAGGCTAACTATTTTCATTATAGTACCTTCGCAGGCAACTTTTATCATTCTTCTTGGAAGAGAGTGGATTCATGGAATGGGGGCAGTTCTTTCAATTGTTTATCAAAAGTTATTCTTTTGGAATGATGAAGGTCAGCTAGATGTTGTGGAAGTTGATCAAAGCACTTAAAAATCATATACTTCGATGGCCAAATAACCTAACAGGGCATTGGTTATTACGACCCCTTTCAAAATTGATGATTCTTACTATGTTAATAAGAAGGAAAAAAATTCTAAGTTTTTCAATTGGTACACTAAAATGGGTTTCGTTCTCCTTGAAAGGGCTAAAGATGTTTCAACCATAATGGACAAATGAGTAGTTTTGACTTCTATTTGAGCTTTTTTGCTTGAATGTCGACCTATGTGGCTGAAAGAAAATTAGCTTTGGTTACTTTAGATGAAAATTGTGTAGCAAAAGAAAATGAAGAGATGGTCTTGGTGGCCAATTAGAAAATGGTTCTCAAAGTTGTTGAGAATGATGAAAATAAAGAAATGCCTTTGGTAGCCATCGAAAATACAGAAGCAGAAACGACTTATGTGGCTAATGAAAGTAAAAAAAATAATTTTTGCAGTAGTTGAAAACAAAAAAGAAAAATTGGATAACTTATCTATTGGAAAAGAAAACGAAGTCACTTCCATGGTTTTTGATTAAAAAAGTCACACGGTGCTTGAGATCAAACAAGTGGAATTTATTGAAAATGATCTTGTGCAGAGTAAGATTGTTGAAAGCAGTCAAAGATTGGATTGTATGTGCGACGATTCTCCTTTGGGTTTCAAAAGGTCAATATCCCCAAATATCAAAAAGATGGAGGCATAAGATCCTTTCAAAGAAATAAACTTGAAGGATGAGGTTAATCGAATACCCTCTTATATTAGTAAGTTGTTAGATGTAGAACTTTGAGAAATATTATTCTCTTGTTGCAGGAATATATGGACTATTTTGCATGAGATTATGAAGAAATGCCTAGTTTTCAAGAACTGGTCAAACATCGTTTGCCAATTCAAGAAGGTACGAAACTAGTGAAATAGAATCTCCTGAAGGTTTGCTCTTGATGTGGTAATGAAGATTGAGGAAAAAATTGAAAGATTACTGAAGGCTAAATTTATTCGAACATCTACGTATGTTGATTGGATTTCCAATATAGTATCCATTATTAAGAAAAATGGGAAAATGCGAGTCTGTATAGATTTTTGAGACTTGAATTAAGCAACAACTAAAGACGAGTATCTTATGCCTATCACTAAAATGTTAGTTGATTTAGCAGTAGGTAATGAAATGTTAAGTTTGTTGGATGGATATTCAAGTTATAATCAAATTTATATTGTTGAATAGGATATTTTGAGAACTACTTTTTGATGCTGGGGGCCATTAGGTACCTATGAATGGGTAGTCATGCCTTTCGGTTTAAATAATGTAGGGACCACTTATTAAAGGGCAATGAATCTGATTTTTCATGACTTGATAGGAAATTTATGCAAGTGTATATAAATGATGGTGTTGTAAAATCAAAATATAAAAGTGATCATTTAGACCATTTGAAACAATCTTTCGAAAGAATGAGGAAACATGGTCTAAAAGTTAATCTTATTAAATGTGTCTTTGGTGTATCTGTAGGGAAATTATTAGGTTTCGTTGTCCATCAAAAGGGAATCGAAATTGATAAGAATAAGGCTAAAGCCATATTAGAGACTTCCCCTCCTTGAAATAAGGAATAGCTTCAGTCTTTGCTACATAAAGTGAATTTTTTGCGAAGATTTATTTCTAATTTGTCTAGAAAAACTAAGATATTTTCATCTTTGCTTCAATTAAAGAATGGAGCTGAGTTCAAATGGGAAAAGGAACACCAAGAGCCCTTTGAGGAGATCAAAAGATACTTGACCAATCCTCTGGTTATGGTTCCCCCCATCAAAGGAAAAGAGATTAAGTTGTATATTTCAGCGTCAAATTTGATGATTGCAAGTATGTTGGCACAAGAAGACATCAATGGGATCGAGAATGTTATTTATTATCTTAGTCGAATCTTGAATGATGTAGAAACCATTCAATGTATGTGTACTTTCTCGAAATAATATAATAAAATTTATGTTGTCAAACTCTATTCTTCATAATCGAGTAGGAAAATGGGCTTTAGCCTTGATAGAGTTTTCATTAACTTTCATTCCTCTAAAATCAATCAAGGGACAAATAGTTGTTGATTTTTTGGCTAATCATACTCCTCTTGAAATTGAAGAATGTTATGTGGGTATAAAGCTTTGGATTTTATATTTTGATGGGTCGAAACACATAGATGGATCAGGCAAAGGAGTTGTAATAATTGCACCTGATAATAGTCCTACTAAATTGTTATTTGAAATAAAATCTTCTTGTTTGGATAATGAAGCAGAATATGAAGCCTTAATAATTGGTTTAGAAACTTTGATTTGTAAGAGCTAAGAATATTTTAATTTAAGGAGATTCACAATTGGTTATTAAACAATTAACTTGAGAATATAAGTGTATAAGTGGAAATTTGATTAAGTATTTTTTTCGAGCTATTTTATTGTTGAATATGTTTGATAATGTTACGTTTGAACATGTACCTTGAATCGAAAATAGTGAAGCTAAGGAATTAGCTCAAATTGCTTCAAGTTATAAGTTAACTAAACAAAGTTTTGAATCTTTGATAAGTGTTCAAAATAAATTGCCTGATGTATTTGAAGAATTACAAGTAAATGCTTTACCATCCAATGGTTGGAGAAACCCTTAGTCAACTATTTAAAAGACCCTAATGCACCTATTGATTGAAAAATTCAATATAGGGCTCTTAATTATGTGATTTTGGATTATGAATTATTTAAAAAGGGTGTGGATGGTACATTGCTTCGATGTTTAGGCGAAACTAAGGCATATATAGCTTTGGCTGAAGTTCATGAAGGAATATATGGTTCACATTAGGCAGGTGAAAGAATGAAATGGGTTTTATTTTGATGAAGTTATTATTGGCCTTCAATTTTGAAAGATTGCATAAATTATGCTAAGTCTCGCAAAGAATGCCAGAAAATGGCCAATTTAACAAGTTCCTACAAGCGAACTTCATTCAATCATTAAACCTTGGCCATTTTAGGGATGAGCAATTGACATGATAGGTTAAATTCATCCACCTTTGTCGAAAGGGCATATGTATATTTTAGTTGTGGTGGATTATTTGACTAAGTGGGTTGAAGCTATTCCTTTTAAAAATGTTAATCAAAGTGATGTTATTAATTTCATAAAAGAATATACAATTTATCGTTTCGGGATTCTAGAAATTATTACAATCGATTAATGAACTATTTTTACTGGTCGAAAAATAGTTCAATATGTCGAATCTCAAAATATTAAGTTATTGACTTCGACTCCTTATTATGCTCAAGAGCATGGTCAAGTTGAGGCAATTAATATAATTCTGGTAAGTCTAATTAAAAAACACATAGGTCGAAAGCCAAGGAATTGACATGAAACTTTAAACTAGATTTTGTGGGCTTGTCAAAATTCGCCTAAAGGTGCCACATGTGTAATTCCTTTTAAGTTAGTGTATGGCCATGAGGTTGTTTTACCTATCAAAATCAACCTTCAATTAATTTGTGTACGAAGACAGCATGAATTGCTAGTTCAAGATTATTGGAATTTAATGTTTGATGAATTAGATGAGAGATTAGTTGCTTTGGAAAAATTGTTCGACAAAAGAACGAATTGCTCATTTTTATAATAAAAGAGTCAAGAATAAAACTTTTAATGTTGGAGACTTAGTTTGGAAAGTTATTTTGCCAACAGACAAAAAATTGAAAATATTGGAAAATGGTCATTGAATTGGGATAGGTCATATGAAATCGAAAGGGTTTTGATAATGCTTATTCAATTCGCAAAGTTATTCACAAATAAGAACATGTACTTATTGATAAATAAAAAAAGATCAAGCCCTTAAAAATATTATTTATTCTTCTTAATTATTTCCTTCAGCATAAATTACTGTTTATAATTGTTTAAAATATTAACTAAGAAAAATATGTTTAAAGAAATAGTTAATTAAATACTAATTCTGGAAATTCTTTTTCGAGTCCTCATTTATATACTTAAAGTTTTATAAGTTTAAAGAGTCAAGTTGACTATTGTTGAAACATAAATTTTTTTTGCTATTTTGTGTGTGTGTGTGATATCTGCTAATGAACGATTAAAAAAAAAATAAAATCCTTGGGGTATATAAAAATGATCGAAATGAGTTTTATTTTTTTAATAATATTTTTTTTACACATACAATCAAGAATATTAAACTATAATAAATAGAAGAATTTTATACAATAGTTGTATAGTTGAGATAATTATGTATATTTTAACATTTATTTTGAACAATTTCAAACATACCATATAAAATTAAAAAAATATAAAATTCATTGATATGTGTCATAATTACGAACGTGTACTTAAAAAAATTATTTATTATTCTTCTTAATTATTTTTTAAACATATATTATTGTTTATAAAATTTATATAACTAAAAATTTAAAATAAATAAATACTTTTGAATTTATAAATTATATTATAATTAAAACTCACAACAAATAAATATTTTTGAGTATATAAATTATATTTTAGATTTATGATAAACAATTTATATTATGATACAATGTTATTTTTAACTATCGATAATTTCTTTAAAAAATATTAAAATTTAATTAAAAAATTTAGATGAAAAGGATAGATTGAAAGAAATAAGAAGTTAAATTTTTTTCTAAAAACACTCTAATTAAAGAAAAATTCCTAAAGACGTTCTTGTTGAAGAAAAATTCTTAAAAGTACTCTTGTCGGAGAATTAAAATTTATTTAATTCCAAATGTGCTATTAATCTTTTGCCTAAAGGGTGTTGCTATAATCATCGTTATTATAATATTGTGAAGGTGATCCATGATGTTCAGAAACACTAGGGCCACGTTGTTTGGGTGCATGTTTTTAGAGAAGTGAATCACGTGGTGGATCTTATGGCAAAACATGGTTTTCAACTTCTTCGTTAGGAGCATGTCTTTGATGAAGTTTTGAATTTCATTTGTAATTCTTTGAAGGCGGACTGTTTTGGAATTTGTTTCCCCAAAAGGTTTTAGCCTCTGTGCTATCATGTAATTCACCAAAAATAAAAAGTTCTAATTCAATATAACTATTAATATTTTTTTGGTACAATGGAAAAAAATATAACTATTAATTTATATATAGCGAGAGAATACATTTGAATAAATAGTTTAATTAAATTCTTATCCGAAACCTCATTTACAGACTTGCAGTTTCATAAGTTTAAAAGGCTAAGTTGACTATTTTTGAAATTGGACATTTTTTATTAACTTTTTTTGCGAGACAAATAATATCTTTTAATAGACAATTGAAAACTATTCCTTTTAAAACATAAAAATTATTGAAGTTTTATTGTTTCTAACAAAATATTTTAATCAACAGAAAACTTTATAGTAACAGATCTATAGTTTAGCAGATATATAATTGAGAGAGTTATGTATATTTTAATATTTATTTTTAACAATTTCAAAGACGTCATATAAAATAAGAAAAAGAAAATATAAAATAAATTAACATGTGCAAACACATACTTATCTATTATAGGATCGATGTTAGCGGTGAGAAATTTAGGTGGTTTGTATAAAATTTTAAGTTCAAATCTCATTATTATTATTGTATTGAAATACAAGAATTATTTTGGTACTTTTTGTGTGTGTGTGAAATCTCCTAATGTACGATAAAAAATATAATCCTTGCAGAATATAAAAATTATCCAATTGAGTTTTATTTTTAATAATATTTTTCATACATACCATCAAGATTCAAACTCTAATAAGTAGAAGAATTTTATACTATAGATGTATAGTTGAGAGAGTTATGTATTTTTTAACATTTATTTTTAACAATTTCAAACACACTATATAAAATGAAAAAAAATATAAAATTCATCATATGAGTCATAATACACAAATGATCAAGATTAAAAAATAAAAACATATGACTTTTTTAAATAAACATGTGATCGTTAACTAACTTTTAATCTCGGTCATTTATATATAGTCCATATTTATAACTCTCATTTCTCATAATAAATAAGAATTCTCATTAAATACATCTTCTTTGTATAGACCTCATTTATATGCTTGATTATAAAATTTACTAAAATTAATTATTTTGATAAATTAACATATAAATCCTATTAAACTAATTTTAAAAATTCTTCTCTCTATATAAATTAGAATAACTATCTTAAATAAGAGCATTTTTAGGAGTTATTCTTCAACAATAACATTTTTAGTAGTTTTTCTTCAAGCAGAACATTTTAAAGGATTTTTCTTGACTTCATATTTGTTTCAATCTATCTTTTTGTCTTTATTTCTAAATTAAATTTTAATATATTTTTTAAAAAGTTATTAATAATTAAAAATAACCTTATATCACAATATAAATTATTTATCATATAATTTATATATTTAAAAATATTTATTTATTCTAAATTTTAATTATAATATAATAAACATTTATCTTGTGCATTACACATGCTAAAATATTAGTTATAAAAATGTATAATTATTTTCATAAGTTTTAAAAATACCTTATACTTTTTTTCATTTTGAATTTAATAACTAATTTTGTATAAAAACCACTGGAGTGAACCAAATAAGTGAGAAATTTGGATAATTCACATATAATTACTCGTCTTAGTCATGATTAAGTCGCAAACTTTTTGGTATTATCAAGGTTTCACAGCAGAATTCAGCCAAAAAAGGTTTCACAGCAGAAGTCGTTGCTCTGTGTCTTTTCCTATTAGAGAGTAGAGGTGGCAAAAATGACTTGTTATACCGAGGATCGCGTAATAATAGCGTGGACAAAATACAGTACTCTAAATATTGTTTTTTAATTAGAATTAGAGATTTATCTTGATAAACTGTATAATAAAAACATATATTAAAAGATTTCTTAGATTACCAAAGTGAAATCCTAAACTTAATTGGGGAATAACACTAACAGTATCTTGTATTAAGTTTTGTCCTAATAGTATTGTACCTAAACCACTAGTTAGATAGTTTTGGACCAACATATATCTACGATTCTGACCCATTTTTATTTTATATGTAATTGATTTTTAAATTCATAAATAATAATTAATGATATTTAATTACGTATCATATACTAACATAGTGTGGTATAGTTGACAAATAATTATGTTTTTTAAACATATAATCAAGGGTTTAATTTTAAATTTGTATATATGAAAGAATATCTATCGAGAAAGATTAATTCTTTAAATAAATTATTGTACTTTAAAATATTAGTCTCTGGATATATCCTGAAAAAAAAAAAGAAAAAGAAAATACATGTCATATAAAAATTAATTAAAACTATGATTGAGACCATGTAATAATTTACCCTTTCAAAGACATCATCCGTGATCTCACTCACTCGGATTCTCACCTCGCAAGGAAAATATTCTACGCACACGCCAAAATTGTTCATCATATGGACCACACAGTATCCACAAGTTATTGTATATTAAACTTAGAATATCATATAACAAATCTTATAATATGTAACACATTTTATATTATTAAAATTAAAATTGCCGTCCATGGATCAAGTTTTATTGCCATAGATTTACCCATTGTTTGGTGAAGAAGAAAATAGATGTAAAGAAAAAAATAAATGAGAAATAAAAAAGTGAATGTGGTTGGTTAAAAAAAAATAAAAGAAAAGAAAAATAAAAAAGTGTGAATTCACTAGTTATTTTTATTTTATTTTTTACCTATTTTTATTCATTTATTCTTTATTTTTCTTAAACTATATATCTTTATTTTTATTTTATTTCTTATTTATTTTCATTTTTTTTTAATTTTCATTCATCCTATTTTTCATCTTTCCTTTTTTCCTTCTTACCAAAATGAACCATTACTGTTCACGGCAACGCATGACTCACTCACCCGTCAACATCAAACTGAACAAATTTATAAATGAAAAAGGATATTTGAACATTTAAGAAACGTCTACATCCAAAGAATTTGAAAGAAAAAAAGGATAAATAATTGATATGATTGATAATGTAATGTAACAAAAAAAAGAGACAAAGAAATTAAGGGTGGCAATGAATGTTTTATCTTTTTGGGAATAAACTATCAATTTAGTTCCTCAAATATTATTCTCTCTTTTATATGGTCTTTAAAATAATAAAATTATATACATAGTTTCTCAAGTATTGAATATTCATCAATATAGTATTTGAGTTAGTATTTTTTACTAATGTTGAGGACCAATTTGATAGATTTTTTAATATTTAGAGATTATTTATTATGATTTTTAATATTTGAGAAATCATTTATATAATTTTATTAGTTTAAAATTTAATTAGGAGAGAGAATAACACTTTAGGATGAAATTAATGAGGTTTATTCATTTTTTTGTTGTAAAAACAAGGTTTAATTACATTTTTGTTTTTATAGTTACGCAAACTTTATTTTTTAGTTTTTATAGTTAAAAATAATTTATTTTAATCCTTATACATACACTTTCGATATCGGTTTGGTCCCTGTCATTTTAAACTGCTACAAATTAAATAAAAAAACAAAAAAATGTTAATTTGTGGCGATTTTTCACTGTTAATTTTTATTTTGTGACAATTTTCTTTTACAGAATCAAAATACACTTGATAAAAGAGACCAAACTGGTATAAAAAATATATATATAAAAATTAGAACGGATTATTTTTATCTGTAAAGATGAAAAGATGAAGTTTGCAAAGACTAAAAAGGTAAAGAATCCTAAAAACGAATCATCACTCTCTGTAAATGTGCAACTCGTGTTCCTTAGTTTAAAGCTTTCTCTTTCTTTCGACAGAAAGATCGCATAGCCTCTTTTCAGAGTCTCAGGCCGTCCCGCAAGCCAAACCAAAACGCTCGTAAATGGAGGAAGACCGAAAGCAGAAGCTATTGAGCAAAGAGGAAACATCGGAAGAAGAGGAGGAATTATCATTGGTGAAGAAAGTGTGGAGAGAGAGCAAGATGATGTGGATAGTGGCAGCACCGGCCATATTCACTAGGTTCTCCACCTTTGGTCTCAGTGTTATAAGCCAAGCTTTTGTTGGCCATATTGGCTCAAAGGAGTTGGCAGCTTTTGCTCTAGTATTCACCGTTCTCATTAGGTTCGCCAATGGTATTCTGGTACGTTTTTCCTTTTTTTTTTTTTTTTTTTTAACAAACCTTGACATTTTTGTTTTATTTCAATGGATATTAAAAAAACGTGGAACAAACTCTGTGCATTCGGACTATGTTTCTGTCTCTCTACGTTTTGCTGTCTCAGTATGTTCTGTACTTCTTCTGTAGTATTTCTGCCTTAAAGAAACAGGTATTACTCCTCTGTTTCATCAATTAAAAATTATATATATATATATATATATATACCTATATATATATATACATATATACGTATATATATATATATATATATATATATATATTGTTAATCAGAACAAAATCAGTTGGTGTCATAGTGGCGGTTCTTGTGATTGGTTGAACTCGGGTTGTAAGAGAAACATAGATTGTAACGACAACGAGAATAAAACAAAGGTTGCAGTTTGTGAACATGTGCTTTCCGTATTTTTAAAATTATGTTACTTTGTGGGTGTGTCTACAAGCATAATTTTTTCGTTGAAACTGTATTGGCGTTGTGTTACTGTTGCAATTACAATATATAATAACCAGAAGTTATTGTGTGTAAAATGACAATTGCAGTTAGGAATGGCTAGTGCATTGTCAACACTTTGTGGACAAGCATACGGTGCAAGAAAATATGGAATGATGGGAGTGTATCTTCAAAGATCGTGGATAGTTTTGTTCTTAACTGCACTCGTTCTGCTTCCTGCGTTCTTCTTCACGAGCCCAATTTTGACGCTCTTAGGCCAAGATGAGAGCATTGCAGAAGTGGCAGGAACTATTTCTCTTTGGTCAATTCCTGTCATGTTTGCTTTCATTGTCTCATTCACTTGCCAGACTTTCCTGCAATCTCAAAGCAAGAACGTCATTATTGCGTTCTTGGCGGCTTTTTCGATAGTCATTCATGTGTTTCTCTCGTGGCTTTTGACAATAAAGTTCAATCTTGGGATTGCTGGTGCATTGACTTCAACAAGTTTGGCATACTGGATTCCCAACATTGGTCAACTTATATTTGTCACGTGTGGTTGGTGCTCTGATACGTGGAAGGGTTTCTCATTTTTGGCGTTCAAAGACCTCTGGCCTGTTGTCAAGATGTCCCTTTCAGCTGGTGCCATGTTATGGTGAGATTTCTTCTCTATCAACAGGTGGGCTGAGCCTGAGTTATTTGCAAATGAAATGATTGTTGGTTTTGAATACACTCGGATTCCATGTAATCGGGGAATTAACACATTCCACTAGAATCATTGGATGTAGATCAGATGACTTACATTTTATCTCACAAGTCAGACTTAAAATATGCATACGAGATTTAAACCATCTGATCTTCATCCAACGGTTCTAATTTACGACTGTATGAATGTGTGACTGCATGAATCTGTTTTGGTTTTGAGTATCAATCTTGTGTTTTCATTTTTTCCATTGATGTGACATTTTACACTGAGTGTAAAAGGGTGTCAAAAAAAGATGTCAATGGAACATTTTTCTTAAAGGATCTAGATTGTTACTATGTTGTTTATCGTGAACAAAAATGTAGATAAATTTAAATACATGTCTTCCTGACCTGAAGTTGTTGTATATTTTACAGTCTTGAGCTCTGGTACAACACAGTATTGGTTCTTTTGACTGGTAACATGAAAAATGCGGAGGTTGAAATTGATGCTCTATCCATATGGTAATCCTTCTGCACTGGAACATATTTCATCGAAATTTAAATGTTGTGTTTCTATTTTATGTTGGTTGTATTAGCTTGATGTATGATAGTAGAATTTTTCTCGTCCTGCTAAAGATGAAATTTTATTATTTACAGTCTCAACATCAATGGATGGGAAATGATGATATCACTTGGTTTCATGGCTGCAGCAAGGTAATGGCATTGTTCCCCTTTTTATCATTGATGTAGTAGTCAGCTCAGTAGTCACCGCTTTTGTCACCAACCTTCCATTTTATTTTATTTTTCATCTGTTGTATGTTTACCCAGAAAACTTTTAACTTTATTTTGCAGTGTTCGAGTAGCAAATGAACTTGGAAAAGGAAGTGCCAAAGCTGCAAAGTTCTCTATTGTTGTGGCAGTGCTCACATCCTTGGCCATCGGGTCCCTCCTGTTTTTATTTTTCTTATTTTTTAGGGAAAGACTTGCTTATGTATTTACCTCAAATAAAGACGTTGCCACTGCTGTTGGGGATTTGTCACCTTTGTTATCAGTCTCTATATTACTAAACAGTGTTCAGCCTGTACTTTCAGGTATTATTTACACCATTTGCTCCCTCTGACTTGAACTGATTTAAGATTTGAGTCCTGGCTGTTTTTATATTACAAAAGTGAATAAATCTGTCAATGCTGTAAACTTACACAGCCGTTATACATTGAATATGTCGTTTTCCAATCTGTATATATACTTCTGAAATGAGATTATGGGATTTCAACAGGAGTAGCTATTGGAGCAGGGTGGCAAAGCATTGTTGCATATGTCAATTTGGGGTGTTATTACATCATAGGTATTCCTGTAGGTATTGTACTTGGTAACGTTATCCATTTGCAAGTCAAGGTACTCTTTCACCTATTCTGTTGCTTTTAAATTGCAGTTCATCTTTATGCTCTGCATGATCTATTGAACAAACTTTTGTAGGGAATCTGGATTGGAATGTTGTTTGGAACGTTGATTCAAACTATAGTGCTAACTGTAATCACCTACAAAACTAACTGGGACGAGCAGGTATGCATTTGACTTTGGGCTAGTATAGACTTCTCAAAAAGTACTTATAAAAATAGCTTATATATAATCCCCATAAGCTCTTTTGAGCTTATTTCAAGAAACATTTTGGTTCAACTTACCAAAATAAGCTCTTTCTTTCACGGTTCAATTTATAGCATAAGCTCTCTCGTGATGAGATCTTATTGAATAAGCGCTTAATTTTGTTAACCCAAATGCTCCTTGAAACTTCTCTTTTTTTTCTCTAAGTGCTTTTTGATATGTTTATCCACACTGATCCATATTTACCGTCAGATTGCTTCTAATTACTAAATTCTCTTGCGTAATAATTATATTTTATTAAACATGATCATATCACTCTGTGCAGGTTACCATTGCTCGGAATCGTATTAACAGGTGGTCGAAGGTGGACAGTGCTGATCATGAAAATGAAGTAGAAACAGAATATGTTAGATAATTAGTTTCAGTGTCATCATTTGTGTATTGTGTAGATATGCATCTAAGAGGTTGATAGCAATTTTATGGTTATTTATTAATCATAATTCTTAAATTAAAACCTGTGGACTTCTTTCTTAGTTTTGCTGAATTTTTCAATAGGTTCCATAGTTTTTCCCGTACTAGATAGACTCAGTTAGTGAATTGTTTACTTGCAAGGCATCATGTAAGCTCTTTGCTCCATATCCCGACTACCCTATTTTCTTCTCTCGTCTCCGTTTCCAATTCTAGCTATGGGGTGTTTTTTTTTTTTTTTTTTTTTTTTTTTTTTTTAATGTTTTTTGGCCTTTGTGTATGTGTGTATTGTTAGTTGGGGATGATTTTGTCTTGTCCAAAAAAAATTGTTACTCGGGGATGTCAAAATTAACAAGGGAGATTTTCTAAAGAAAAAAATTTATATGCATCATGCATTACGGGAAAAGGATAGATCACAAGAAATGTCCTAAAGTCTAGACTCGAATTTATTGAAAACTAGATGATCGGAAAATATATAATACCAGAAATTAATACAGATGTAGATTTACCGTATACAAATAACAAGCATGTATCTAATAATTAACAAGAATCCAACTATAAAACTAGTATGTGGTAGATATAAACATTTAAAATCCACACCGGCCGTAGATTATAGCTCTCAAAGATGACATTAAAATTTAAATTGATCATGGTAAGTCACCAACAATAATTTGCCAACAACATAGCTCTGGAGAAGATGTCAGCTACTTGAAGATCATTGGCGATCATTGGCAATGCAAGGGAGAGAGATTACTCGATTGTCCAAATCAACCTACGTATTCTTACTGTGATTGTGGAAAACTTGTTGCAATTTAAATAGCACGCGTTATTAGCACTGGCCACGGGGGGGGGGGGGGGGGGGGGGGGGGTGTGTTAGAATTAGTTTGTTAAAAACTTACGTGAGTATGCGACCACATATTTTTAAAATAAGCACAGTACATTGTGCCCTATTTAGCCTCGTTAGAAGATTTAAGTCATATTTGATTACTATTTTTAAAGAATGAATTATTTTTAAAAACAATATTAAAAACACAAATCCTGTTTGGTAAAGAATTTTTTGCTTGATGTTTTAAAAATAAATTTCAAAAATTTGTCTTCACAAATTAGAAAACAATCACTAAGAAATGTTTTCAAAAACATTCTTTTGTTTTCAAGGTGGCAATTTGGTAAATGAATCATTTCATTAGTGGCAATTTTGCAATAAACTTTTGAATCGTCATGCCCATTCTTCGCTTGCATCTCTTGCTTTAGAGAAATTATTACATGGTCTGGTGTAATTCCAACTAATCTTCACATTACACATTATTAACTCAGTCTTTTTTGTAAATTGAAAAATGTGGTTACATATCACATGAAGATTGGTTAGTACCATGTGGTCTCGGACCATGTAAAAATTTTTCACTGCTTCATTATCCTTCGGGTCAAAGTCATCGTAAAAGGCTTGCATTGCAAACAAAAACTGTTAGAGATCATGCCTGCTACTATCATGTATTGTCCCTTTGCTCCTCTGTACCCTCAATGCTCATATTAGAGTCAGGTCATGAAAGTGTCTCTTTCCTTTAAAAATTATTTTGAAAATCACTTCTGAAAAAAGAAGGAAACATTTTGGGCCTTGGGTCATGGTGGTATATCTTTCCTTTAAAAATTGTTTTAAAAATCATGTCATTAATCAATTTTTTCCATCTTTTTTCCCCTTAAATTTAGTTATGCAAAATAGTTTTGAAAAGCTATAAATCTTAAACACAATTAGACAAGTTCTTATAAACATGATCTTCTTTTTGACATTAATTAGTGTTATGGACTAGCCCCAAAGTCGATTAAAGTTGGTCACACCCCTTGATTGATGGTAACTAACCATCCACATAACCTCATATGTTCCACACCCCTATGTGCATTAAGACGCATAAAAGAACCCAGACAAATGCATCCTGCTACGCGCTTACATGGCACCACAATCAAGCTTGTCACCTCATACTGGAATGTTTTATAGGCTTGTTGAACATGAAATCACGACGTGCCATGGTCGAAGTTGATGACCTCAATTCTTGCAAGTGCAACACACACTCCTTGGGCAAGGTTGACGACATCGACATGCATGTATTACGCCCTCGACGCACCCACCACATGTATCATCTTCGTTGCAAGTTTCAATCCAAATCACTACGTGAAGGATATACATTCTCACCAAAACACAATGATGTCCTAGCTTGAGGTCCCTACTGTTGAACATGACCTCTGATCATGTTAATTGCTAAAAGAATTTTGATGAAGACAAAATCAAAAGAGCATTAATGAAGCCAAAGCCAAAATCAAAAGATTTAAAATGAAGATAAAGCAAAAATAAAAAAGAATGGATGAAAAAAAAAGAGCCAAGACAAAAGCATTTGTGAAGACAAAGAGTCAAAGTCTTAGGCAATTGTGCAAAGCTCATCAATTCTAGCTATGTCTGGCTTAAAAGGATACTTTGTGAACGCATAAATTGATTTTAAAATAAAAAAAAAACATTTTCATTAAAAATCACGGTCTAAGCTAACATTAGCTCAAGAATCAATTCCCTTTGCTTGGAATTAATTCCCACAAAAAGAAATTGAGTGTTATTTGTGAAAATCAATTTTTAAGCATAGTTTGTTCGCAAGGAATCAATTCCATCCTTGAAGGAATTGATTCCCAACAGCTATTTCAGAATTACGAGAAAAAAATTGATTTTAAATTTAATGGATATCTTTTGTTATCAAATCTTATTATAAGGGATTGGCAAAAATTAATGATTTTATCTTACAAATCCCTATATAAAGAATGTTTTCCATTAATCAAAGACAAGAGAAGAAAGATTAATTGAGAAATTAGGGTTATTATACTTGAGCTAGATATTGGAGAGAATTGTGAGTCAATAGTGCTTCAATTCGAGATATCTCCACTTTGAGAATGGTTAATAACTTTTGACTTGCTTGTTTGATCAAAGGTTGGTTCTCCTTGGTGGTTCTAAGAAAGGATTTTCCTAGGTTCTGAAAGTTAGGTTTCTATCAGGTTTGTAGGGTAGGCTTCCCTGTGGTACCCTAGGGTGGGTTTCCTAGTATTGGTGTAAGCCCTAATGGATTTCCTAGTATTGGTCCAATCTATTTTTGGACCATATTTACATTTGTATCATGACTTTGATTTATATATATTAATATATAAGGCATTTCAGTTATTGTGTTATTAATTATATAGCATAGTAAAGTCCTTAGAGTACGTAGTTCATTCATTGATATATCAAATGTAATTTGACTGTGAGATCACATTGAACAATAGAACATTATTCTTACAGTATCTATAGTCAAGTATTATTATTAAAAAGGACGACAATAATACATTGAGACTATGGTGTGAGTAGATTGATAACCACATCTCACGGGTCATAAATATGAGATATCAAGTCAGCACACAAGTATGAATATTAGGAATAATATTTATATTGGATAGACCTACTATGACTATGAGAAGGCTTCATAATAGTTATGTAAGTATCATAAGCAATTTCTCATGGCAACAATAATGGAGTAGTCCTTCAACCTAAAGTCACTATGATTCCTACATGTAAGAGTTGTAGGCTTTAATGTTATCAAACATCATCTATAACATGATGATTATAAATGTAGTAATTGGGCTTACAATGAATCATGTTGAGGGGTGTGAGTGATGAACACATGATTCGTCCCTCCTACATAACAGGAGTAGTGTCTTGGGCCTCTCAATAAAGTGAGACGTGAAATAAGCATGGCCATGCAAAAATGGGCCAATATGTGATATTAGGCCTATTTATGATTACACGTCTACTCGGGTATCGAGGAACTGATGATTGAACCAAACAGGGATGACACTTTTATGCCACATGTTCAATCAAGACATATGGATGAAGAAACATAGACTGTATAATAATCTTGGTTATAGGAGGTTAAAATTAGATCACCGATTTTCTCATGGGCTGGGTGGCAATGATGCATTGCTAGATGCCAATCACTATCTATAATGTTCAATATTATATTAGATATTTAATATTAATATAATATTTAATATTATTGCTAGTTCAATGGGAACCTATAAGGTCACACACATAGAGTAATATTTAGACAAATTGATTAAATTAAATGTGATTTAATTTAATCAAATCGTTAATTAATTAAACATGATTTAATTAATTGGAAGAATATTTAATTGAACAAGATTTAATTAAATGGAAACGGATTGGGTTTGTAGCGTACAAGCCCAATGAAGGATTAGGGTGAAAATATAATAGTTTATAAGAAAAAGTATGTTTGCCTTACCCTATGTACACATATGCATGTCATCACTCTAAACCTTACTTCATTTACTGTCAGCTAGCATTGACACTCTGCTATGAGTTTGCTCGCGTGGACTGAGTAAAGGCACCATCTACTTTGACGCTGGGTGATCATAAGAGATGATTGTAGGAGTTCTCTGTTCTGGCATTTGGGTTTTGTAAAGCATGCTACAAAGGTAAACCCTAAAACCCTTTCATGATTCTTACATAATACGTGGTCCATGGAATGGAGTCGTTTTCTGCTCAACGATATATACTAGATATGTTTTAAAATTTTAAAATATCATAGCCTTAAAACCCCAACACCTAGTGGGTGATTAGAGTGACAAAGTGAGGAGCGTTCCAGGTTAGGTTGTTAAGGTGGGATCCTTGAGTGTAAAAGGTTTACTGCACTATAAGCTTTAATATAATAGTGGAGAACTCTCAAGTAAGGCTTGAGGACTAAACATAGGTCGCAATTGGTGATCAAATTAGTATAAATCCTAGTGCATTCTTCTCTAGCCCTACTCTTTACTATTTTAATTGCTTAAATGTTTGTTTTGTTATGTTTTTACTTTGATATCTATTTATCAAATCAAACAAGAGTTTCTCTCTTTGTCTTTTTCCAAGATTATATTATTCATGATTTAGGGTAATTGGTTTGCAAAAAAGTTTTTACTATAACTCAATTCATCCTTTCTTAAGTTATTGAGGTCACTTGGTTAACAAGTGGTATCAAAGCTTGACTCTAAGGTTAAGCTTAACAACATTAAGAGGACGATGGCCTCTAATAACTCTTTTTTGCAAGAGGGTGACTTTATAAATCATGCTCCAACCTTCAATGGTGAAGGATATAATTATTGGAAAGAGAGGATGAACATTTTCATTGAATCTATTGAGATGGATATTGGATGCTATGAAATTAGGTTTCTATGCTTACTCACAAAGTTAATGGTAACATTGAAATCAAGCCCAAAAGCCTCTAAACTAATGATGAAAGAAAAAGGCTCCAACATAATTTGAAAGTTAAAAATACCATGACTATTGCTTTATCTTATGATGAATTCTATAGGGTTTTTGTTGAACATGACCTCTGGACATGTTATTTACTTCAAGGGTTTTAATGAAGACAAATTCAAAGTCAAAAGAACTTCAGTGAAGACCAACTCAGCCAAAAAGGAACTCACGAAGATAAAAGCTAAATAAAAAATAATTGAAGAGATTAAAACTAACATAATAGCTATTATGAAGATGTGTGTTAAAGTCTTAGGCATTTTTGTAAGACTTGTCAATTTTAGCTAAGTCTAGCTGAAGGGAATACTTTGGGAAAGTTAAAATAGTTTTTAAACTAAAAAGAAAAAGATTTTTTTAGTGAAAAACTAGTTATAAGGTAAATAAGGCTTAGAAATCGATTCTCCTAGAATCGATTTCTATAATAGGGAATTGATTAACTTTCTCGCAAGGAATTGAGGAATTGATTCCCTTGTAAATGGAATTGATTCCCAATAGTCAGAATTTTAAGATAAGAAAATATTTGATTTATTTTAATTGGATTTCTTTCATTAATCAAATCCTATCAAAAGTGATCACAAAATTAACTAATTCATCTTATTAATCCCTATAAAAAAAACTAAGCTTTTCTATTAACTATTGTGGGAGCAGAGAGACTAATTAAGAGTTAGGGTTATTCTACTTAAGCCAGTGCTTAGAGAGGATTGATAAAGCTTCATATTGTGATATCTCCATTATTGAGAGCGGTAATAGCTTTAGTTTTTGTTTTTTAAGAAATCTAAGGGTAGGTTTCCCTTGGTCTAGGAATATGTTTTTCCTAGTTGCTAAGAAATTCAAAGATAGGTTTTCTTTGGTCTAGGAATAGGTTTTTCTTAGGTTTTGGAATGGGTCCTCTCAGTTTTGTAGGTGGGTTCCCTGTGGTACCTTAGGGTAGGTTTCTCTAGTGGATGATTAAAGCAAGAAGTGAAGAGCATCCTTAGTTGGGTTGTTGAGGTAGGTTTCCTTGGGGTGTAAGCACTGTAAACTCTAATCAGTCAGTGGATAAATCTCAAGTGTGGCTTAGGGACTGGACGTAGATTGTGATTTATGATTAAACTAGAATAAATCTCGAGGCATTCTTCTCCAACCCTTCTCTTTATTATGTTATTTGTTTGAATGTTTAGTCTATTTTGATTTTGTTTTAAATTTCATTAATCAAAATTAAACAAAAAGATCTCTCTTTTTGTCTCTTTTATGGATTATATTCTTCATGATTTAGGGTGAACATTTTACAAAAATGTTTTTATTATAACTCAATTCACACGCTCCTGAGTTATTGAGGCCACTGGGTTAAAGTTTCTAATTGTAAAATTGCCAAGGATATACGGGATACCTTATAGTTAACCCATGAGGGTACTAGTGATGTAAAGAGAGATAGAATTAACACCCTAGCCTATGAATATGAAATGTTTAAAATGAAAAAAGGGTGGATCTATTTTTGACATGCAAAAGCACTTTACACATATTACGAATCACCTTATTGATCTGGGTAAGCAACTGACCAATGAGGAGATGATTAACAAGCTTTTACGATGTTTAAAAAAGACTTGGCAGCCTAAAGTAAAAGCTATTGCAGAATCTGGAGCTCTTAAACATATGGATCTTAACACTCTATTTGGAAAGCTTCAAGAGCATGAAATTAGTTAAATAGATTGGCTTTGGAAAAGGAAAAAGAGAAGACAAAGAAGAGTATTTCCTTTATAACTGCTATTGATAAACAAAATGAAGAGAATGACTTTGATTCTGATGAGGATATGCTCCTGTTAGCAAAACAATTCTCGAAGTTCATGAAGAAAAAAAATCCTTCAGTTAGAAGAAGAAGGAATCCAAAAAGCAAGATCAACCCCTTACAACTTCTTGCTTTGAATATCGAAAGCCTAGGCACTTCAAAAGTGAATGCCCCATAAAAAGGTGAAAAAATATGAAAAAAGGAAGAAGAAAGGAAAAAAAGCATATATTGCTTAGGAAGACAATGATAAAGGCTCATAGAGGGTTCAAATGAATAAGCAAGTCTATGTTTAATGACCAACAATGAAGATGATGAGGTTAGTGATTCTAATTCATGTTATGCCATCATATGATGAACTGCAACTTGATTTTGAGGAACTTTTTAATCAAGTTGAAATTTTTTTGAAAATGTTGACCGTTGAAAGAAAGAAAACCTCCTAATTAAAAAAGAAACTTGTAGCTTTAAAATATGAACAGTCTAAGATTCAAAACCAAGCTTTTTCTTCTTGTTTTCTTGCTTTTCATGACTGTTTTTATGTGAATCATGTACAAAGGGTTAAATGATTAACTTCTTCAGTTGCCCCAGATGCCCCATCCTAGAAGAGGAAAACAAATCCTTAATAAATGACTTGGCTAAGTTTACATTGGGAACAAATAATTTGAATGCCATGGTAGGAAAATAGAAAAGCATATTTGACAAGGGTGGGTTAGGCTACAATTCTATTAGAAGTGAAAAACCCAAGAAGCTATTCAGTACCTCTAAGAAATCAAAGAACAAAAATATGTCACTTGCTTTTACTGTGGTAGGAATGGATACATTGCATCCATGTGCAATTTCAGACAAAAAGGACCCAAGATCATTGGGCAAATCTGGGTGCCCAAGGGATTGATTTCAAACAGTCCTACTCAAGGACCCAAGACAATTTGGGTTCCCAAAGCCACCTAAAGTGTGGCAGCTCCTTGGTTAGGGAAGTCATTCATCATTATGCATTTAAGGTTTAGAACTTCCCTACTTCTCATACATTACCACTTGCATTCATTTAGGTTGATGACATAGTTAAAAATCTGGCATTCCTCTCCCATACATGCATTGTTGATTGATTTTGGTTTCTTATGCTTATTGTTAAATGTTTTCTTTTAAAATAAGTATTAAAATTCAAATTCTCTTTAAAACTAGCCATCTGGTTTGAGAAAATCGATTCCATCTTCATGGAATCGATTCCCACGACATGGAATCAATTCTCATTAGGATGGAATTGATTCCCATTAGGATGGAACCATTAAAAATTTGCAAAGAAACAATTTTCTACTTTAGGAATCATTTTTTTGAAATTAAAGGCCAATAAACACATTTCCATTCACATCTCTTTGTTCTAATGATCATATTTGCATTCATAGCATTCTTTTCTTCCTTATATGTTCTTCATGCATTAACATTGTTCATTGGTATTCATGGAGATCTTTTGAAAGGGAAAATTGAAAACTTCACCAAATCCTAAAGTTTATTTCCTTGGAATCTATATAAATAATTATTGGGTGAAAATTAAAAACAAGGAAGCTCTAGAGCAAATTGATAATTAGCATAAAGTTTCTTGATTTGATTTCCATTGTTGATTTTGGCTCCTAAATGTGAGGTTTGGACCTATTTGATGGACATTCTTTACATCATATTATATGCCTTATTTTCTTCATGAATGTGATTATTTCTCAAAGCTTATGTCTTCTAGAACATGCATTATGACCTTTTCAAGATGAATTAACAATTTGTATGCTTGCTTGAATGTGATTAAGGTAAATTAGGTTTTCTTTTTGGCCCCAGACTTTGTTACTTTCCCTGGTTGCCCACTTTGAGCCTTTCACATTATGAATGTGATTTTCCTTGGTACCCCAATTCTCTTATTGAAATTATTTTGTTGGTATCCTTTTAAAGGATGATTGGCATTATAAAATGGTGGAAATTCTTCATGTGCATTACATTTATGACATTTTCCTGAAAAGGAAAAAGAAAATTCATAAGGGAAAAAGAAAAAGGAAGAAAAAGAAAGCAACAAAGAAAAGAAGAAAAAGAAAGAAAATGAGAAATTGAAAAGAAAAGAAAAGGAAAGAAAACGGAGATATAGAAAAAAGGAAGAAAAAGGAAGAAGAATGAAAAGTAAAAATTGGCTATAAATTTGTCTATTGTTCCACTTTTTTTTTTTTTTTTTCATTTATACTTTAAAAGGATGCTCTGAATTGATACATAAAATTTAGCCTTTTGTTTATCCTTTCCTTTCTCTATCTCACCTAGATATTGTTTCTTCTTGGTCCCATTATAACCAAAAGAAATACCTTATGATTCTTGTAGGTATTCAAAAATAAATAATGAAAATTAGGTCACCTTTCAAGCCTATAGTAAGGCAATTGGTTAAGAGAAATTGAGTGTGCCTAAACGATTAACCCTTAAACATTTAAGAGACACATGAAATGTTCAAATTGATTCTATAAGTCTTTTCAAGGCACCTAAGACTTTAATTGGATTTGCCTTCAATGATAAACCTTGAAACTCATAAATAATCCTTGATCTTTTGTATGGATTCAAAATATGCTTTAAAAATTTTCCTATAAGTGAAAGGTTAAGTGTTCCTACTCAAAAGATTCTATGACACTCTTAGCCCAACATCAAAGCACATCTATTGTTCCAAATTATTAAGGATTCAATCTAGTAGAGTATCTCCTATCATGTTTTAAGTTCACATGTAAACATATTAACACCACATATTGCATGCTACACACAATCACTACCAAAGTCAAATAAGCAAAATAACACCAAATTTACATTTCGTTCATCAAAACCACACAAATCACTTTGCATCATAACCACCACTAAGCAACAACCACAATCATATGACACAATGGCTAGTAATTGAATATGCATGCAATGCATGTTACCCTGATAAGTTAGTTACTACTCTTTCATCAATGCATGAGCATGCATGGGGTAGCCATCTCATCATTTTGGCACCATTATTCTCTGAAAGGTAACAATTGCTTCACAAGGAGCCAATAACCTTTGCTTCATATGAAGCTTATAAATCTCTCGCTTCTTAAGAGGCCATTAAACATCTAACTCCATAAGAAGCCAATAAACATCTCGCTCCATAAGGAGCCAATAAATCTCCTGCTCCATAAGAAGCAAATACATTTGATGCATTAGTGGATTTTGTATCTTCCTCTTCCTTATTTAAAGGTATGATGGACTTTATGCAAATGCTCTATAGCAATGTCTCACATCTTAATCTTTGTTACCCTGCTCTTACACTGAAAGTGTCCTGCGTCATCATATTAAAAGAATTTTAAGAATCAAGTACTAAATTGTTTCTTAAAAGAAAATTAATCCATTATAAAGCTTAAGAATGAAACTGAACAATCATAATAATGTAATTTGAGTAATTGTCTTTTGGTATAAAATCTTATTTTATTAATTAGAGAAATGCTATTTTCAAGAGGCTTTAACTCAATAAAGTTTGTGAGAAATCTAATTGATTATATGTAATTGAATTTCACTTATTCAGTCATAGAATAGCAATTGATTTACATCAAAAACATATTAGAGACTATAATTAGTATATAGATTTGATAATATGAAAGTTCCACTTAAATGGGAAGTTTGTACTAGTTTACGACACTCTTTGAAGAATCTTTAAAAATACTTGGACATTTTTCTAAATAGCTATTTTGGGTAGCAATGATCCTTAGCCCATACACAATGCAATTTCCATGTTTACAAAATTTTTACAAAACCTTAAAATGCCTATTTTTCACAAATAGAATCAATTCAAAATCAATGAAATTCTAATCAGTCTCAGTATAAAAATTCTAGTAAATGAAAATTTTCGAATATAAGGCAATTCTTTGAGGTGGAACCTCTCAACACATCCATAAAACATCTCAACTTTTCTCATAATTTATTGACATCATAAACTAGCCCAAATTAGGGTATCAAGATAGGGTAAACAAAACTCTTTGCTATTGGAATCCGTCTACCACCCTAACTTGGAAAAATCCCCAAAAATTCTCTACTCAATCATTTTTCCCAATTTCAAGTTTGTTGAACTGATCATTAATTTATTCACAAATATATAAGGTAACATCTATTCCACATCAAACAGAGACAAATTCACTCAACAAGACATGATCTTCAATTCTCAAATTCACAGAGACATGGCTCATAAAAAAATATGATAAATCACACAAAAATTTAAAAATTATGATTCTAGTGGCATTGGCAACTAGACACAAAATTCTACAATCTCCTAAGAGGACAGATTCAAATGTGAAGCACTCTATTCACACTTGAAATCTTTCAATTTCTTATTTTACTATGTTCAACTCTATTTATTCTTCTATCCAGTAGAGTACATTGAATGTACAGAAATGGCTATAACAGAGTTTCTGTTATTCGTATTAATAGCTACTCTAGGAGGAATTTTTTAAGCGGCACTAAAAATTTAATAACTATCTTTGCAGCTTTAGAATGTTTTAGTTTATGCTCTTATCTTCTATTATGGTTCATGATATTTCATTTTTTATATTTTATTCTATTTATTTTCTTATTTTTTTACTATTTTATTTATTTTAATTTTATTGTTTTTTTAGTTTTACAATATACCACCATATGAGTATAAGATATAACATTTTTCCAATAGAAGAAGTTTGACCCCTCCCTATAATGTGTTATTGTTTGATTTATTTGAGTTTGATTTATTTTTAGGCAATTGTAGAGCAAAAATAACAGATGCTTCCAATTAATTCAACACTTATCTTTCTCTTAATCACTTTGCATGTATTCGGTCAAATTTTAATTTAAAACCCAATCCAATGATTAACTAACATTGTAACTTCTTAAGGTTCACATTAACCACATGAAATCTAATTACAAACCTCTGAGAACAAAACCCATTCATATGAGCATAATACTAATTGTGTAATTTCAAGCACCAAGTAACAAATCTCAAGCCCAATTCATGACACATCATAACACTTACTTAATCTATATATTTAGCTACTTATAATCATCATTGTACACATGCTAATTATCAAGTATCACCACACCCCTACACATGACAATCCAAACAGATTTTTAAACATAGCATTTACGTATTGTAAATTAACTCAAATATCACAAATTCCATTAAACCAATTACTTGGCCTACAGGATATCTTAACTCGTTCCCCTAACCGATAGCTCCGTCGTGCTCTAGGGACCAATTCAAGTCCCTCAAATAGTTTAATACATACACAATTAACATCACAGTAATCACGATTTCATCGAAACATATATCGAATTAAAATTCTTAAAAACACACACGGAGTCGAAAACGATAAGAGTGTAGAAAAATCCAATCCCTCTCTCATCTATCCTAACCTCTCAAAATCTCTACGATAGGCTCTCCCCTTACGTGAAGTAGATTGCGAGTGAAGGAACACTACAACACAAGGCACTTTTAGCAACATTTGAAAATTGTCGCCAAAATATGAATAAATGTTGTTAATATACTTTTGCAACATTTTATCAAATGTTGTGTAAAACCTATGTTGCTAAAGGCTTTTAGCAACATTTTTACATATTAATGGCAATATTTTAAAAATGTTACCAATATAGCATTTTGTAACATTTTAAAAATGTTGCTAAGTTATTGTAACATTTATAAAAAAATGTTACTATTTAATTGTTTTGTAACATAAAATGATATTGTCAAAATAACATTGGTTCCAAGCAGAAAAATCCAAAATCGTGGAAAATCAATTATTAGCATAAAAAGAAACCTAGAGTCCCAGACTATAAGAAGGGTTATTGTAAAGCAAAAATTCGACATGAAAAGAACCTAAAATTTCCATTCCACAAATGTAATTAAAATCTAAATCCCAAATGTTCCAGTATTACCATGTGTTGAAGATTTTAGAGAGAAAATAGTACTGCATCAATCTGAATTGAATGTTACACTTGTGTTAAGCTCTGTTGCATCAATATATAGTTAGGCTGAACTGAATGAGATCATCCTTGCATTTGTAACTGACATACAGAGTTGTTTAAGAAAACTAACCTAGAACATGACTTAAAAGAAAAGTAATAAAAAGGTAAAGATGTTTAAATTCAAAAGCACCTTCAATAACTTCAAATCTTTCTGCAACTCAGGGTTGATGGTTTGAGCCGGCATATTGAACCTGACAATGAATTAAAAATAATTAGATAGTTCTTTTTAATATTCCAACTAAAAAACAAAAGAGAAACCATAAGAAAATATAACTGGATAAAATGAACATGAATATATTGCTATTTGATTAAAAGGTTACTACCACTACATCCAGCTAAGCTGTGTAAAAATGAATAGATAAACAACTAAAGAAAAAAGAATTCAATCATGCTTGCATTCATAAATGCAATGCAAACTTTCTAGAGAGAATAATCTATTGTTGCATTGCATACCAATTTTTCATAGCAATATCTTTAGCTTGCTTTCTCAGTAATTTTTCTAGGATCACTTGGAGGAACAAAAAGGCCATCAACCAGCTCTGAACTGGATTTCCAACCATTGCTACCTGATGCCTCGGTTTGAAGTTTGGTATGAAACCCGCCAGTGTGTTTTAATGATGATGGAATAGGCAACTGTGGTTGCCATGATAACCCAACCACTGCTTGCACTCTAACATTCCTGAATCAAAGTGAATTGCATAATGAGATCCCAAAAGTTATATTTAATCATACACAAGGAGAATGATAATCTCAACCTAGAAATCACTCAATTTCATATTTTTGTTTAGTTTCACAAGAAACAACATTGAAAATAAAATTATATACAAGTTATAGCAAATATGCACATTGGTTATAGCAATATCAAATAGCTTACAGTAACCAGGAGATGGACCTAACCCATCTAATTATTAAAGCACATAAAGGAAAATTTTTATAGTCAATTTGGGTTAAATTATTTATTGGAGGACAATAATCTGTTCTAGCAACTTCTCCCATGTCCCCAATCAAAGTACATTTTTTTAAAAGATAAAAAATAAATAAAATTTCACACTTGGATAATTTACCTAATTAATCGTCTGACTAGTTAGTATGGGATAGAAATTTTAAATAAATGAGACAATTGATATGATATATGATGAAATAATTAAACAAAGGAAATAGCATGTAAACTTTTCAAGCTCATTTTCATTTTTTTTATTTTCGATAAAACACAATCTGAATAATAGTGGTCATTTTAATATTTATGTACCATTAAAAAGATGAAACGAAATTAAATGACCACATAACTTAGTTACAATAAAACAATGTATTATACTTATTAGGGAAAAAGTAACGAAAAGTAAACCAATCGCGGGCACATCATAAATATAGTTGGAAAAAACTAGAATAAACGTGAAAATGAAAAGAAAATTAACAAACATTTAAATATCAAGAAAAAAAAGTTATAATTTTAAGCAAAATAAATTCAGACGAGGTCATTTTAAGCAAGCCACGCAGCTGAAATGTATGTAACATTGTAACAAGAGAACAAGTCGAGCCAAGAAACAGAATCCTACCTTTGCAATGAGAGAGCGACTAAAAACTCTACTATCAGCAGAATGGGCATTGCACAGCCAAATTGTTTGGCCATTCGCTAAAGCTCTTCCTGGTAAACTAAGAACGTGTATAGAAATATTTAAGGATAACCAAGATTAATGCACACTCCGTTGTACACAACACCCCTGTTTGGAAAGATAATTAGGGAATCTAGAAATTAAAAAAATATATATGTGTGGAAAAATGAGAGAAAATTTACCCTTGGCTGATGTTGAATTCAAAGGACATGCAAACCAAGTAAAACTACTCAGCATTTGTGAGATCTTCAATGGATAGTGCTGCTGGAGGTTTTTTTGTTTGTGAATTGGCTTCTGCTATTGTGAAGGATGCATATAGCTCTTGCAGTTGCTCACTCCTCTGCAAGCCTATTCGATCAAAATAAGCTCTACCACTTGACTTGACTTTTTGGTCTTAATGTCTCCATTGTAATATCCTTCAACCCAACTCAAGACCCTACAAAATTGGGGGGGAATTTTTTCTTTTATTTTGAATATGTTAGCTCCTTGGCAACAACTCAATAAGCAATAATGTCAGAAAAAATATAATTCAGAATTGCAACAGGTTATAGCTATTACTTAACTATTCGCCAGTGCCCAAATGGAAATGCACAAGAAATAAAGTACATTTAATCTCCTATTATATTTTTTCAATTGGTTAACCTCTGAGCTTCTCATTTATCAAAATATTATTGGTTTTGCGTGGATAAAATAATTCATTCCCTATCAGCTTGTGGAGAAAAGTATGAATAGGTAGAGAAATTACAATGGACCAGATTATAGTCATTCTTATTTTATTAGTCTCTTTCACTCTCTTATTACTCTCCCCTTTCATTCTTATTGCTAGCTATATTCACAACTACACAACATATACACCCAAATAATAACAATGCAAGCAAAAGCAATGGGAGCAGTAGCTACAGCATTCAATTACAAAGCAACACTAAATTCCTTGATAACATCACAATAACAATAACATAAGGGCTGCAGAATAAGGCGTTACTGCAGAATAAGACTTGTTTCAAATCTTCCTAAAATTTTTGGTTGATTCAAGCTTCTTCTTATCACTTTGTTATTATTATTCATTTTTTTGCATGATTAAATGATATGAATTTAATACTACAAAACATAGGAATCATGACACCTACCCTGAGCCTTATCTTTTCACAACATCCACCCTCAGTAACCTGCACATAGTTCTTTGTTGCATCAGACACAACAAAGAAAACGAGATTTACATGAAAAGAAGTGTTAGATATGAATTTTTCATAAATTTTAATTAGTAATAAAAATGTGTTGAAAAAACTTGTTGAGAGTGTTTTGTTATCATTTTTGTGTATGAAAATCCGAAGAGTTTAGTTCATCTTCAGTGATAGTTCATGCTTGTTTTCGTTGCAACACTTAAAACAACGAGTGATCGCAATATCACAAAATCAAACATATAGAGAACGATAGAAATTTTGAATGTAGTGTCAAAATACCTAAACAAAATATCAAAATATACGAGTTTATGATGAATGCATGAAATGAACTTCCTCGATTTCAAAACTGCACAAAACCTTAAACACAGTACATAAAGATAAAAAGGCACATAAGCAGCAATGAGTGTAGAGAGAGAAACAGAGGATAAAGCTCACTAAAAACAATTGTCGATTAGAGAGAGCTCACCGAAAGAGTGTAATGAACAATGAAACTTCTATGGTGAAAGAAACTTGTTGAAATGGACAAATCTCTACGGCAAAGAGAGCTTTAGGGCACAGTGTTCTTTCCAGCACACATGCACAACTTGATTTTTTTTTTCATAAAAAATTATTGAAAATTGGAGGCTCTGCCACAGAGTGGCATTTAATTAGTTGAGTGTCTATCTAAAGAAATTAATATGTATTTTATATATAATATCAAGTTTCTTTAATTTAAATAAAATGTATAAATAATTTAGATTTAAGAAAATAAAATTATAAAAGTAGTTTTAAAAAATATGCTGTTAAGATTTAAGATAAAATCATAGTTTTTATATAAAAACTAAAAATAATTAAAATCAAAATTAAAATTAAAATTTGAACATAAAAAATGAATATAAAAATTATTTTTAACATAAAATAAAATAATTAATAATTTAAAATTTTTAAAGGTATAAATAAGTGTTAAATAATAATAAATTCGAAAAAAGAAAATATAATAAAATTTACTCTTACTCGTAAAAATAATGAGTAAGATTTATAATATAAAAATTAATAATTACTATTTAATTTTTTTTAAAAAAAGAATAAAATAATTATTTTCATAAACTAAATCACGTTGGTATCTGCCAACTGCCCCCTAACCAAAACTTAAGCCAGAAAATAAACACGACAAATAATGCTCTATTTTAGTGTCCAAAACTCCTTCTCTTTTTTTTTTTTTTTTTTTTTGAGGATGTATCCTTTTCAATTTCATCCCTTGTAGTGACAATCTTTCTAGTAAGAAAATAATGATCTTTATTATTAAAAATGTTGTGAGAAAATAATAACATTTATTATTAAAACGTTGCACAAAAAAATATGGTTTAATTGTACTTTGTGCCACTTAAGTTTTATTATTTTGCGGATTTTGCCACCTTGTTTTTTTTCTCTTGCATTTTGTCACCATATTTTGAAATCTTGCAAATTTTGCGCAATCATCAACTGTTCTTTAAATAAAAATTTTCAAAATTAAGAAAAATTTGCAAGATTTCAAAAATAGGATAACAAAATGCGAAAGCAAAGAAACCCGATGGCAAAATCTGCAAAATAATGAAACTTAAGTGGCACAAAGTGCAATTAAGCCAAAAAATATAATGTGAGAAAATAGTAACATTTATTATTAAAAATGTTGCAAAAAATGTAATATAAGGTCAATTAGTAACATTTTGCTAAGTGTTAGTAAAGAAATGTTGCTAAATGTCATATGTGTGTAGTCGAAATTGAAAATTTAGGTATTCCTTATGTAGGTATGGTGGGACTCATGTGCAATCACGTGTAGCATGGGATATTTTTCTCAATTGTAGTGAGCCTTGGGAAACAACACGAGGGGTTGGCGATTTGTTATATTATTATTATTATTTTGAACAGTGAAACTTTGATGAAACAGAAGTGTGCCACGGTTTTATGGAATAAAGGGGAGCTTTAAATTTTCGTTTCTCTCTATTTAATTGTGGAGGTGCTGTACTTGTATCATAGCCTATAATTAAAAAAAAAAAAAAACTAATTGGAAGTGTAGCAATTGAGAGGGCTGGACGTATACTAGTATAAAGCAAGAGAAAATATTTAATTTGAATGGGAGTGTGTTGGCCTGGGGAGTGCACATCATAAGGGGAAAGAAAATTAAAGAAAGTAACTAAAAAGGGTAAGTGTAAATGAAATGGTTAGGGGCCTTGGCCAAACTTTTTCTAATTTTAAAAAAATAAAATAATATATATATATATATATATATATAGAGAGAGAGAGAGAGAGAGAGAGATGTGAGGATCAAGTTATTCCAAGAGTAACTTTTAGTAAAATTGAAATGGAGTTTTTTATTATCTAAGAATAAAAATAAAATGTAAATTTTTTCATTAATGGACTAAAATGAAAGAGCAATGCCAACAGCTAAGTGCATGTTTGGATTAAAATTTAGAGAGCTCAAAAGTACTTTTAAAAAAGTATATTACAATTGCCTTGCACCCTTCAAAGGGCTGAAACATATGCAAGCATAATTTTAAAATTTTGCTTGGATAATCATATTGAAAATAGCAATTAAAAACACAATTTTTGAAATTCCATCTGTCTAATGATCAAACATTACTCATGCTTGCTGCAACTGTAATCCCGCTGTATGATATACACCAAGAGAAGCTACAAACTGCAATGGATAATACTTGCAAAAGCAATAAAACACATAAGATGCGCATGATAATTTGAATTAATAAGTTTTTGGGAGATATTGTTAATTTGAATAAGAAATTAAGAAGCAAATAACTACATTGAAAAGGTTCTTTTGTACTAACAAGCAGACAACAGTATACACATTTTATTCAATGTAAATAGTATCTTTACTTTTATCCATTAAAATTTAAGATTAGGTATATTTTCTATAATTTGTCTTAAAGACATAATCATTTTCTAGAAGTCTTGTTCATTTTTTTTGCTACCCACAGAGGCACCAAACATTCTATATCAAGTTTGTGTTGTTTTTTAATCAAACATATAGGAAAAATATATATCAAAACTAAAAAGAGAAAATTCAGCAAAATGAAAATATCCTCAAATTTCAATATAAAGAAGGTAGTAAATATGTGGCAGAAAACTTGTTTTATGCAGATCAAACTTTCTTCAAATATTAGAAAGAACACAATATTTCATGCAGATCAATTTTTTTTTTTGAAATATAGTTTGAAAGAATTGATTGCAATGATTAACAGATATGTAAAAGTCAAGAATCAAATTGTCAAACATGAATTATAGAACGTATCAAAATGTTTTGGGAGAAAAACATTTAACCATCTAGAAAGTAAACATTATGGAAAGAAACAAATACTATGGTTGTCTTGCATATGCATTTCTTAATTTTTACCATTTTGCAAATATAAGTCAGTCTATTATTTGGATTAGCTTACTGCTAAATTGTAAAAGGCTAGGCAAATTATTAGCACTTAATGAACTAGAGAGCATACTTGAAACTTCAAACATTGTACCTATCAACATTTTCCATTTGCATTTCAGAAACTTGCAAATTTTTTAGCTCAAGTTAGGAAATTGTAATATATATTTTCTGTGAAAAAAAGAGAGAAATATCACATGTGTAACAAGTGTTTTAAGAACTTAGCTATATACCAAGTGTATCAACATGCATGGTGATAAGCCCTTTAGGAAGCTCACCAAAAGGTACTCTACAAAAATTATGACAACCCTTACAGTTTTACAAGAGACAAAAATTTAAAAATAACAGCAAAAATTAATAGAATTTCATACTGCTCCATGTCATCAATTAAAAGAACTCCAACACCTGGGTACAAACCACGTCAAACCTTGCATGCAAACTAACACATCAAGTTTGATCATTAGAATTTCAAAAACTTTTTACAACTTTCCTTAGGTATAAGGACTGAAAAATCATGCAACCTTTAGTTATATTTCAGTCATGAACAAATACTTAGAAAAATATGCAAACATTGGTGAACTAGACAATAAGTGGAGACTTTTCAACAATGAAGAGGTTGCATAAATTAAAAAGCTTACCCCTCGATTCTCTTGTTCAACAGGTTATGCTAAAGGTCAACAAAGGTGAAGAATATTTAACTATTCCTGGAAATAAAAGATCTAAATATTTAAGTGAGAAAGAAGAAATAGGTAGCTAGAATACAAGATAAAAGGCTTAACTGACAGTTCCAGATCTTTTGAGAATGTGAGAAGCTAAAGGAAGAGTTGGAGAACATTAGAAGGAGGCGGAAAAACCAACTCTTAAAAGCTGAGATGAAAAATAAAAAAGCTGGAAACAAAACAAGAATAAATGTACACACACCTTCTCTATTTCGATTACTTCCTCGTGCCACCATCACCTCGATGTTGCAATTAAACCACAAGCCACCATAAGAACTGCTAGCCACATGGGAACCGCAAAACCACCGTGACCTCGAATTCCAACCCCAATCTACAGAGGCATATTTAGACTTGTATGTTTATATAAACCTATAAAAAAAATGCATATGTAAGGGATAGGGGAAGAGAGGAAGAGAGAGTTGTGGAATCTTGGAGTCGCCAAGATGGAGAGTGAAAGAAGAGATGAGAGAGTGGAGCTCACTAGGGTTGTGTTGATGGATGAAGCAAGAGACTAGAGAGAAGACGGGATTGCAGCACTAAGGTAAAAAGAATGTAGATTGGGGTTGGGTTTATAACATCTTTTATATTATGTTTTATCGGTCAAGTTTGGTACCAATGGGTTACAAAATTTCAAATCGAGCCTGACCAAATACACCCATTTAAACCCTTTTTTTCCACTCGACACCCGCTTATCCGAATCAATCCATTCGAAAACACTTATTGTGTTCATTTTGCACAGGTCTCAGGTGGGTACGATAAATTTGCCCACCCTTAGAAAAAGGTGATAAGCACTTGGCGTTGTAGATGATCTTACCATTCATCACTTAATGTACTTTTATTTAACTCACCATACATAACTAGATTTATTATCCCATCCAATAATTCAGCCCCATCCTTGACTAAAGGTTGTGCCCTACTCACAATCTAGTGCATGTTTCTCCCATCTAGTACACACAAATTTTATAATTAAGAGAGAGGAAAGAGAGATAAGTATGAGGTATACTATCTCCTCATATTTTTAGATGTTTGAAATTAATACAATTAAAAAGTATTTAATGAAAACAAAACTTAGATACAGTATTTTAAGTATTGTTGGTACTGTTTTTTAATTAAAATTAAAGGTTTACTTCGGTTTTCTACGAAATCCTTTAATATATACTTTTATTACGTGGATTATTGAGGTAAATATCCAATTCTGATTAGAGAACAACACCAACAATACCTAAAGTATTGTATCTAAGTTTTGTCCTTAATAAAATAAAATATTATTATATTTGGACTAAAATATTCTTATTTAATACATTAATCCTTGATGTGTGTACCACTAGTAGTGAGATATTAAATAAAGGTATATTTGAGAAAAAAAATTTATTAGACTTTGAAATTCTAAAACATCAATTGTTTTGAAATAAAAAAAGCTAAAACATCTAAAAGTATGAAAAGGAGATATTAATAAACAATAGAGATGTGTTATTCATACAACAACCCATACAACAACATTTTATATCTTTATCTCTCTTTGCCGTATTTTTTATTATTTTATTTATTATGTCTCATAGTTATTCCTTTGGTCCTTTTTATACGAATCAAATTATAAGTTTGACTTGGTCTGTTTTATAAGAATTAATCTAGAATGTTTCATGCATTAATTATTTTTTGAGAAGTGCTAACAACACACTCTAACACACTTCTTTTAACACACCTTTATTATTGGTTGAAATTTATTAAAACTACAAAATCATGAGAGAGAGAGTCATTAAATAAGATATGAAATCCACAATTTTTGTAATTTTTAAGAAATTTTAACCAATAAAAGAGGGTATGCTCAAAAGAGTATGTTAAAAAGTGTATTGCTAGAATTTTTCTTATTTTTTTTTTACAAAAATATCGTTAATTATATACAGCAAGTATAATACATTCATATCTAATATCTTAGACTCTGAGAATTTAACTTTGCCTTGTATGAAAAGAATTTTGAAAACCTTACTTTATCCCTTCACATTCATATCCAACAAAAATTAAGACAATAAATATATTACAAATGAGAGAAATTAATTTTTTTTTTTTTTTAAATGTCTCCAGAGTAATTTTGGAAACATGTAAATTTAATATCTGCCCCGCGTGCCTCGTGGTTCCATGGTTTGAATTTTTATTTTTATTTGTTGATTCTAAGGAAGGCCTACAGGCCCGAACAAAAGAAATTAGTTATAAACAGCTCTTGGCACATGCTGCCGTAAAACATCACGGAGACATAAAAGCGAAACTGCTGGGGGAGGGGCATAAAGAATGTGCAGACCACGATCCACTTGTTGCGCAAGATTAGCTAAGCCATCAGCCACCATGTTGGCCTCTCTGTATATATGGGAAAAGCTAATATTCCAAGTGTAGTTCTCGAACCTTGGAATTATTTCCACCATGCTCCAGAGTGGCTGTGGTTTGAATTTGTTATGCCTAAATTCTGGCCCCTTTCGTTTCCAAACAAATCTCTTCCCTCTCTATCAAAATTCAAAAGCTCCTTTCCTCCGGTGCTCGCAACACATGGCAGCCGAAACATCCGCAAACGGCACTCGTTCCCGCCGCCCTCACTACATTCCCAACCAAATTCCGGACCCATCCTACGTTCGTACCATAGACACCACCCAACCAAATGATAGCACAGGAAGTTGGCAATAGTTGCGACGCCGATGGGTATGTCCCGGTCATTATGGCCATGTGTAGGTGCAATGAGAAGGACATTACGACTGCGTGGGAGGCTGTGAAGTACGCTAGGAGGCCAAGGCTTTTGCCTTTCATAGCAACCAGTCCCATTCACATGGAGTATAAGCTCAAAAAGAGTAAAGAAGTGGTGCTTCAAATAGCTCGCGATATGGTCAAGTTTGCACGGAGTTTAGGGTGTCGGGTCATCAGCCAGGTTCCTCCCGTCTTTTGTTTAAACTTACATGTTGAACCACCGGTCACACACACAGGTAGTATTTTTAAGTTATAATTTTTTATCGTACTCTAACTAAAAAATAAATAAATAAATATATATTAACAGATTTCATGAGTATTGACTAACATATACTTACTTGTTTTTTTAGTTATAGTATGTTAATAAGTTATACCAAGTGTATTTTAAAATAATCCTTAATTATAACTTGTTAACATATTTTAATTAAAAATCAAATAGATGTATGTTAGTAGATTCTATATAGAAGTGAGGATCAAGCTATTTCAAAAATAACTCTTGGTAGAGTTATTCCATTCGATAGCTTTTGATTTATATTAAATTTCGACAATTCAACTATTAAATATTTTAATATTATCTCAATGATTATGCACATGAAATTTTAGATAAATCGGACATTTGTAGCTAGTTAATCTTAGAGTCAACATTTACTTATAAATTAGAAAAATATATTATTTATTAATTTGAATTTATTTAATAAAGTATCAAATAGTTTTTAAATTTTATAAAAATTTGTAGACTTGATCTATTTAATAAAATATTTTAATTTAACAGTTTAATCGTTGAGATTTAATATATATTAAGAGTTATTGAGTGGAATAACTCTATATATAATAGTAAGTTAACATATTTGTTTATATATAATTTATAATTATCTATTTATCTATATATTAAAATAATGTCCTCGAAAAATAACTTGTGTTATTATGTTTTTTATTAATATTTTGTAGTAGAAATACATGAATTTTTTTTTTAAATTACTTGTCCTTAAAAATACAAAATTTAAAAATATAAAATAAAAACAAATTAAAAAATTAATCAAATTCATGAATATGTAGTGTAAAAAAAAATTAATTTGCAACATGTATAAAGCGTGTATGTAAGAAAAATACTACTAATTATAGTAAATTATTTAATTATAATTTATTTTCATTTTAGTTTAAATTTTGATATACTGTTAATGTAAAATATTGTTAATTAATTAAAAATCACTTTAGGTATAATTTTTTAAAAAAAATATTGTAAAATCAATATTTTTTAATTATATAATAATTTATGATTAGATAACAATATAAAAAACTTTCACATTACTAATATTAATATATTATAACTAAATCTTTCATTTTTTATATATAATTTTTTTAATCTTCATAATTTTATTTTGTTTAAGGATTAGTAACTATAATTTTATTTATTTAAATTTTTTTAATCATAATTTTATTTAGTTTAAGTTTTACTTCTAATAATAATAATTTTAGTATTTGAAGTGATAAAATTAAAAGTGAAAAAATTGTGGGGAAATAAAGATGAAGAAGACATGCTCAACTCATTCAAATGTAGTTTAATGGTAAGCTCTCTCTATTTTAGGGAAAGAGGTCTTTGCTGATAGTAAGTATTTTGCATTTGAAAATAATTTTGAGCGGGAGGGTCGCATTGATTTTCATGGTTTATTCCATCCTAATCTTAATCCAATTCTAAATATAATACAACTGAATTCTTAATTGTTTTTGCACAAAAACTCACTTTAATAAATGTTTTAAAACTACATATAAAAAAGTTATTATTTATTTTAATAATTTTATAATTTTAATATAATAAATATCTTAAAAAGTTTCAATTTTTAAAGTATTTGTTGTATTATTTATTTTTTAACTAAAAATGTTTTAAATGGTAAGAATTTCCGTAAAATTAACTTTTCCTCATTACCAAAAGAAACATATTAAAAAAGTTATTACTAAAATCTATAACTGTAAAAAGAATATAATTTATCCTTTTTAACATAAAGTTTGTTAGGAAAATATAGTTGTGTTTCTTGAAACTTTATTCCTTAAATGAATTTTAAAATTTAAATAAAGAAGAAAAAAAGTTTCTCATCAGAAAAATATTCAAAATGTTAATTTTACGGAAATTTTTACGGTCAAAACATTTTTAGTTAAAAAAAAAAATAATAGGACCGATACTTTAAAAACTGAAAATTTTATAATATTTATTATTTAAAACTATAAAATTATTTAATATTTAATTTTTTGAAAGAATTTAACGTTTATTTTAAATAATTAAAATATTTAATAAAAAATATTAAATATTTGATAAATAATATTCACAAAATATCTGTTAACTAAAATGTCTAAACTCGTTAAAGGAAAAAAAAAAAACAATTTCCTTATAGATTAATATAGATTTTTGTGTGTGGATCTAACATAGAGCATGAGTGAGATGAGTCATACTATTCTTAACAAAAAAATTAGGCTTAATTTCACTTCGTGTCACTAAACTTTCATTATTTTGTGAATTTTGTCATTAAGTTGTTTTTTTCTCGTATTTTGCCATCCTATTTTTGTAATATTACGAATTTTGTCCAACTGTCAACTATCTATTAAACGACAAACAGAACGATAACCTATTAGTGATGAGTTGGCATTAAACATTCATACCAACTTTCTTTTTGGAAAAAATATTTTTTTAAAAAAATAAAAATTATTTGAATTTTTTTTCCTAAAAACTATAATTCATCACTGATACATCATCATTCTGTTTGTGAAAATGTGAAAAAATGTGATAACAAAATCTATAAAATGATAAAACTTGAATGACACAAAATACAGTTAAGTGAAAATTTTATCGTCATGTCAACGGAGTCACTTTAAGTTCCTTAGTATTCATAAATTAGGATGCGTACATCGTGGATGTCTGACCGAAGAAAAAAGGAAGCGGGAAATGGTTTAAGAAAAGTGTGTCACGTGGTTAGATTAGAACTTTTTTTATTATATAGTAAAGTAAAGAATAAACTACCAATTTTGTCCTTCAAATATTATTCTCTCTCTTAAATAATTCCTAAAGCAGTGTTATTAAAACTGAACCATTTATTAACTCGATCAAGGTATTAGTTCAATGGGTTGCTGGTCGAACCAGTGGGTTAATGGTTGAATTGTATAAACCGGTATAATATATATATGTATATATATATATGATCATAAATTATATTTAATATATACATATATTATTGTATATACTATATAAGTAGACCGGTATGATCATTAATTATTATTTTATATCACACTAATATATTTATATACTTTTTTGGTGAAAATATTAATGTATTAAAAGTTGAGATTTTGGAAGCTTGAGACTATTATAATGTGTTGTGCAATGTGCCTGTACAGTTGAGATTTGAAAGGTGTAGATGGACAGTGTGCAGTGCAACCCGTGTTTTCTCTTTCTCTTTTTAAATTTCAAAATCTTAAAGATTAGTAATATGAGCTTTCACTCGTGTTTCTCATTTTTGTGATGCAATTTGCTTCCCCTTTCTCTAACCATTTCACCCTTATGGGAGAGCCATCTACGAGGACAAGGAGTATGTTTGTAACATTTCTCTTTCTTCTCATTTTGATCTCTGCCTTCTCACGCCATCTTTCTTCTCATTCTGTCTTCTGAAGCTACTCTCCCATTTCGGTGTTACTGTACTTCAACCATCATCAGCATGCATCCATGAGTTGTTTTGCAAAGAAGAGTTGCAAGTGATAGTGAAACGTGTGTGACCCGACCGGTTTATTGGGTCACCGATTTTTCTAAAAAATCGGCCAAGTTAGCCAAGTTGTACCAGTTTGATTGCAGTTTCAATCAAACAAGTTACTCGGACCGGCCATATCACTGGTTTCCGATTCGACCGGTTTGAGCCGAGTGTGATAACACTGCCTTAAAGTAATGAAATTATATAAATAGTCTCTAAAGTATTGAAAATCTATCAATTTAATTTCTATGTTGATATATTTTATTAATGTTAAGGGACTAATTTAATTTTTTTTAATACTTTAGGGATTATGCAATATAATTTTTAATATTTTAAAAACTAATTATATAATTTTATTACTTTAAGGACTATTTAGGAGAGAAAAACTAGATTGATGGTTTATTTATAAAGTAAATATAGTAATAAATAGATTGACTTTTTTTTTTCCCATGCTCCTAATATTTTGTATACGCAGTCATACTCTTGGTTATATGCATTAAAATACACGATCAAAATAAAAGAGATGCTATGGACAAAAATAAATATATAAGAGTTTAAATTTTATATATTGTTGGTATAAAAAACTTTACACCATTTATCAATAAAAAAATTATCATTTAGATGATTTTTAAAATAATTATTATAAAAATCAACAAACTTACCATACATAGCAGGGTGTATATGCACATAGGGATGTATCTAGTCATTTGCTTATTTTATGTCAGAATGAGAAGAATAAACATTAACTATTAGATCTTGTCATATATAATCAAGATTAAAACATTAACAAAGCATTGGACCTTTTCAGTTCTCATCATATTCTGCCTTTAACAGAACAAGATTCGCCCCCATAGAAGTTTTTAACTGAAAAAACGCCTTCAATATGTAACTTTTCTTGTATCATGAATGAGTTTTTCAACACTCCAGCCAGACCCACATATGTCACTTTTAATCTATCCACCACAGATGAATCAATTGAATAGATTAACAGAAAGCCGCTAGTTGCATTCTATAACCCCTTATTTTGCACCACCTCCGATACTTCCTTGAAACCCGCATTCTACTTTGTTGTTTCCTTTAACACCGCTTGCGCATAAGACTCTACTCCACGCCTAATAAGGCTCCCCGATGATTGGAGTCTTTTAGGGCGTTCCACCTGTTTCTCATGTGCTACATTCCTATGCCACAGTCCACGTTTAAATCTAAATAGATTAACATGCACACATTGATCACTGGTAATAGTATTAGCAAGCTTTCCACATAAAGGGACCAGATCTCCTACATGCTTGAATCTGACAAAACCAAAATGCCTTCCAAACTTATCTTTTTTTTTAGTCTCCAGATACGTCTCCATACTACTTTCCTTCCTACTAACCCTCCTACTTAATTTACCCAATACCATATAACCATTATTATACCATATTAAGAGAAAATAGTATATGCACTAACAGTGTAAAACAGTTTTACATTATTATCTAATCACAAATTATCATGTATAACAAGTTTGTTAATTTTTACAATAATTATCTTAAAAATCATACTAATAATGATTTCTAATTAGTTGATAGTATAAAATTTTTTATACTGACAATATATAACCATTCAACTCTTATATTAATATATTTAGCTCTTCACATTTTAACTATTTTTTAACTTTCAATATTAACTTAATTATGAGTTATTTTTATCAAATATAACTATAGACTTACTAGGATACCAACCCCTAATAGTTTACACCATGTGCTCTAAATAAAAATGGTTTAGAACTAGGAAAGCAAAGCAGGAAGAAATATTTTTTTTTCCAAGAATAATAACCACCATAAAAATTGTGAGTAATTCTTCCAAAAAGGCATTGTCCGCATGAAAGCTGTTTGAAAACACCTCAAAAGGTTCATTTACTTCCACTGAAAATAATATGAAATTGATAGGCAAGACGTCTCCAGCTCAGCATCGTATCTTATATTATCGTATCTCTTAGATTAATACAGAAGTGATACTTTTTTCTTTATCCTTATGCATGAAAATGTTGTTTGTGCTTTCTAGATTATTATCAATTTTTTGTATGCACCTACTGCATGCACGTCAAGCAGTAAATGTTGTCCAACCTTTTATAGATTATTTTTCAACAATAGGCCTACCCTTAGAGCTTCAGTTTTAATTATAAGATCTTTTAATATATATATATAATTATATGCCATCCAAGTGGACTCCTTTAGTGTAATTCTGTATCTAGTGAATATTATATACATTTTTATTGGTTGTAAATGTTGATATAGTCGTGAATTCGAGTTTTTATTTTTGCATTATTCAATCTTTACGGCCCAGATCAGATAGAGAGTTTCTTTATCAAATTTAGGAAGAAGTTATCAAAGCTGGGGCAACAACTGTGGTCATAGCTGACACTGTGGGCATAACAATGCCATTCGAGTTTGGAAAATTGATTGCTGATATACAAGCCAATACCCCTGGTGTGGAAAATGCTATTATTTCTGTTCACTGTCATAATGATCTTGGACATGCTACTGCAAACACAATAGAGGTATACACATAACTCTACCACTTAATGTAGGGAATGTTTGGATAAAATTTTCTATAAGTACTTTCAGGAGATAAAAATAAAATAAGTGTATCCAAAAGTTAAAATTAGTTTATACATAAGTTAAAATTAGTTTTTGGAAAAGCTAATATGATAGAGCTTCTACAAATTAGTTTATGGATAAGCTAATTTTAATTTTTAGAGAAGTTTATTTCATTTTTTTTTTTATTTTTTTCCTCCTGTAAATACTTTTGGAAAAGTTTACCCACACAGGCTGTGTTCAATAACACGAGTTTGAAAATTTTATCTAGTCTTAACGACTTTCAGGCTGCCCGTGCTGGTGCAAGGCAATTAGAAGTAACAATTAATGGAATTGGTGAAAGGGCTGGTAATGCCTCATTAGAAGAGGTTAGTATCAATCATCTATTGTGTAGAGAATTTAACAGATGTTAATGGAGCATAGTTATGCCATGTTCTATTGAATGTAAATTTTCTCTATAGTAACTTGGTGAAAGAATTACAACTCTCTACTAGGATTGGAATTCCCAGTCCATATTGTACCTATTAATGAAAAGATTTTATTTCTTACTGTATCACTAACGTCGAAAACAACAATGCAACTAGTTATCTTGATTATTCACACTTGGATATACTGAGATAATTACATATTTCATTTGCTCTTATATGAGAGGATGATTTGTAAATTTTAGAGTTGTGTGAACTAAATTAATCAATAATTAATATATTACCATTTTAAACGAAAAATAGTGGTGCAAGATAAAAATTTATGTCTTTTTAATATAAATTAATAATGTGTCAATTATTAATTAGTTTAGTCATTATGACATGCATGGACATGATCTGTACAAGAATTTCTGCTGATACTAATACCAACCTTCTTAGTAATCAACAAGCATATTTCATCCCCTTATATTTAATCCTTTTTTACTTCTATTAATCTTTCTCCTATTAATGTATACAAAATAAAGATTAATATATAAATGTTTACTTTTAATTTTTTAAAAACAATTTCTCATTTTGGTCATTTATTATATAAACCATACATGATACATTTCTATAAATATGAATCAACAGGAGGTATTTTTCAGGGACTAAACCAAAATTATCTTATTTAGAAGGATTAAAAGTTATATTTAACTCAAAAAATAATTTGGACCGAATCATGTATGATAAGGTTGGAATATAATTTAGATGTACATTTGTTATGATAAGGATAAAGTTTCTACCTATTTTATTGGCTAGCTAAAACTTATCATTATATTTTGATGCATTATAAATACCAGATGAATAGTGAATGTCACACAATTTTCCTCGTTCATTCTTTATGGTATCTAAGCTTAGAACTTAATAACAAAATATCCACTCCATCTACAACTTATTTCATAACTTTAACCAATTTAACCTCTTCACTTCCCTCATGACCCCATCCTTCCTACAACATTCAGTATTAAGAGTAGTTAGTTTGTTAGGAATATTAGTGGGTTGTTATTAGTTTGTTAGAAAATAAACTCTATAAATAAAACTCATACTCATTATCAGTTGTAGCTTTTATCATTTAATCAATTACACAATGATTTTCTATGGTACTCCTCTTTTCTATTTTGAACTCTATGATGTATAGCCACACTATGTTGAAGTCACTTGTATCTTTCCTCAAAGTTCTGATATTCAGTAATGTTTTCATCAAGTTTCTAACATCAAAACCTACGTGAATGAAACCCTTGACAATTTCATTTCTTCAATTACCTCCTGTGGCAATCTCGTTTGTTTCTTAGTTTTAATGGTTTCAATGTACGTGTTTGGATACCACGTTGCTGTAAATTCCTCTCTTCATAGCCCCACGCAACCTCTTCTATTGGTCAATCTCCTTTTGATACCAACTTATATATAGTAATCACTCATCGCCAAATCTGCTTTTTCAACCTAACCTTATCATCAATAGAAATTGTCCTTAGTTACCACCGTGTTAACCTTAACAGCTATAGTTATCCTATACCTCGTATGCTACTTCGATCTCAATATCTTCGTGCTTATGACAATTTTCTTTTTTTTTTTTTTTTTTTTGATAAAAGTGCTTATGACAATTTTCGGTACCTAGAAAGAGCTTCATCTCACATGACCCAACAACCTTCTAACATTCTACTAGAAAAATTAAAATAAGTGATAGAATAATTTGTATCTATTTTTTAAAAAATCTGCCACTAAAATGTAGTGACCCCATAATTAACGAGAAAAAAGTAGTTTTCCATCATTAATTTGGTCATTATTTCATTGATTTTTAGTAGTGAAAATACAAACTTCATATTCTTATTTAATAAAAATTCAATTTTTTATTTTTATATTTTTGAAATTGCAATCTCTCTTGCACTTCTCAAATTGGTACTTCTTATATCTACTCAAATTGGTACCTCTTATATATACTCTTTTACCTTTGCTAGCTAAAACATTTTTCTTAAAAGACATTTTACTTATTCCTAGTTAGATTTCTAATATTTTTTTCTATACAAGTTTACAAAAAATAATTATTATAATTTTGAATATTTCCCTTCTTCCTTTATTATCAAGGATTTGAAGACTTGAGTCCTACTTCTCAAGTTCAATAATTTTGGATTACTAATTACAAAAAATATGTGGAAAAAAAATATCGTTTTTAATGTATAAAGACTAAAATTAATTTTGATCAAAATTGAAACACTTAAAACACATTTTACTCTAAAACAAATCACCATGTCCCAATGTTATATAAAGGCACATTACCGTGCTTTGACTTCCTCTGTGGAGACTAAATTGTTTCAGTTACAAAATCTTCATGAACATTACTTCTTATTTTCCTCTCTTACTTTTTGGTATCATGACTTAAATGCCACATAATATTCAATCTTTCACCAATGCACAAAGCATTTGGAGATTAACTTACACCTTGTTAGGGATCTTAATCACATAGATTAAGAAGTTAATTGCATATTTCTTTACCAATATTTTATCTTCTTCAAGGTTCTATCATTTTCAAAATAATAGCTTCTTTTGGTGCTTAGATTGAGGGGATGATAAGATAAACATATTTTTAATATACATTTCTTGTTATAAAAACAAGGATAAATGTAATACGGCAACATATGTCATTGTATTTTATTGTATTACTAATTAAAAACCATACGAACAACATATGTGTTATAGTTTTATATCTTTTATTACTTAATATATCTCCTTAAAAAATTATTAAAAAATATATGATTTTGTTTATGTAGGATATATATATACACGTACTACTTGCTTCATATTTTAAATATTACTCTTGTACTCTTTTTTTTTAAAAATTATTATCTCAATCACTTAATTTTATTTCTCTTAATATGCTATAACTCATTTTATATATTTTTTTTATTCAAGGTTGTGATGGCTCTAAAATGCAGGGGGGATCATGTCTTAGGTGGTCTGTATACTGGAATTAATACAAAGCACATATTGAAGACAAGCAAGATGGTTTTATATTTTCAAACTGTTCTATCATTTTTGGGATATTTTCCCTCCTTTAAGTTACCTTTGTCCAATTCAAAATTTTATAATCTTTATCAATAGGTCGAAGAGTGCTCTGGTATGTAGTTATAACCACACAAAGCTCTTGTAGGTGCTAATGCCTTTGTCCATGAAAGTGGCATCCATCAGCTTGGTGGAGTTAAACACATGCTTGTGTATTTAGTTATATAATAATACATAGACAATGCCCTTATCATTATATTCCTATAACTAAAGCTTGTAACTTTCATGTTATGAATTTTCATCTAGTATGCTACATTTTTTTCCTATAATAGTTTATTGATGTTATTAATAAGAGGAGTGTTAGCAATACATTCTTTAACATACTCCTTTTGACACACTTTATCTTATTAGTTAAAATTTATTGAAAACTACAAAATCATGAGGAGTTCATTAAATAAGATGTGAGATCTACAAATTTTTGTGATTTTTAATAAATTTCAACCAATAAAAAAAAGTATGTTCAAAAGTGTATCAGAGAGTGTGTTCTTATCATTTCTCTATTAATAAAATGGAATTACAAGTTTTAGCAAACACTTTAGTTTATTGGCTTGCACTTCTTTTTATTCATACATGGAATTTCAAACTGGGTATCGAAAGTGGATCTATACATAATGTCGGGCATGCATTGTGAGATTTGACTTGAAGTTCTTTACATTTATTTCCTTCATATATAGTTCTTACTTTTGGAATAATTAAGTGTTTACTTCAAACGCATCTAGAACAATACTCTTACTTGTATATGAAAACTTTAAATTTTAGGCATTATATTGACTTAATCAAAACGTCGTTTTTATTCTGTTCTTAAGTATACCATTAAGGTTTTGTTAGGATAAACTTCTCAGACGTACTTATAGGAGAAGAAAATAAGAAGAAAAAAATAAAATAAGTTTCTTCCATAAGTTAAAATTAGCTTATGTATAAAGTAATTTGTATAAGTTTTCTCATATTAGCTTTTCAAAAAGTTAATATTTAACTTATACATATGCTAATTTTAGCTTATAGGAGAAGGTTATTTCATGTTTACTTCTTATTTTTTTTTCTCTTATAAGCACTTATAAATAAGTTTATATCCAAACTGGACCTAAGTATCTCAAAAAAAGTATACCATTAAATATTATGATTTTTTTTGTATCTCAACTAATTAAATTACTTTTGAATCCTTTTGGATTCATAGAGAATTTCAGATTTCTTACACCATATGTTGTTGCATCTGAATTTGTTAGTAGCCTATTATGACATTGTAATAGGAAAAGATACATTTGATAAAAAAAAACCTTCTAAATTAAAGTTCATTCAAATAGTCCTTAAGGACTCGATCAAATTCACATTAGAACTTTGTTTTGATTCCTTTTACACATTTGTTTTTCTTCACATGAAGTGTAATGAAACTTTTCATTTTTTAAAGCAGCATATTTTTTGTTTGTATTTGAGTCTCATGCATTCTATTTTTTTAGTTAGCTTCTTAACTCTAAGTCCACATAGAAGTAATTCTTTGATTTTGTCCCTTGTTATTTTTCTATTTTTATTTCTACTTCGTAGGCTGGAATGTTAAAGCATAGAGGTACATATGAAATAATATCTCCTGAAGATATTGGTCATGAAAGGTCCATTGGAGCTAATATTATACTAGGGAAGCTAAGGTATGCCATTCGTTTTTTCTCACAACTCTTTGGTCCTATCTGGTGAACGTAATTATATAAGGACTTATAGTAGCTTTTGATGAGTATCAGGACATATAGTATAAGATAGTAGGATGAAACTTTATAGAATAAAAGAGATGGTAAGTTTTTTCTTATTTTATATCAACGGAATGGAGTTGTAATTTATAACCATCTTTTTAAAAGAATTCCCAAAAAGCACTCCTAGGTGATTTAGGTACAAAATTATTTGGTACAAGGATTTGTAAAATATTTAATATTTTTTCCTTATATTACTAACCTTTCACAATTTATTAATAATAATATTAAATAGACTTTTTATATTGGTGTATATTTTAATAAGCAAAGTATTATAACTTACTGTTAAAAAAAATATTAACCTTATTTTGTTGCCTGAAAATTCACTTGAATTCAATTATTAAAAAATTTACAATATCAAATAAATGATATCAAAATGATCATTTTATCAAGTCATTATTGATGAAAAGATAATATAGACCATTTCTATGCATTTAATATTTAAATGACTTAATATCACAAATATTTGAAAGATTAAATTAATGTTTAATGTATTTTAAATGACAAAATCGGGAATTTAGTTTAAAAAAATTAAAGTATTAATGTCTAATTTATAAAACTTATTTATATATTTTTTTTCGTATCATGATATTCATTTAATATATATAAAAATTGATTGTCTAACAAAATAAATTACATTTACCTACCCTCACAAAAGATCGATACATAATATGTGCTCTAAGTTCGTACTAGTATTTATTTTAAAAAAAAAAGTATTGAATACAATAAACTTGTTATAATTTCAAACTTGTCCAGAGAAAATTAAAAGTAAAAAGTGTGAAGCAAGATACTTTTTTATTTTATTCTCTTCATTAATAAATTTTAATCTATTTAAACATTTTTCAATTTTATATTCATTAATCATTATTATCAAAATAAGCATTATTCATATAATGTTGAAGTATCCAACATGTTTTAACCAAAAAATTGACACAAATATTTGATTCATAAAATTGTTTCATTTAAGAGGTAAGTATAATAGTATTTATAAAATTAAATATCATAAATATAATACATACAAATAAAAAAAAATCAATAAAATTTATTGTACTCAACTATATATTCGTCTATAGAGTGATTCTTCAAATAATTATTTATGGAATTAATTAAAATCAAGTAATTAATTCATTACTCATAATCATGTTTTAAAAATTAATATAATTTATTTTACAATGTATTTTATTTATTTATATTTTTAAACAATATTATATTAACGATCTTTCTTAAACTTTGATGATTAGACTACGCCTATTTAAAATATTGAAAAATTTTGAAACAATAGTCCTCCATTGAAAAATTAAATGAAAATTTATCTCCTATCATATTAAACAAGATCTCTATTTAAAAATAAATGAAGTAAAAATTAGAAAAGTTAAGAAATTGAAAATTAGGGGTAAAATGTCATATAACGATTTTAGTATTATACATAGAATGTAGATGTTGGAAATTCATCGAACATGTGCCATATACTATAAATACTTGTACGTGAATGCTATAATCCAACAATACTCATAGTATTAGATGTTCCATATATTTACTGCTAGTGCTATGGTAATATTTTATTTCAAAACAATTTAAAATCATTCATAGCATTACATGTTGAAACATTCGCTAGTGGATAACTAAAGTGAAACAAGTGGTATATGGGTGTATAATATGATCAATAATTTAGCTTTTCAACTATTGTCATATATAATCGTTTAATCAATGAATTTCTTTTCTTAATCAATGAATTTCTTTTGCCTATAAAAAAAATTTGTTTCTATATGATAGCATTGATTCATGGTTTATTATTTTTTATTTTTAATTTGGTAATGATTGTTTCGTTACTTTTGTATTTTAGACTTCATATAATAAATTTATGACTCATGTTTTCCCCTTCATTTACTCTTTTACACCTATTAGTGGACGCCAAGCTTTGAATAAACGGCTCAAAGAGGTATGCAAATATTTTCTTTATACTTAAAAGGCATATTGAATGTTTTCCTTTGTTTCATGAGTTATTCTCTACCTTTTCAGCTTGGTTATGAACTTAGGGATGATGAAGTTGAGAGTGTCTTTCGAAACTTCGAAGCAATGGCCGAGAAAAAGAAGGTTAATAATTAGTTATTTTTTTCCCTTGTTTATTTTTCAATTGTGAATATAATATATGGTTACATGTACTTAACATAAACTTTATCAACAAGTTGGGTCTAAGGTGATTTGTCTGGATCAAATAATTAATTTGGCCAATATTAATTGTACTTATTCTCTATTTTCTATATAGAATCAAGATCAAAGGATAAAATGATTTTAGATGCATGTTGGTACGACATCTGGATTATTTCATGTTTTTTAGCGTACATAAGGTTCCTTTAAAGTGAGTTTGTTTGTAAGTGCACGAGTATGGATTTATTCACTCTTGATTAAACTCAAAAATATATACAATGAGCTTAACCTGCTAAAATTTTTTGGGGTGAATATACCTTTATTTGTGTGCTTTACAAATGAACTCACTTTAGAAAAGTTTTTATAATCACCATATGTTGCTTTCATAATCACACATCTATATTTCTTATACTATAGAAAATAGAAAATATAATTTTGCAACACTAAGGGCCCGTTTGGGATGGTTTTTAGTTGTGAGTTTTGAAAATTTTAAAAACTACAACCAGTTTTTAGTTTTTAAAAATTAGTTTTTGTTTTTTTTCTAATTTTTAGTTTCAAAATAAACTCACTTTGAAACTTTTTATTCTATTAAAATTAGTTTAAGCATATGTTTGTGTGGTGACAGCAACAATGATGGTAATGGCGGTGGTAATGCTAACGGTGATGGAGTGTCGACAGTGACGATTGTGGCGGTGCTGGAGTCGGTGGTGGTGGTGACAGTGCCTGTGGTGGTGGCGGTAGCGACAGCGCTGGTGGTTGTGGTCGTGGCGGTGATGATGGTAGTGGTCATGAAGCTTGTGGTGGTGGAGGCGATGCCGGTGGTCATGGTCATGGTAGTGGTGGCGGCAATGGTGCCGGTGGTCGTGGTGGTGATGGTAGTAGCGGTGGTGGTGACGGTAGCTACGGCAGTAGTAGTGATAGCGGTGGCAATGGTGGTAACAATGGCGGTAGTTGTGGTGATGGTGGTGGTGGTGGCGAGAAAGACTATTGTCAAATATAGTGATGTGTATTTTTTTAAAAAACTAAAAACCAAATTTACAAATTCTTTTTCTTGGTTTTGAAAATGAATGTAAGAGAGTTTTGAAATTGAGTTAAAAACCATTTTAGCCAAATGCGTTTTGTTTTGAAAATTGAATTTGAAAACCAAAAACTAAAAACTCACAACCACCCCAAACGGGCCCTAAGTTAATGATTAATCATAAATAGAAAACACCCAAAAGAATGAAGCACAAATAGATCAACCAAAACTTGAGAGAAGCAAAATAAATATATCTAAAGGGAAACCGAAAACTTCATTATGCATAGTGGTTGAAAGTGACCCAAAAATTATGTCGTGTACATATGGACCATAACCCACTAGTTATAATGAGCATATGACACCTTTATGCCCAAAACAATCATGTATTGTAGCTACAATAATCATTCACACTAGAAATTAAGGCCTTTTCTCAACTTAGAAAACAAACTATAAGCGTACTTATAAATATTACTTTCAAAATATAATTATAGTTATATTCTTGTGGTGTCTGTTAACTATGAATCCATTTTGGTCATTCTTGAAACTAATGTCTACCTATTGTCTGACTCAAATGTTTGGTGTCCTTAGAGAGTTACTGATGTTGACCTCAAAGCATTGGTATCAAATGAGATTTCTCATGCAAAACCTATTTGGAAGCTAAGTGGTTTGCAGGTAAATTCAAATGTGCTTAGTTTAAAACTATATGTTTGATATTATGTCTTGACTAACAATACAAAAGAAAAATCAATCAATATCTTTCAAAGTAGGTGACTTGTGGAACTATGGGTTTTTCAACAGCAACTATTAAACTTGTTACTATTGACGGTAGCACACACGTTGCTTGTTCCGTTGCTACAGGACCAGTGGATTCAGCTTACAAGGCTATCGATCTCATTGTGAAGGTTTGAAGTTTGATAAGTTCCCTATGGCTATTATTTCCTTTTGATTACATTTCTTTCAATATATATGCATTTATCCTTTTCTATAGTTTGCTATTTTGTGTATTCTTTAGAAATCTATTAGTATTTAACAATTCACTTTTTAAAAAGAAATATTCAATATTTTTCTGATTTTTCCCTTTTCCCAAAGATTAGGGTTAGGGTTTTCATGGAAAAATAATGGGCTAGAAGGTTATGTATAAGACATTGTCAATCTTATTTTTCTTTAAGCATAACATTGAGAAGATGAAATCTTTATCTAAACTTTGTAGTTTTCTCAGTTAAATCATCGTATAGGAAATTTTCTTGGATTGTTAATCATAGCCATTTTTAGATTTTCCTTTTTTGAATATTTAATTAGATTATGCAGTTATTATTAATAGTATTGGTGTGATGGAGGAATCTTGTGTTATTTTATGCAGGAAGTTGTAAAAGTACTTGAGTACTCAGTGATTACAGTTATAAAAGGCACTTATGCAATTGCAACTACACATGTTGTAATTTGCAAAGAGAACAACCAATCACCTACTTTTGCTTTGGATGGAAGCATTGTTTATCCAACATTTCGGTATTGTTAATCCAAAAGTTGATTGCTCTAGTATATTATTTTCTTACTAATCTCGCACATGCACAACTAATGTTTTATGTTTTCTCTTTTTATAGTGGGACTGGAGAAGGAGTGGATGTTATTGTTTCTAGTGTAGAGGCTTATCTTATTGCACTAAACAAAATGCTCAATTTCAAGGAATGATTTATATGTATTGAAAGAATTCTAGCACCTGAATGTAGGAGTTGAGACTTTATGTTATAAATTCAGGTTATTCTAGAATGTTACCTTTAAATATGAAACAAATTATTCTTGAATGCTACCTTTGCCAAGTCTCCATATGAAGGGATTAGTATGGGAGAAACAGACTCAATAATGTCCCCTTCAAATATTTAGATTTCAAATATTAGTTCCATTTTCATTTTTTGAATGTAGCTTTCTATTGTGTCAAAGGTAGGACGGTTGACTTTAACCATTTTTTTATATGTCTCAGCAAAAAGAGGCAACTCTTTTTCTAACACAGTCTATACTAATTTCCTTTTTCTTTTTTTGTCTAATTTGCTGTAACTTCTTTTAACTAATCTATCATATTATAACATGTACCTTATCTAGCTATGACTAATGGACACCTCAATGTGGGGTTGTTAATGTTTCAATTCAGTCAGTTCAGGTTGATTACTACTAACATAAAACTTATCAATAAAGATCATGTTATAGATATCAAACCCCAGAAAATTATTGAACATTTCAATAATATTTCTCCCCTAAAACCTTCTTTAGTGATTTATCCTATAGATACATTCATACAAATTCCCCTCACTAATCAATCAAATCATAAATCCTTAAAAGGAAGCTTTTATTCCTAATATGTATGCACTCTAGTGAATTGTTGTTGGGTAAATTGTGATTTAGGTTATGATTGTGAAAGTGATGTATAATGAAATGTTGTAAGAGAAATGCACTAAATGGATTGATGAGAGTGAATGTGTGTGGAATGTGAATTATCACAACCTAACTCAGCAAGTGTACTAGTTAATAAGTAAAAAGGTGATAAGTAAAGTTATTGTCCTATAAAGATTAGGATATACATTGTGTACTAATTTTTGCATTAGCCAAGCAGATCGGACATTAAGTTGTCATTATTAGTGGTCAGCTGTGGAAGGTTATTTTAACCTAAATTCACTTCAGACCCCACCAATTTGATACACAAAGACTCAAAAATAAAAAGACACTATAGAAACACAATGTAACTCATGTTTTACTAATCCTACTTCCTAGGTTTGCTTTCTCAAACCTCAACCTCACACCTTAGTTCAACAATTGAATTCTTCTTAGAACCTCATCCCAATTCCTTGCCTTGGCAATGTATCTTAGTTGTCAAAGCAAATACCTTAATTTCTTAAGCGCACTTACTAGGCACTTATGCATTAGGTGTAGGATTATCTAAGAGCATACATAATCTAAACAGCATACATAATCTACACCCCTACATTCCTATATCCTATGCAAATCACATGCTTCAAGTTTTGAGATCTTTAACTCAGTGTTTCTCACGAGTTAACCTTAAGTTAGCTTCAATTGGCTGGTTTCCACCTTACTGAAGGCATTAAGTATAAAATAATGAAAATGAAATATAAAGCATGAAATTAAAGCTTAATTAAACAAACTAGAAGTTCATAACAACAATTCAATTGTCATAAAAACAAAATGAACAAAAACAACCACTACTAGAAAAACACATATTAGTGTTGACCAAAAGCCAATGCTAATAAAAAAAAGCCAACGCTAATGACAACTTTAGGATTAGAGAAGTGATTACCTCAAGGTCGTCATTAACAAAGTGGACGCTAATTTTTTTTTATGGCCAAAAAAGGCCAATGCTTAATAATGTTAGCCAAGACGACGTACAAGTCACTATTAAGAAGAGCCAACACTAATCCTTTTGTTTTTCTTTTTTTATTTCAATTAGCATTGACTAGGGTGATACTATTTTTTTTTCACTTTTCTTATTTCTTTATCTCTTCTGTCCCTCTTCTGAGCACCACTAAGGCCTTACCGACATGCATTACACAATCATCAACAAAACTGAGTAACATCAAACCCAACACCATTACTTTTTCACAATGCTCATTATACTTACTTATATTTGCCGTATTCATCAAACACTCATATCTTCATTTAAAAATAAAAAGAAACTTATTCTTATAGCTCATTTAATAATCGAAGAAGAAAAAACTAAATCACGATATTAATAACCAATGCAAGGGAAATAGGGGATGAAAATTTGTTTATAGCTTCATTTAAAATTTAAAATGGTGAATCAAGGAACATCACCATAATGACAATTACAAGCGTTGTGAATTAATGATTATTGAAACAAACTAATCGACTACAAACTGAGCATAACATTAACCTATTTTCTTTATTATGATTTCACTTAACCACAATAGTCCTCCCTTGTTTGTGAGGCACAAAAACCTCTTCCTTAATGACAAACACAATCTAATAGCTCCCATTTCAATCAAAGCAAGGCAAGAACCTCATATCCCCACAATAGTCATAAACGACCCAAATCTTTTTTTTTTTTTAATACAATGTCACATTTCTTCATCAATGCCATTATCATGCAATCTTCGAAGCCACTCACCGCGAAACTAAAACTCGTAAGGAATCATCCAAACAATTAGTAAAAAAGAAGAAGGAATGAGAAAAAGATAAAAATAATAAAATGAGAAAACTGAAATCTTTGCCCCTAGTGTGAACCAAGATACTAAAAAGAGCAGCCTTTACTGCAAACCACCATGTGTCGCCTCTAGCAACACTGTAATTTTCCTTTTCCCCTCTTTTTGTCTTTCTTCCCTCATCTTTTCCCCTTCTTTCTTTTTATCTCTTTTTCGCTTGCCACTAAAGACATATCATCGTGCCTAACACTACTACTAGCAATGTCGTGAGTCTTTATGAACCACTATGTGTCTCTCCCCCTCTTTCTCTTCCTTCTTGCTTTCTCTCTCTGGTCGCGCTTCACTCTTTCCTTTCTCCATCTCCCATTCTCCTGGCATGTGACAATTGTACATTCACTGTCGTTATGGTAGAAAGCAAGACGTCACTTTTCCATAACTTGGTTTCATCTTGAATCCATTTTCATTGAATCTACACAAACAAAGTGTGTTTGGGTTTACGAAATTACAAGGGATAATGAAAATTTTGGTTTTTCATATAAATTGTGCTTCTTGTAATGCCCCACTGACGCTACACGAACTAACTAACTAAAAATGCAAACGGTTCAATTTTAAATAAATCTTTCATTACTTTATTTACAAAATTATGACTAAATTTTTTGTGATTTCGAAAGCGACAATATCTTACATCAACAATTAACAAAATTAAATAAATATATGGCGAGTATATAATGGATAATTATAACATGTATATTGAATATAAAGCAATAGAGTGTTGTGCCACATGGCACTATAATAATGGAGCTCACAACAGTTGATTGAAACATCCAAAAATGAATATATTTGAAACAAGGAAGGAGAAAAAAAATAACAAAACTCACTACTTAATTGGCCACCTAAACACCCTCTATTGTTGGAGGCCTCAGAAGAATCATCCTTCTCCACGTCTAAACTACAAACACAAACAATAGGAAACTAGTTGCATAGTCCTCCATATACCTTGCTTTAAGTTGAAGAGGATACATATTTGTCTCTCGGGGTGTAGAAGGGTGCCTGATAGAGAGTCAAAGCTTGACTTATATGTTAATAGTGAAAGAGAAGATTGGGATTCTCGTAGGGATATACATTAGGATAAGATCTCTCGTATACCTAACATGTTGAGTGTTCCAATCCATTCGCTAAGTGTTGCCGCACCCTACAACAATTTCTCCAAACTCAATGAATAGGGTGTCCATATGCTGATGTTGCCTTAACATATGCTCTTGTAAAAACAAATGTCACCATCATAACATACATATAAGCAAACACACATAAGGGTAAACTTACATAAATAAGCATAGAAGTACATGCATAATGAACGTACTCCAAAGCTAATATAACAAAAATAAATAAACATAACAACATATCTCATACATTAGGACATATTAGATCGTAGAATAATCACAATTGATATAGGCATGCAAAACAATACAATATGCTGACAGTCATATATCTAATAGACTCGACTCCACGAAAATTTCTAAACATTGAGCAACTAGCCAGTTATGTTTCTTAACATGATACAACATAAATATCAATCTGTAGGTCAAAAGACGGCACGTACCATAAACCATTCAAGCAACATCAATACTAAACATAGGGTAACTATGACTTCATTAAGATATACATACGTGGGTGGTCACCACCACGATATAGGATTTGCAATATGGTTTTTGGCATTTGGTTTGAGAAAGGAACAGAAAGGATTTATGTAGGATTGTGGACTTCGTATGTATTTAGGACTCTTAACATATTATTCGTATATGTTGGATTTTATGGAATTATGACTCACAAGACTACTTGTATTCTGGATTTCCTTAATGAATTATTATCTCTATTTGTGATTGGATATAGGTTTTGATGAAGTTTATTATCTTAGATACTTTTGTAACCTTCTGGTTGGATCTTATGATGTTTGTTCTGATTGGATATTTGATTGTCTATATTTCTCAATCGAATATATCTTTAACACCTTTATTATGGATCCTGTTTGATTATCAGCTTGAATTTACAAAACACATAGTCAATTGAGTGATATATTTACTAAAGCCCCACCTAAGGAAAACTTCTTTCATATTAGGAATACTAAGTGAATGTTGCTTGCACTAAACTTTAAACAAGGCTAATTTATGAGAAAATTTGGTAATTAGCATTAAGTCCCTTGGTTTAAATTCCATTATTAATTTTTGCCCCTAAATGTGAGGTTTGGACCTATTTGATGGGTGTGCTTGTTTCTCTAAACCTATGTCTTCTAGAATTTGCATTGTGACCCTTTCAAGGCAAATTGATATTTTGTATGCTCGCTTGAAAGTGATTAAGGCAAATTAGGCATTCTTTCTAGCCCTAGAACTTGTTACATTACTTCTCCTAGTTGCCAACTTTAAGCCTCTTACATTATGAATATAATTTTCTTTGGTACCCTATTTTCTAAATGAATTATTTTTTGGTACCCTTTTTAAAGTATGATTGGCAATATAAAGTGGTGGAAATTCTTTATGTGAATTTGAAATTGTGACATGTCCCTGAAAAGGAAAAAGAAAAATCATAAGGGAAAGAGAAAAAAAAAAAGGAAGTAAGAAAGAGAAAGAAAAGAAAAAGGGAGAAACAAAAAAATAGAAAAGAAAAGAAAGAAAAAAAGAGAAATAGAAAAGAAAGAAAAAGGAATAAGGATTAAAAGTGAAATTTAGTTCTAATTTTGTTTATTGCTTTTAAATTCCACTTTTTCACTTATACTTTAAAAAGGTGTTCTAAATTGTTATATTGAATTAAGTCCTTTATGTATCATTTTCTTTCTCTATCTCACCTTAATATTGTTGGTGTAAGCCCTAGAAACCAATACTTTATGGTTTACATTTGTATCTTGTTTTGTTCATTTATTAATGATATGAGGCATTTCATTTATTATATATGTATTAGAACATAATAAAGTTCATAGAATAATTTATTCTTAAATATCCCTAGTCAAGTATTATTGTCAATATGAACAACAATAATACATTAAAACTAGTATGTGAGTGAATTGATGACCGTGTATTACGGGTCATGGATATGAGACATCGATTCTACACATGGGTACATGATTAAGTGTAATAATGTACTAGATTAATGCACTATGAGAACGCTACACAGAAGAGTTGTGAAAGTGTCATGAGTGATTCTTAAAGTGACTATGGTGCATATAGTCCTTAGACTTGAAGTCACTACAATTCCTACATGTGGAGTTGTATGTTTTAATACCATCAAACGTTGCTTATGACAAAGTGATTATAAAGCTGGTTATTGGACATAGAACAAATCGTGAAGAAGCATGTGAGTGATTTAGATGGGATTTGTCCCTCTTTTGTAACAGGAGTAATACCTGTGGGCCCTCTTGATAAAGTAAGACATTTATGCATGGCCGTGCTAAATGAGTTGATATAGGATATCAATCTTATTTATTCTAATGCCTTCTCGGGGTATCAGGAAATAAATAAATTGAACTATACAAGGATGATACGATCTATGCCTTATGTTCAATTATGATATTTGGACAAAGGGACTAAGCTGCACAAGAACATATGTCATGGAAAGGTTATGTCAAATCATAAGACATTCTTACTACTTGGGTAACAGTGATGTATTCTAGATACCGCTCACTGTTTATAATATTAAATAAAATTTAATATTATTGCCAATGTAATAAGAACCCACAAGGGTCACACGCACAGAGCCAACATAGACGATTCCTCTATCTTGTTGTCCATCAATTGTGGTGAGGTCTACTAGACGTCGCCCCTCGCTACTAATATGAACTCCCAAAAGTTGGAAGAGAACTAGGGGTCTGGGTGAAACTCCATCCATCTGCTCTCGCGACAATGAATCATCACGATCAATACAGTCATACACACACAATGACACACAAGTAAGAATAAGCTACCTAAAAGCAAATAATCATAGCAAGATATAACATACAATCTACTAACATAAACTTAAGCATACCTTTAGTCGTAACATGTAAGCATAATACAAAGATCCAATTACATTTATTATTCTTAATTATATGATGACCAATTATGAAAATACAGACCATGATCCTAGACTTTCTATGGAAATCTAGGTTAAGCGACCAGCTCAAATATTCCTTAATCATGGTATAATCAGCACAGGTATCCTACCAAGGGTAATAAAGTGGCACTTGCCAAAAACCATTTGGAGAATACCAGCCACAGATCATAGGAACTAGTGTTCTAGTCAAGATTTTGGAGGCATGTTGTAACACCTTAATGTTTTCCTTTTAATTAATATGTATTATTATTATTATTGTTGTTTTGCCTTGTTTTAATAAAGTGACATTTTGGGAAAAAGGGATATAGGGCCTTGAAAATGGGGTTTTGTGATCAAAATGTTTTAAAAGTTTAAGACCCTTGTGTGTTGGACCTAGTTTCATAAGCCCAAAGTTAGCTTTAAGAGTCTTTTAGGTTTCTTGAAAACCTAACCCTTTCCCTCATTCTCTCTTGTGCCTCTTTGGAGATACTGTGTCGTCGGAGCCATTGTAGCCAAGAAGTAAGGAACAGTAAGAAGACGTTGCTGCACTGTTCACATCCTCTTACCGAGATCGCCTCTTTCAAGGTAAGGGGGAGCGACTTATCTCGATCATAGGTATGGCTTTGGTTGTGTTATCGTGTGTAGAGGGATTGGTCCTAAACCCCAATTATTTGTAAATTATATGATTGTGTGTAAAGTAGAATGTGACTTTCCCTAAATCATTGATGTGCTTTATCGTAATTTTATTTTTAGCTGTGATTATGGACTATTGTGGATTGTTTTTGCCTTTTCCCTTTGTGCCTAAGTTAGGGATTTAATGGATTTTGAGGAAATTATGAGTGAGTGAGTAGGGAATTCATAGGATAGATTGACCAATAAGAAAGATAATAGGAGAAATTAGAAGTTAATTAATCTATTGGGAGTGTTTAGAAGCCAAGGAAAGTCATGGTTTACACATTTTGCGAACCACTACGATCTACAAGAATCGCAGTTGATGCTAAGCGCCAAAATTTTGGTGCTGAGCAAGAAAGAGACAAAGAGTTATCTGGAAGTTTGGCATTAAGCACCAGAAAATTGGAGCTGAACGTCATGGCGCTAAGCTTGGGGAGGCAAGGAGCAACCTTTAGCTCTTTGGAGGTTTGGCACTAAGCGCTAGAAAGTTGGCGCTAAGCATGAGTATGATGGTAAATTCCCTATATGAGTGGCGCTAAGCGCCAATTATTTGGTGCTAAGCATGGACCTACCAAAGAGTGGGTTTGGAAGTAATGTAAAGTGGCGCTAAACGCCAAGGGTTGGGCACTAAATGTGACCACTGAGACATTAAAGTTGATGTTGTTGACCTTCGATGCCTACTTAGTGTATGATTACCATTGCTTGGATGCCTTATTGAATTTACATCTTGTGATTGTTACTTACCTTGAGAAAACTGAGCATGATATAAATTGTGTTAATGTTATATGATAAAAATCTATGAAATGTTGTGAGCATTGTGTGTGACCATGCATCATGACATTGCGTCATGTGGAGAAAAAAAGTATGTAAGAATTTAGTTGGTGGAGGTCAGGATGGGTTGTCTAACCCTAGCCTTAGGATGGTACCTGGTGTGGAAACTCCAATGACCTATGATGATCCCATGGAGCCGGAGCATACTAGCAAAGTTAGGTAACCTTAACTAGACACCGGAGAATATTGTACTAGTTGAGGGTGCAACAGCCGAAGGCATCAGTACCGATGCGCTTCTTATGGTTATGCACTTACTCCTAGTCTACTTTCGAGATGAACTTAGATTGGTATCACATGTGCATAAGGAGTATAAGTTAGGTGACATTGCATTACATATGTTTGTGTGTTTTTAATCCTTAATGTCAATAAAATTATGCATGTGTTATGTATTCTCCCTGTTTCCATTGTCATACTTTGAGTATAATGTGAGATGTATCTCACTCCCTTATTTTTTAGTGTTTTTTTGTCTATGTCTGTGATGCACAACTAACGTCTAGTAGGACCCTAAGGAGGAGTCTTAGAGTAAAGGCATTGGCCTCATTGCAGTCTAATTTATTATTGTCAAGGTTTGGTTTGCTCTAATAGGATTGTGACATTGGGGCTTGGTTAATTATTGTTTTATGTGCTTAGCTTTTGAACTTAGCATTAGTAGTTTTACCTCTTAATTTAGTCTATTTTCAAAGATTTGTAAGGCCAATTAGGGGCCACTTGTTTTTTTTATTAATTAGTAAAGTATTTTATGGAGTTTAAAACGTTACGAGTTATGTATGTGATGTCCTTTACCATGTGAAGAGCACAATTTTGAATTACCATTTTGTTCTGCAAATGAAAAATATGTTCTATTTCCATAATATTTATTTAATAATTAGCTTTTGGGTAAAGGGTATCATACATGCGAAAATCCCAGTCTCTTGTGGAATTGTGCCATCTGTAGTCCTTAAGCTTTCACACTCGACAAACACCCGTTTATTCCCTTGACATGGACACCTTCATGTCAAATTGCTCACAACAATGCATGCATGCATGACAATCAATTCTTATAAACAGATAATGATGGCATTTCATATCAACAACAACTTATCATTCACACCCTGATAAGTTTTAATCACCAATTTACAACATTTTAACATACCATCAAGTCCCACATATATTCACCACATCATGCCTTACACAAGGATAAATCATGAAACTCTTATAATTCACCATTTAATAAACTTTTGTTAAATCTTATAAAATTATAAATTGTTTTTAAAAGTAAAAATATTAAATTTAGATAAAGATTTTAAATTTGAAATCATAATTCTAAAACTTTGGTCATAGGTTTTCATAGCAACTTAACTTCAAAAGTTATAAAACTATTCTTTATAATTAAATCATTAAAATACCTTTATAATTTAAAAAAATAGAAAATACATTTTTCTTTGAAAATCATATTTAACTTTTATATAAATAGATCTGAAATTAAGTTTTAAGTGTCAAATTACAACATTTTATAAAACTAGTAAAAGAGTTATAAAGCTTTTGTTCAAAACAGATTCCAGTAACAACCGATTTCAAGCCTCGATTTCGAAATTCATTTTGAATAGGTAAGTGATTTTTTTCTTGAAAAGTAAATTTTGTTTGTTTTCTAAATCATCCAAGATCACCTTAAGCAAAAATCTACAAAAAAAGATACAAAAATAGAAAAATAGTAAGGTCAAAATACCCTGCTGGAAGACCAACGGATTTGTTTTTCCATTTTCATATCCAACTTAATTTTTTCAATATCCAAACCATTTATTTTATGAAATTACAGTTAAAGATATTTCTAGAAAGAACAAGATCATTAAAAACAAAGTTCTACACAATTTACTATGATTTTCAAAAGTTCACAGTTTTCAAAGATACTTCCAATCAAAAAAAGAGTACAACCATCAACTTCTAAAAATCATTAAAAATAGTAAACTGTAATATATATAGGTAAACCATATATATTCAAAAATATTATTGAATATATTTTTCATTCGTTTTAAGAGTTTCAACAAATACTCAACCAAATCTTCCAAAATTATGTTTTTGTACATACTGTAGTCCAACATTTTCAGAAAGTAAGCACAGCTTTCAAAAGGCATAACTTTTCATTTATTAACTTTTTCACGCCTTTCTTAAGTCTATTTTGGAGAAAATTTTGTCTAGTTTACAAAAAAAGAATAAGCACTCAAAAATATTGACCACGGCTTAAGTTACAACAAAAATAACAAGAGATGTTAGGATAAAAAATGAAAACAACAACATGAACATCAAGCATACATTCACAAAAAAAGTTTTCTTTCATCAAGTTAACAACTTTTAAAAATACCAACAAAGTTTATAAGTCATCAAGCACATCAAAAATAGTAGCATCACTGTAACCCCACTGTTTTCCTAATGTGTGATATAGTGGTTTAATAATTGAAAGTCGAAATTAAATTTAATTTTGTAATTAAGATGTAATAAATGAATTGTAGATGTGTGGTTGTTATTTTATGTTGTGTTGTCTTAGAGACTCTGGTTTGAATAGTGAAATTTGAGAAAAAGTTGTTTGAGCCAAATGTCTCTATTAGTAATATTGTAACATCTCTATTTTTGCCTATCAAATTATTTTCCTAATCAGTCTATATTTAATTTTGGAGAACCAGATGGGAATCTTAAAATTTGATCCTTACAGTTACGTTTGTATTAGTGAGTAGTATTTAGTTTAGATTTTTAATAATTTTTGGGGAACGAAGCCTAGAAATTAGTAAAACCACCATTTTGCCCTTAAAAAGTCAAATAACAAAATTAAAAGACAAGAATAGTTAGAAGTGTTTTAAAATTCATCAATATACTTAGAATAATTAATAATAATTTTAGAAAAAAATTTGGGATTTATTGAGATAATTTTTGTAAATTGACCAAAATACCCCTAGTTGACTACGTGAGCAGACTAAAGACTTTTTGACTTCAAATTATTTTGGAAATTTTATACTAGGTATATTTTAATTATAAAAATTTTATTTTAAAATAAAAATAGTAGAAAAATAAAACACCACTATTTCAATTTTTTTTCAATTGTTTTTCTAATATTTGACAATTTAATTCTGAAAAATCGGGAGGAAATATCAAAATTCTGATTTCCATCATCATGCTCAAAATTTCAAGAGCTATCTAATCATAATTTTTAATAATTTTTCTAAGCCGAAGCCTGGAGAAATTAGAAATGACGATTTTGTCCCTATTTCTCAACATTAAGGGCTAACATAAGAAAAAGACTCAATTGACATTAAAATATCAATTTGAGCTTGGAATTATGTCATATATGTTAAAATATAATTTTGAAAATTTTCAAGAAATTTTCTGCAATTCTTATGTAAAATGACCAAAATGTCCCTAGGTATCCAATAAGTCAGCAGGTGTTGGTTTGACATTCAAAAATGGTAAAAATGGTAATTTCAGTTTATTTATAGGTGAAATATTTAATTTTATAATTTTCATAAAAAATTTGGTATTTATTGAATTAAAATGAAATTTTTATGAATTTTCTAGTTTAAAAATACAAAATAAATACATATAATTTGAAATAAATTAATAAAAATTATAATTAATTATTAGAAATTTATTTTTGATGAAAAATAATGTATTTGTCCAGCTTTTCATTTAATTACATTTTTTTTATATTAAAAGTCATTTTTTTAAGTTTAGGTGATTTTATCAGTACCCGTTAATTTAATTACAAATAAATTTGATATTGATAAAACTAGGACAGCACATAGACCACGTCCCAAGCCTAAGGGGGGGCTGATTCACCACTCTAATATGTGTATGTGTCCCTAAGTTTGAATATGTGTCCTATAATTGGATTAAAAATAAGTAAAGAACCTAATTTATTACATAAGCAATGATGTCATTAGGGGGACACCTAACCCCCCTCCTTCTATAAATAGGCAACCTTTGGACATTTTTTCACACACCTCTCCCTCTCTCAAGCTACCAAATTATTAGAGAGCTTCTCTCTTCAGGATTTTTTTTTTCTTTTACTTTGTTTTTATGCTAAAATTTTACTAGTTTTCCAACAACTAGTAAAGTTCTCTTCCTAGGAGCTTTGCATCAACAACTCCATCCTCTTCATCAACCACCTTAGAGGTAATGGGGGGAGTGGAGTTGGTTCTAAATTATTGTCACTTTGCATGTTGGTAGGAAGGGTTTTTCCCTAAACATGTTTAGGCTTAAGTTTTATTATTATTATTACTGTTATATTGTTTGATGTTAAACTTTAATTTTTGCTAAGCTATTACTCTGTTTAAATTTAGATTATTAAATTATAATTGCTAAGTTGTTATTATGCTCAAATTTAAATTATTAAATTATACTTGCTAAGTTGTTGTTATGCTCAAATTTAAATTATTAAATTATACTTGCTAAGTTGTTACTCTACTCAAATTTAGAAAATTAAAATGTATTTAATTAGTTGTTATTCTGCCAAAATTTTAGTAATTAAACTATAATTACTATGTCGTTATTCTGTTAAAATTTTAGTATTGTGCAATTTCTGCAATATAAGGCAGAAATGTTGATTGTACTGGTACTCAAATTTATTGAGACTAGAGAAACCTCTGTTTGAGAAGTTAAGAAGTGATAAATTAGTGAGTAATGTAAAGCAAGTGACATGTAGTGGCATGGAATCTTGCCAAGGAAGCTACGGTTTGGTACACTGTGGGATGAAAGGCAGGGACCTATGCTTAGGTCTAGAGGGTATGGTATAAAGTGGTGAGCGTCCTAACGGCCAATGTAGCGCTCTTAAGCCGGGACAATCACTTAACCAACTTGATAACCCTGACAACTGCTCAACATCACCAGGATTGGTGAAAGTATACCTCTATAAATGGATATCCTAAATTATTATTTTGTTCCTCAATGATGATGGGGACTGTACCATGAGATGATGTTGAGAGGGGTATATGTACTCCCAGTCACTTCCCAAGTTCTGTTAAGAACTAATACCCACTAATGAAAAGTATGGATCCATATCGAGTCAAGAATTGTATAACATAGAATAAACTTTAGGCTCCCCTTTTATTGTTAACTATGTTTTATCTGTATTGTGTGGTAGAATTCCTACCATACATGTAAAAGTGATATTAGAACAAATCACCTCACTCCATTATTTTTTATTTTATGCATGATTGATCACGGTTAATGAAGACCCGGCTGTTAATGAAGACCTATAAGGCTAGTCTAATAGTTTGTTATTTTATGGGATAGGGTAGACAGACACTGCTCTGACTAAGATCTTTTTGATGTACTGGGAATAAGTAGTAACTATTTTCATGTATATTTTAATCTCCCTGTATTTCAGTAATCTTTCTAATTATGAAATCATGATATACAGTTCTATGATGAATACATACAGATTTTACTTTTTTTTACTATCATTTTCAAATTTTGTTAAATTTACAAATTTTCTATTATTAAAAGTGGAGAAAAATTTTACTCGTATTTTTAAATAAGTATAGGTTATGTTCAATGAGAATAGGTGTCACAAATATCTTAGTTGGTTTAGTGAGGAAACAGTAGAGTTCAACTCTTTATAAAAAGGATAGCCTCATCTCTCTTCCCCTTCACTTTTCTTTTTCAAGTTTCTTCCCTTAAATCTCTCTAGACTCTCTCTAGCTCTCTTTCATCTATTCCCTCACTTCCAACAAGTAGAGTTGTGTTTGTTCTTCTTATTGAAGGTTCTCCTCAAAGTTTGGCTCAAAAGTTCAAGTTCTACTTATCTCCTCTTTCATTAATTCGAATTTTGGAGTCTCTATGAGGTAAAAATGTTGTCATGTAGTTTGTTCTTAGTAAAAATGGATTTTGAAAGGGGTTTTTGAAAATTGTTGATGATTGGTGGATGAAATTATTATGTAATTGGTTAGAAAGGTATTAGAAGTAATTAGAATTGTTTTGTGATGCTTGGTATTCATTGATTTTGTCAAAAATGACTTGGTTCATCTTCCTGCAAATTGCAAAAATCACAGTTGGCACTGGTGCCATTTTTTTGTCGTTGGGCGACAGTTGACAGAAAGCTGTCAACAAATTTGTTACTGAGCGACAGAATTTTGGCATTTAGTGACGGATTTGGCGTTTAGCGACGGAATTTTAGCCTATAGCGACGGATTTTGGCACTAGGCGACAAAATGCCTAATTCTCTCTGTGATGTTAACACTGGGTGCTAGCTTTGTGGCGTTGGGTGACAAAATGGCTGACCCTCTCTATTGCTTTGGTGCTGGGCGCCAACCCAGTGGCGTTAGGCGACGAGGTTTCTAATTCTCCCCTGTTTTTGAGGTGCTTGTTGGCAATTCTACAACACTAGGCATGGACCATTAAGGTTGAAACTCAAAGAAAATGAAGATGGGGTTGATTGCCAATGATTTAATGTTAGGTGTGATCATTGGAAACTTTGGAAAAGTGTTTAAACTTTATAAGAAAGATAAATTCATCTTGTATGCTTGATTTTTAAGGGTATTTATGTTGTCATATAATGAATGGTTGCGAGTGATGTTATTGATGGTTTGTGATGTTGTTGTCTTAACCAATTTTAGAATGTTGGATATGTTGTTGACGTGGAAGGTTGCTTAGATAGGACCTCCATATGTTGTTGTTTTGATTTTAAAATTATTGTTTATGTTGCATATGTTGTTAAAGTGGAAGGTTGCTTAGATAGGACCTCCACTTGTTGTGGAAGGGATTTATTGGTGAAATCCAACAGAGGTATAGGCTACTCAGATAGGACCTTACTTGGTTGCCATGCTAAGTGTTGAATTGAGCCTACATAGTGTTGTTGTATTGTTGTGGTTATGTGTGATGCTTTATTAGGCTCATAGGGTGTGTTGGATGAAATGGTTGTTTATTATTCATTATGACTTGATGATGATGATGATGTTGTGTTGTACATGCATTGCATGAACATGTTGGCAGCTGAGATAACCGACAATGGACCTCATACCATGGTGCAGGCAAGCACGCAAGTTGGTTGGCTGACTGGAGCTGACAGCTCAAACAGGGCCTCCAACCTAGTGCTGGATGAGACGTAGGGTAGCTGTCAATGGGCCTTTAGGGATAATTGGATGGGCAATTCTGCAAGGGGCCAAGGTAGTGCAAACCTTGAGTCGCAGTGAGCCACCACCCACATACAACTATCCTGACAAACCACATAATCTTATCCATAGATCAGAGTTGGCAATCCCTGAATGGTATTGATGCCATGGTAGGGGGTGAGACCTAGCTGATCGCTCAGTTGTTGAAAATCTCTCAAGAGTAATGTCTTTATGCATTGGCATGGTGATTGATATCATTGATTTGGAATGTGATCATGTATTATGGAATTTATTTATTTTTTTATCTTATACATGTATACGTATATAAATGGAGATTTCTTTTATGGTTATTATTGTTGGTAGGGATGGTGCTCGTAGTTGTTGTGGTCGCTGTGATTGAGATTGTTGTGGTTGTTTTTGGTTGTGATTTCGGTGTGATTGTGCATTTTATAAGTTGGAGCTTTTGTACTATTTTCTTTAAAAATATATGTTGTTTATTTTCAATGTAAGCTTACCATTGCGTTGTTTGCACTTGTGGTTTGTGCCTGTGATGATCACGTCATTGACGTGGGAGTAGATGTACAGGCATCGGTGGCTTCAACTAATTGGGGTTGATAGCCGAGCTACTAGCTTGGAGACAATGAGATGTGACGATTCCCATTATCGTTTTTGAAGTCGTTGTTTTGGTAGCTATTTAATTACTAATGTATAGTTTGACCAGCATTAGGAAGTGAGTTTTGTATTCCCTCTCCCTTACTGATGTATATTAAAGTAATGGTGTTGGTGCAGGTATTTTATAAAGTTTTGATTTGTATATTAAAACAATGTATGTATGTAATGTGAAGGAATAGTTTCTTTATATGCTTATCAAAGATATTTCCTATATAAAAAAAAAAAAGAATAAGTTGAATTGTAGTCCTGTCCTGTAGCGACAGTTGGGTCGTTACAATCACAACCATAACATACAAAAAGGGTTAGCTTTCCTTACCTCCAAAGATTTAACAAAACAAGGCCTTTGAGAAGAAAATGACAAGATGGAGGGTTCTCTGTGAACTTTGGCTTGAGTAAGCTTCAACAATGAACACAAATAGACAACCCATGACACCAAAACAACTTAGGTCAGTTCTTGAGCCAAAAGAAGTAAGGAAAAAAATTTGAACATATGGATCTTAGAAGAAAATGGAAGGGTAAAAGAAGAAAGGATGAAAAAGATGGAGACTTACCAAGGCTTAAAACTCTTCTACTCTTCTAACACACTACAAACACTTAGAGAAATTTTGAGAGTGAGAGTGGGAAAAGCTCCTAATTCCACGGCTATGGGCTTTTAAAGGAGGAGGAATGGAATTTAAAATTTTACTCTAAGTCTAACTTAAGTAACAAGTGAGGGGTAATTAGGTAATCAACAAATTAGGTGAATTAAGTGATAAAAAAAATGAATCAAGCTTCTCCAAGAAACATTAGCTGGACAATTGTCTAGGAGAAAACAAGGGGTGAAGGGTGGTTTTGGTACATTAGGATACAATTAGAGTACAGCTTGTAAGAAAAGTCATATTTAAATACAAACTAGGATATGATGTCTAGTTAGGATGAAACTAGTCTAGTTTGCTTAGGAAAAATAAATTGATCATCTAATTTGGTTAGGCTAGAATGAATAGTTATAGAATTAGATAGTAAAAATTTTAATTTCTTATACTGTCAAAGAAAAAGCGGTCAAATACCAAAATTTAGCAAATTAGGTTTTGGGTTTTTCGACATTCAAACTAATTAAGATAATTCAATTGGAATTAAAATATTAATGAGTTTATGACTCACTAATATATCTTAAGGCATATTTGATCTGCCTCTATAGCAGTCAGACAATTAGTTCTCTTCATTTGACAGGTTTGTCGATAATAGACCCTGAGTAGAAATAGAATAAAACCCAAAATTCTAAATCTTTCGATAAAGAAAGTTATCAAACTAAGTAGAATGTGATCATAATTAATTTAAAATTAATTATAATTAAATTTCATGATCTTATACTGCTTCACTTTACAAATAAATTCCTGTTCAACAGATATCATCACAGACTAGATTCCCACAGGAAAGAAATTTAAACAAGAACAATAAGTATTTTAATTATCTATTTTTCACTGAAAATTAAATTTAATTCCTCTTATTAATTATTCAATCATTTAATTATGAATTAACATGCTGTAGATTTTACATTGTCAGCCTTCACAGTGTACCTCTGCATTGCTGAAATCTGAACAGGCCCATTTTTTGCAAAAAATTCTGTAGAAATTTACACAACAAGCAACTACTTTTAATAGTTCACTTAAACTGAATTTAAATTTAATTTCTCTTTTTAGATTATCAACCACTTATTCACAAATTATAAAAGATAGGTCTTACATCATATGCTTAATTGTTTCAAATGTGATTGCCCCCTATTCTTTTGTGTATTGCTGAACATGACCTCTACTGTTATAATTTCTTTTAAAAGATTTTATTCTTTTTGATAATGCAAAAACGGGGAGAAGGTTGTGTGTTCTTGTTTTTTATGTATCTTTAAGGGGAGTAAAGCAAGGCATTAAAAAGGAGAAATTCAAACACTCAAATTTAAGGGAGGCTTAACATAAACAAAACAATCATTTAGGGGGAGCAAGACTGAATAACATAACGAGCACTGGATTTCAACAATATCAAGTGGCATCAAGAACATAGTTTAGGTTGTCATCATAAAAAAAAGGAGAGTTGAGCATGACCTCTAGGCATTTGATTTCAAATGTTTTGATGAAGACAAAGCCAAAACCAAAAGGAATTCATGAAGATAAAGCTAAAAGTCAAAAAGAATAAATGAAGATAAAGTCAAAGATAAAAGCATCTATGAAGACAAAGAGTCAAAGACTTAGGAATCTTTGTAAGACTTTGCATTCTAACTAAGCCTGGCTCAAGGGGTTAAATTAGGAAAACATAAATTGATTTTCAAAAGTTAAAAATAAAAAGACAAAAGCTTTTGTGAAAAATCTAGTTCTAAACTAAAATCAGCAAAAGAATTGAGTCCCCTTGCTAGAAATCAATTCCAACGTGAATGAATTGAGTAACAAGTAAAAGAATCAATTTTTGAACATTGTTTTCTCACAATGAATCGATTCCCTCAGTGGAGGAATCAATTCCCAAACGAAGGAATTGACTCCCCCAGATGGAATTGATTCCCAACAGCTAAATTAGATTTACTAAAAAGATTTGATTGAAAATCTCTTTTATATCTGTTTTATCATCAAATCTTATCTTTAGGATTTCAAAATTAAAAAGGTTTTATCCTTTAAATCCCTATATAAAGTTTGTTTTCATAAAATAAAAACAAGAGAGAAGAGGCTAATTGAATTTAGGGTTATTCTGCTTGAACCGGTGCTTGGAAAGGATTGTGAGTCAATAGTGCTTCAATTTGTGATATCTCCACTTTTAGGGTGGTTAATAGTTTTCGACTTGCTTGTTTACGAGATCAAGGGTAGGTTTTCCTTAGTGGTTCTAAGAAAGGGTTTTTTCCTAAGTTCTAAGAGTTAGGTTTCTCTCAGGTTTATAGGGTAGGTTTCCTATGGTACCGTAGGATGTGTTCTCTAGTGGGTGATTATAATGATACAATAAGGAGTGCCCAAGTTAGGTTCTAAAAGTGGATTCCTTGAGTGTAAAAAGCTTGCTGCATTGAAATTCTGGTCTAATAGTGGAAAATTCTCAACAAGGTATGGGGATTAGATGTAGGTCACAGTTGATGACCGAACCAGTATAAATCCTAGTGCATTAACTCTTTTCTAACCTTACTATTTTACTACTTTAATTGCTTGCTTATTTGATTCACTATAATTTTACTCTGATATCTATTAATCGAATCAAGTAAAGGTTTCTCTCTTCATCTCTTTTCATGATTATTCTATTCTTCACGATTTGGGCTAATTGTTTTGTGAAAATGTTTTTAATATAACTCAATTCACCTCCTCTTGAGTTATTGAGGTCACTTTGTTAACAGTGAGAGGTCAAGTAGTAACAACCCCTAACTTGGCTAATCGAATCTCCTAAGGGACATCTAGTCGTCAAGGTTCCCCCGCACCTTTCCACCTAGAGTGCAGAACCTAGAATTAGGATTTGAAAATTTTCGGAGGAACTTACCACCAACCTTTAGTGGGAAATGTAGCCCGATAGTGGCAAAGTCGTGGTTGCATAGGATAAAAGATCTATGAGGTTGTACCTTGCTTTGAGAATTGAGCAACAAGTGGCTTATTCCACTTTCACGCTAGAAGATGAGGCTAAACAATGATGGAGAGCTATAAGGAATAAGATGTTGTCTTCGAGAATTCCTTTAAAGTGGAATAGCTTTAGAGTGATGTTCTCTGAAAGGTATATCTCTTGGGCCTTATCAAATTCAAAGGGGAAAATGAGAGAGAGAAAAGGAAAAGAGGGTGTAGAACCACACCAATCAAAGAAATCAAAGAGGATCATGGATAAAGATAAGAAGGTAAAAACACAAGAGGATACTAGGGAATTAAACTAACATTAATTAAATAAAATGTTAGTTCGCCAAATTACATTTAAAAAATTAATCAAAATTTATTCAGTAGTACTAATTTATATTTAAATTTGTGATAAATAAGATGTTAGTTTGCTAATAAAAGTCCTTTGGCAAATGAATATGAAGACTTCATATGAAATTCTATCTTCTTTCCTAACTGTACTCAAATGTACGTAATGCCCTCTTCCTCCACGTCTAGCATTTCTTGGTGTGGTTCGGCTTGGATGGCATAAATAAGTAATTTGTTGGTTAGACTAAAGACTTTTTTTTTTTTCCTAAACCAACTATTTAACGAAAGAAACATTATATTGATCTTAAAATTGTGAATGAGGCATGTGTAAAACACAAAGATAACATAAGAAGGGGGGGTTGAATTGTATTATAGCAAATTTTCGCAAAACTTTTGTTAAAGACATATCGTCTAAAAAATATGATCAAGGCGTTTTTTCAAAAGCGTTTTAAACGACAGACGAAAGCTAAAAGACAAACTAGAAAGCACACAAGATTTATATTGGTTCGTCTCACCCCAGAGACTCCGTCCAGTTCTTGGTAGCAACCAAGTTCCACTAACTTTTTTACGTTACAAGTATTCTTTCCACAAGCCACTTTAAGCTCAACCCAAGTAGTCTTTTACTTGCATCTCCAAGCAACAACCCAAGTATTCTTTGAATCAAAGTTTCTTCAGGTTTTTACCAAACTCGTTAAGAAAAAGGTTTACGTGTGAGTTACCTCATTGGGTTTAACGTCTTAACAGATGAATATATAATAAAGTGCAAAAAGAATTTTACAATCAGAATATACAAGAGTTTTTCCTTTTCTTAATGTTTTTTCAGAATCAACAGTGACTATATCAACAGCCACTATTCGAAAGAGGTCTTTTCTTCTATTTATAAACTTCTCCAAAAGTATCCATTGAGTGCTTTATAGAAGACGGCCTTCATCTGATGAAGAGAGTCATTGGAGCATTAAATGTAGCATTTAATGCCTTTCACCAACTTATCATATGATAAGATAAAGCATTTTGCTTATCTTTTCTATTTTTGTACTCAATCTTGTAGCAATTGTCATATCTACTTTCCCATTCTGACATTCGCACACATATTCCTCCTTTTTCGTTGACTTTCCTCGAGAGTAGGTATATAGGCTTTATGAGTTTCGAGGTAGTTTACGCTCTGATTGATGTGCAGATCATTTTACAACGTGGTCATCATCTGTAAGATCTGTTAGTTACTGATATAATTTAATTAAAGGATAAAAACAATATATTTTTAAAGATATCAGACGGTTGCTAATAAACCTGTTACGAATGACCAAACGATTGCATAAAAACATATATTTTAACTATTTGTTATTATCAAAATATTTGAGAGTTATAAATTCGTCTTTTATCTTAACAGCACGTTAGAAAAACAACATGTCTTCATAAGGTGGGATAATGGAATTTTTTTTTAATCAAATCCACTCATGATTATTTGAGCTGAGTTAGTGTGTCTAATATATAATAAAAAAAGTTGCCCAACTAAAACAAAATACCAAATATGAAAAATAAAAAATTGTTTACACATATTATTTCTTAATTAAAATTAATATAGCTTTCAAATAAAGTAAAAAATAATATAATAACTTTTAAACAAATACACAGAAATTAAAACAAACAAGAGAAAATATGTTATGCACTAACAGTGTAAAGCAGTTTTACACTGTTGTCTAATCACAATTCACCATATATGGTAAATTTGTTGACTTTGATAATAACCACCCTAAAAGTCACACTAAAACTGATTTTCGATTGGTTGACGGTGTAAAAGTTTTTACATTGAGAGTGCATAGTAATTAAACTCTTAAAACAAACTTAAAGATTGATAAATAAAATTATAAATCTTAAAAAAATCGTTAACATTAACTGTCTATTTCTTTTAGTACAAAAAACTTTTTTTATAACAGGATTTTAACTTGGTTGTTGTTGAATTGGGTTAAAACCAAGATGCAGCGACAATTTTGAAATTTTAATGAACTTTTTTAATTCGATTGTGGACAAATTGATTTAAAAACATGCAATCGATGGCAATTTTGAAATTTATTCAACTTTTTAAAATCAATTTACATTGAACCGAGTTAAAATCTAGTTTCATTTTCAAATAATTTCACTGGAGGCCCTTTTGCTCTCTCTATCACATCTCAAACTCTTGAACTATTTTGCGACGTCCTTTTGCTCTTCATCTTTTTCTTCGCCTTTTGTTGCTTCTTCCTCTCCCTTTTGACTTTGCCTTCCCAAGCCTCCCACCGCGTTCTCTACCTCGTCTTCCTCCACCTCCCCAAAAGCCACCATTTTGAAGAGGAAATGACCTGCCAGGCTTGACATACCTGTTTCTTCTCCCACCTTCGAGGTTTCGCCCATGCCTTCTGCGACAGCATGTGACGTAGTCAAGGCTGAGGGAGATGGGTTCTCTTTGTACTGCAAGAAAAGGAGGAGGGAGTACATGGAGGATCGTTACTCCGCTGGGGATAATTTACGCAGAGAACACAAATTGGTAAGAAAATTTTGCTTTTTGGGGTGTTGGGTGTTAAATCACGGCAAGTGTACTAGCCGTACAAGTAATAAACTAAAAGTAAAGTATCATCTCCATAATGATTGTGGTTTTAATCTCAATTCAACCAAAATTTGCTTGTGTGTTTATGAATTAAAGGAAGATTTGAAATTTTTGTGATTTAGAAATTAAAGAGCAAAATTAAAATGAAAATACAATTAAGTGATGTTTAGAAAATTAATAAATAAAATGATTAGGTTTCAAAATCTCTGGTGATATTCCCTTAATGTAATTTCTTTCCCTTCTAAACCCATTTCCATTAGGCAATTTACCTTCAAGTTCTCTAAATTAATTCAACCCTAATTCCTTAGGCGGTAAACCCTTTGTTCCTAATTTCACATCCTAATCCCTTAGGCGAGCAAACTTAGTCACAAGCATTAAGAGCAAGAAATTAACGCAAAGGCATACAACCTCCATTCGTATCCCTAGTTTAAGAATTATATGGTTGCTAAAATAGAATTGCAAGGTTTGAATTACAAATCAATTTATAATAGGTGTCACGCATAGAAAAAGAATTAAGCACAACATTAACAACTGAATTGCATTAATAATCAAAAGATTTAAAAGGAAAAACAAATTACAAAAGATTCCAATCACGATTCATCCTAACCTAACCCCAAAGTGGTTTAGAAACTCATAGAGAAACTAAACACAAGAAAATAAAAAATAAAAAGATAGAAAAGAAGCCATGAATCTTGAGAATCAAATCACAATTCTTCAATATCCAAAGCCAAAGATGAATCTTCAAACTCTTCCTCGCTTTCGGTCCTTATATGAGTCCAAGAATGTCTCTAGAGGGACTTCCTTCTCCTTTTTAAACAAATTTTGGAACGGGTTTTTCTTATTTTCGCACAACAAACCCATGGAAGTTTCTTCAAGTTACTCAAACACGCTAAGCATGGCCTATGTACGCTGAGCATGAACATGACAAGGAGGGTGACAAACCACGTGTGCTGAGCAGGTGCAATTTTACGTTGAACGTGAGTGCGGTATTGCACTTCCGCGCTGAGCGTGCGCCCCCCACACTAAGTGCAAATGTGTGGCTACAGTTTCGTGCTGCTCAAATTTCGGTCCCGCTGAGCGGCCAAGCAATGCCGGTTCGTTTTTGCGTCTGATGAGAGTGATACAGGAAGAACCGGCCTTTGGTGTCTTCATGAAAGTTGTAGATAATTTTTTCCTTGAAAATTTGGCACTGGTCTCATGTCGTTTCTATATCTACAACTCGAAATATGCTCAAAACAATGCATCTATGTTAGTGTTGTCAAGATAGCACTTTAATTTCAATTTCAAGCTTCATTTTCTCTATGATCCATGATGAATATTGTTGAACTCTCTTCATGAAAAATGTAGATATATGTTTAGGCTTTCCATAGAGACCAAGATCACTTCAAGCACGTTCCTATAGTCCCAGTTATGGCCCAACAAAGGAGGAAAGGTCGAAGTCTGAGTCAGCAATTTGAAGCTTCTCACTAATGCTTATTTTACCTACATTAAAAACCCAACAAAATCAATGTATTCATGCATTTTTTCCATTTAAATCATTCAAAACATGAACCACAAGAAATTATATACATGTGGGTTGTTCTCTTACAAAATTTACCAAATTAATGCATTAAAATATATAAAAAATGCTTTATAAATCTACATATATTGTAGATTTATCATTGGGGGTGGGGGTTGTGATTTTGGGGTGTTTTTAGGAACTGGGGTTGTGGAAAGTTTGAAACTTTTTTCTGGATTTGATCTGGGTCTGATTGAATTGAATTGATAGAGTTTGAATGATTGTGAGTTTTTTTTTTCTGGATGATTTTGTCAGTTTTATGAATTTATAGGTAGATGCGGTGTGGAAAATTGTGATTAATTTTACCTTTTCTGTATGATCTTCCATTGGTAAAGAGATAAAGCTAAATTTTGTGTTTGAGTTATTGTTTTGAAGTTAAGAAGTTCTCTCAGTGGTTAATGTGGAATAGTGATATTTGGGGTGTGAATTAACTAACTAGGTTACCGTATGCTTGGATTAAATAGTTGAAGTAGAGAAATTAGGGAAATATTATAATGAATGTGATGTTAATTGAGGATTGATTGATTTTCCTTTGCTTCTAGTGCTTACTGAGCTAAATGGATGTGAGTGGAACAAAATCTAAATTAACTCGGTTAGACTAAAATTGAGTTAAAAAGTCCACCTTTTTAACTTAGTTCTCCAATGAACCAAGTTAAAAAATACTTTTTGATTCAATTCAGATTACAATTTAGAATTATCATACTTTCTATATCAATTGTATCTAAATCAGTTAAAAAATCGATTTAAAAAGTCTTTTTTACCCGATTTAAAAGCCTTTTCTATGATACCCTGGTCTAGATACAAATTCCTTATACTATGTTAAGATAGAAGAAAAAAGATGGAATAGAATAAAATGGATTAAAATAGAATATATTATTATGATATAAAACCTCCATTTCATTGTTTGAATATTTTTAGTGTATAATAGTAATAATAAAGTCTGAACTTAAGATTTTACGTAAACTACTTAAATCCCTCAAGTCATATCTAGTGGATGCTTAAATATATTATGATGGAATAGAATAAAATTTTCATTCTATTCCACTGATCTTTTTATTTCTAGACATCCTCTCACATTTCCTGCAAGCCATTAACATGAGTGGTCTTCCCATGATATTGTCTCAAAGACTTCTATTCTTAACTGCAAAAATAAAAACTTAGTAGCCGTGACTTACAACATTGGTAATTTAGTATAGATGGCTTTAAGGGAATGACCAAGTACAAAATATTAGCCATGCTTCTGGATAATATATCATGCAACGAGTGGGTGACCAAGTTGGATATGAATAACGAACAATGTTGGAATTCCAAGCCTTACATACCTATAACATGGAAAACATAATATGTTGATATATGAGCAACTTTTTTTTAATTTTATAAATGTCAAATTTTCTTTATATCTAAAGGAAGCTTTTGAGAGTCTGAATTGTGTCCATTTGAGGTTTCATTGGCATGGGGTTCATAGCAGGTACCTTTATAGGACTTTTAACATGAACTCATCATTTTTGTCTTAAGCAACAAATTAAATGTTTATGATTTTCTTTTCTCAAGGAAACTCCAAAAAGAACTGTTATTGGTTGCATTAAATAAAAAAAAAGTACTTAGATATTAGATACTGGTTTCCCAGGAAGTGTCTGATTGTGTATAGTGATATAATCCTCCCATTTTGATAATACACACCTAAAATTAATTTTGATTGTAAGTTTCTAAATAATATTTGTGTCAAAATCATTATTTTAATATTAATTATTCAACTAAAATTAATTTTGATTGTAAGTTTCTAAATAATATTTTTTTGTCAAAATTATTTTTTAATATTAATTATTCAAATAAAAATCACGATACTTTAAACTTATATTTATTTAAAATTAATTCTATAAAATCATATTAATTCAAAATTAATTATAGAAAAACACATCCAAACAAGCACTAAGATAAAAAAAAATTGAGGAAAAAGACAAAAAAAAAATGAAATTTGAATTAAAAAATGAAAAAATTGAAATTTTATTTTTTAAAAATCAACTTTTTTTTTTTTTACTTTTTTCAATCAAATAAAAGAAATATCATTATTTTTTCTTCATCTTTTATATTTTCTTTCCTCTATCGTAACTCATCGTACCCAAAAAACCTATCATAATAACTCACCCCTTTTTTGAGGAGGCGGCTTGTCAAACAGAACATGAGGAACAGTGCATTAAATGGAATTAATGCAGTTTCAACTTCTCCTAGTCAAAATGTACAAAAAATTTGTAGGTTTTTGAGGATCCACGTATCAGCATGCTAGTCCATTCAATCGATGCCTTTCTGTTTTATTTTCCTTCAAGAGTTAGAAACTTCTTTAAGTAGATATTGTGTATTATAAATAATTCATTTCTTATACATACATTACACACACAGACGGTCACAAACATATAAATAATTTTTTTTAATATGTATTTGACTTCCGTAATGTTAAATGAAAAAAATATTACTTTTAAATAACTTAAACGAAAAATTATAAAATAGAATTTAATTTAAATATATTGATAATATAATTTTTTATACAATCATCTAATAATAGATTCTCATTTATGATAGGATTACTTAATTTTATTATAATTATTTTAAAAATCATATATTTCAGTAATTTTTAATTAGTTAATCATGTACATTCTTTACATTAATAATATATCAAAATTAAACTCAAATATGATAAAGCATATGATAAAATACACAAATTCAAATTTTATATCATATATACTATGTTTTATTTTCCTTGTTTTGGCCCATTCCCTTTCCATGATATACCTATGACCTTTATCAAAAATATATTATTTAAAAAATAAAAAAGCATTTATTGTGTACAGAATGCTTTACACATCCTTAGTGGCTAGTGGTCGAGAAATTATCAGGTAGTGTAGGACTATCAAGTGTCCATAATCCCAGCTAATTTATATAACATATTTAACTTTTATAATTCACGAAAAAGAATTAATAACACTTAATTGCATGTCATGTGAAAATTAATGAGGACCATGATGATCCAAAACAACCTTTCTCCTAGGAGTTTAATTGTCATGCACTGTCAGTGTAAAAAGTTTTACACTGTCAACCAATCAAAAATCACTATTGATATTATTTTTAAAGTATTTATTATAAAAGTCAACAAACTTATAATAAATGGTGGTTTGTGATTGGATGACAGTATAAAACTACTTTACACTGTCAATGCATGACCTTTTTTCTCTTCTCCTAGTGCTCTGGTGTTCCATATAATCAATATAAATATATAGGATAGAATTTATGACACAAAGACATAGTAACAATGGATCCCTTTTTTTTTTTTTCAAACTATTATAGTTTGCTTTTAAAATTACTAAATTACTATAAATTTTAAAAAAAATTATCAACATATAGTAAGTCCTGTTCCATGAGTAAGGTGTTCAAATCCAATCTAGTCCAAAATAAAACCACACAAATCGATTCAAAAAAACTAAAAATCGATGAAAACCAATTTTTTTGAATCATGTTTTTGCATAACCAATCGATTCAAAGTAATTTTCAGTTGGTATTTACAAAATCGAACTGATCCAAACTGAACTGATATTTTTTAATACACATACATTATTATGTGTTTCACATGCAACTTTTATATGTTTTATTATTTTTTTAGTGTTTCACTAGTATTTTTATTATGTTTTTTTCATGTATCCAACTAACATAGTAAAATTACATATACTTCATTCTTCTTGGCTTTATTTTGATCATATGTGTTCTTGTTTGCTTATGAAAAAGAAACCATGTAGGATAATTAATCGATTGATTGATATACTTTTTTTATGCTTATTTTAAAAATAATGTTCAATATTAATTTAGAGAGCAATATGAAATTAAAATATCGGTAAGGATATGTCGGTAAAAAACAAATCATCCAATCCAATCCAAATTACATTTTATTGGATTGAATTAAATCATATTTTTGTAAAAAAAAAATAATGTAAATTGAGTCAAACCACAAGTTATTTTAATCTCTAAATCAAATAACTTTTTTTACTCAAAACTGATCTAAACCGCCAAAATTTGTATGGGTACGGGTGTATGACTCCCTCTTATTATTTGACGCATATAATTTCTAGTTGAATATTAAGTTGCAACATTTGTGGGGCCGGGGTTCATAACCTCCAGAAATTATTGTTACAGGCCGCTAAATTTTGCTTGTGCAAACGACTTACGTTTGAAAAAGTATATACCTACATATTATAAGTCGTATACATATTATAAGTCGTATATATGAAGTGTATATCAGAAAGTAAAATCACAAATCTCATATATGATTTATTATTTTATATTTTATTAATAATACGTATGACTTTTAAAAAAAAAAAAGATAAGTCGTGCATGACAAACAAATACCATTTTACTTTTTCTTTTTAAATAAAATAAGTTGCACGATTAATTTACCTATATTTTTTTAATTAGGAAAATCATGTATTACGAACACAACTTTGCCTTTATTTGTTTTATTTTATATACTAAGAAAAAGAGAGGTACTCCGTACCTCAATATTTAAAAAAAAATAAAAATAAAATAAAAGAGGAAGAGAGATAAGAGGTTAAAAAAAAGAGAAAACACGTCATGTACTGATAATGTAAAGTAGTTTTACATTATCATTCAATCACAAACCATTATTTTTTGTAAGTTTGTTGACTTTTATAATAAATACTTTAAAAGTTATACCAACAAATGAATTCCAATTGGTTGATAATGTTAAATTTTCTATACTAACAATGCATGACTATTAAACTCTAAAAAAAATGTGAGAATGAATAGTTAATTTTGTGATAGGTATTTAGTAAAAAATCAAGGTTAGAACTGTCCAACAAAAAGTGTACATTAAAATGGGATATTCTATTATAATGATTATAGATAAAATCAGGTAAGTGGAGCAATTGTCCAAGGTTCGAATTCTAACCTTAGGTATGAAATAGATCATGTTGAGAGGAAAATACTCACCTTGTGTGTGTTCATAGTTTCCAATAGAGATTAGTCACTGTTTCCAGTAGTGAATATTTCGTACCAATACCATGGTAACCCAGAAAAATATATAAGCAAGATTTACCCTTCTTTTTTTTTCTTGGAAAATCACTTTTTTCTGACGTTGTGCAACAATCGAGTTCCTCTAATGGTTATTGGTCCTGTGCATAAGGTAGCTAGTCTCTGTCGATTTATTTGTTCCATGGAATCCATCTCTAAGTAGAATTGGCCTAATAATGGTTATAGAAAGCTGAAAGCGGTAAATCATTGTGAAGAAATGGATAACGCACTACTACTACCATCTGCAATTCATGAAGTTTGATGGTATGCAGATTAAAATATCTCTGAGATGAAACGTTAGACTCAATGTTATATCTACTCTTTTGGCTCACGCAAAGTTCCGTGCAGAGTGCTTTACTGCTAAAGTTGTTATACCAAAATGCTGCTTCAATGCGCGAGGCCTTTTTTCTACGGTAGCTTTTGGGGAATGGATAGGTTAGTGTGAAACTTTAGTATAGGTCCTTTTCATGTTCTGTGGTGGGGCTGCAGCATATATTACACATTGCTTGCTTGTAATGGGGCTGCAGCTTATTTTACACATCGTTTGCACTGGATTATCATTTTTGTTACCTTAGGCATGCCTTATGCTTAGGTGATAACAAGATTTCAATAATATTATTCACTTATAAAAAAATAATAAGCTGAATTGAATGGTGTTTGTTATCCAGCAGTTTTTGTTTTCACTCTCTGTTAACAGGAAAAATTATTAGGTAGTCTAAGACTACCTTATGTATTCATGATCTTGATTAATCTTTACAAAATATGTATTCGAATTTTTCAATTTAGTAGAATAAAATTAATAAAATCTGATTACATGTTATGTGGAGATTGGTGAGGACCATAATAATCTCAAACCACCTAATAATTTTTCTTGTTAACGAAGGCTTGCTGGTGTATTTGTAATGCTCTTGTCGGATTATTATAACGTGTTTGGAATTGTTAATTAATGTACGTATAAGCAGTTTTTCATGTCAAAATGAAAAAAAAAAAAAAAAAAAAAAAAAAAAAAAAAAACTGAAAAAGCTATTCTCGACTTTTTTACTTACATGGTACACATGGAAAGAGAAATTACATGATTAGTATAAATGAAAATGTAATTCTATAGGTAATGCAAATCGACAATGCGGATGTCAATATTATTTTAAAAATTGATAATGTCATCGTCGATTTATTAAAATATATATATTTTTTAAAAGAATGGAAGTCGACAATAGAAGTATCAATTTATTAAATTTTTATTTTTTTTCAATTTGAGAATGGAAGTCAACATAGACATTGTCTATTTTCACTCTTTTTTTTTTTTAAAAGTAAAGTTTAGAATTTGACAAATTCCACCATCTCTTGTATATATATATATATATTTGAGGTATAATATTTTTATTTTATTAATTTAAATTATTTGTTACATTAAACTTATATTATTATATATGTTTATATATTTTTTTTTCTTAGATGGCATCTGACAATATTGAAAATTGTACTCATATTAGAGATATTGTGAATGATTTTAGTGAAGATGGAGAGGATGAGATACAAGATGAATGAATTGAAGGTAGGTGTGTCAGTTCAAGTTAAGCAACTCCATTATTTTATTTGTCTAATATCAATTATGAAGAAACGCATGATTCTGAATTCCTAGATGGTTAAGGAGTTAAAAGGGGAGGTAGCAATCTTAACACACATAATAATCCTGTAGTAGGTATGAAATTTGAATCGAATAGAAGCAACCGTTAATGCAATAAAGCAATGACACATCTCTAATGCATATGACTATGTAGTTAAAGAGACAAGGCTAAATAAATATGTTGATAAACGTATTAAATATGGTAATGGGTGGAAATGGAGGATTAGGGCATCATTTAGTATTCATAGTTGCACATCCTCATTGATTGCAGGAGATCACCAAAAATTAAGCTCAAATGTTATTGCTGATTATATTGTTGGCTTAGTAAGTGCAGATCTTAGTATTGGAATCAAGACATTGGTTGTAGAAGTGTGTAATAATTTTGGTTATTCTATCACTTACAAAAAAGCTTGGTTAGCAAAACAAATAGCATTGACAAAGGTTTTCGATGATTGGAAGACATCTTATAGTCAATTGCCTAGATGGATGAATGTTGTCCAACAATGTTTACCAAGTACAATAGTGAATTACAAGACATCAATTGTTGTTATAGATTATATGGATGACCCATCTTGTGTAATATTAAAACATGTTTTCTGGTCATTTAAGCCATGCATTGAAGCATTTGCTTACAATGGAGGAAAATGATATGGGCACATGACTACCAATCTTGTTAAGTGCATTAATTCAACGAAGAAGGGGGCACGAGTATTGTAACAACCCAACTGTCGCTACAGGACAACACTACCATTCAACTTATATTTCTTAAAAAATAAAATTTCTCAGTAAACATACAAATTTACTATCCATTCCTATTACATACATAACTGTTTTTGTGTACAAATCAAAACTTTATAAAATATCTATACCAACACCAACATAATCAGATATACATCAGTAAGGGAGAGGGATTACAAAAGTCACTCTCTAATGTTGGTCAAGCTATACATCAAAACTAGAAAGGCTATCAAAACAACAACAAAAGTGACAATGGGACTCGTTATATCTCATTGTCTCCAAGCTAACAGCTCGACCATCAACTTCTATCAGCTGGAGCCACTGAAGCCTGTACATTTACTCCTGCGTCAACGACGTGATCATCACAGGCACAAACCACATGTGCAAACAACACAAGGGTAAGCTCACATTTAAAATAAACAGCATATATTATTAAAGAAAAATAGTAAGAAAGCTCCAGTTGAGAAATTTACAATCGAACCAAAATAACAACATATAGCAACCACACCAACCCAAGCATAGCGACAACAATAACAAGCACCATCAACACTAATAACAAAATCATGAAGGAAATCCTCATTTATATACATATATGTGTATAAGGTTTAAAGAAAATCCAAAAATGTATGGTTACATTCTAAATCAATGACATCAATCACCATGCCAATGCATGATGACACTACTCTCGAGAGATTTTCAACAACCGATCAATCAGGTCTCACCCCCTACCATGGCATCAACACCATTCAAGGATTGCCAACTCTGATCTATGGATAAGATTATGTGGTTTGTCAGGATAATTGTATGTGGGTGGTGGCTCACCGCGACTCAAGGTTTGCACTACCTTGGCCCCCTGTGGAATTGCCCATCCAATTATCCCCAAAGGCCAATCAACAGTTGTCCCACGTCTCATCCAACACTAAGTTGGAGGCCTTGTCTGAGCTGTCAGCTTCAGTCAACCAACCAACTTACATGCTTGTCCGCACCACGGCATAAGGTCCATCGTCAACTACCTCAGCCGCCAACATATGCATGCAATGCATGTACAACACAACAACTCTCATATCATCATCATCAAGTCATAATCAATAGTAAACAACCATTTCATCCAACACACCCTGTGAGCCCAAATAAAGCATCACACATAACCACAACCATACAACAACACCATGTAGGTTCAATTAAGCACCTAACATGGCCACTAGGTAAAGCCCTATCTGAGCAGCCTATACCTCTGCATGATTTCACCAATAAATCATCTAAACAACAAGTGGGGGTCCTATCTAAGCAACCTTCCACTTCAACAACATATCGAGATTCTAAAATTTGTTAGAACAACGACATCATAACCAACAACAACAACACATACCCTTGAAGATCAAACACATCACCAAGATTACAAACCAAAACTTGCTTTTGAAAAACATTTGAATTATAAATTTTTTTCTTAAGATATAAATTTAATAACCTCATCATCTCTATTTTCATTTTTCTTAGTGTTCAACCCTAATGGTCCACACCCAATGCCACAGAATTTGCACCTGGCACTTCAAAAACAGTAGAGAATCAAACAACTCGCCGCCTAGCGCCAAATCAACAGAAAAGAACCAGAACTTTGTTGCCTAGCGCCAACATCACAGAGAGAATCAGGCATTTTGTCACCCAGCACCAAAATCCGTCACTATAGGCCAAAATTCTGTCGCTAAACGCCAATTCTGTCGCTAAGTGACAGACTTCCAAATAGCTTTTTATCAGTTATCACCCAGCACCAATTGCGATTTTTGCAGTTCGTAGGAAGATGAACCAAGTCATATAATACAATTTAATCATCAACATGCATATCAAAAACAATCCTAGTTGCTTCTAATACCATTCTAACCGATTACATAACAATTTCATCCACAAACTATCAAAATTTTTCAAAATCCCTTTCCAAAATCCATTTTTGACAAGAACCTCATGCATGACAACATTCACATAAATCAATTGTTTCCAAAGCATTAAATCAACATATTAGCAATCATTAACACATAATCAATCAATAATAAGCTTCCCTTATCTCATAGAGACTCCAAAACTTTGAATTAATGGAAGAAAAGAGAAATACAGCTGAAACTTTTGACCCAAACTTTGAGGAGAACCTTCAAGAAGAAGAACAACCACAGTTCTACTTGTTGAATTTGAGGAAATAGACGAAAAAGAGAGCTTAGAGAGATTTAGAGGAAGAAAATGGGAAAGAAGCAACATGAGGGAGAGGAGAGGTAATCCTCTCTATAAAAAGGATTTGGGCCCAAAGGCCTTTGGTCCACCAAGGCCCAACTCCCACCTTCGAACACTCCTAAACTCAAAACTAGCTGAACTCCACTGTTTCCTCACTAAACCAACTAAGATATCATCAACAGAGACATTTGGCTCAAACAACTTTTTCTCAAATTCCACTATTCAAACCAAAGTTTCCAAAACAACACAACATAAAACAACAACTACACCTCCACAATTCATTTATTACATTTTAATTACAAAATTAAATTTAATTTTCTCTTTCAATTATTAAACCACTATATCACACATTAGAAAAACACTGGGGTTACAAGTATTGCTTATCACTACATTAATCAAAACTACATTCCACATATAAAGCCTACAATTTCTTGATAAGGAGAGAAAAAAAATGAGCATGATGAGTGTCGGTCATGTGTATAATTAAGAGTGATCAAGATTGATGCAAGATAATAGTCAAAAGGCCAATTCTCACATTGTTTGTAGGTACACTAGAGAATCTAGTGAGTTTGGGGTTGAGGAAATTGCAAATCTTCATGTTGGTCAATGAGCAATAATTTGCATTATTAAGTTACAACAATAGTGGTGTGATTGTGGAGAATTTCAAGCATTTAAACTCCCTTGTTCTCATGTAATTACAACTTACACATATTGTAACGTAGATTGCAATTTTTTTCATTTCTCCAGTATATCGATTGGATTACATATTTGGAGTTTATAAGGCGATTAAATATTCTTAAAGTCTCCGAGGTTGCTTGGGCCCTAGTGCCATTAATTTCGTATGCTATTGTCAAGTGGCTTCCTATTGATTGGGTCATGTGCCAATTTGGAATGCATCAAGGTATTCTACAACCACCACCAATCCTCAACAAACTACACAAAATAGACTTGTAAAGGAAAATGGATATATATTGGGCCCAAAAACACCGCAAATGGATTGTTATGTGGGAAGATAGACATAGTCACATAGTAACAGGTAATTTTCATGCTAGCCTATTGCATGACAACTCAGCTTACATGCAATGGTATATACGTCACACTCGATGGTATATCTCACACACTAGAACACACTCTGTTGGAACAATAATTTATTTATTCATATGATTCTTTTGTATTTATTTTTGAATTAAGGTACTAACATTACACATTTTATTTTTTCAGTATTCAGTCTTACATTTTATGAAGAATTACACATTTTCCCTAGTGTTGTTGAGTATTTGGTAGAAGTACTTAATCAAATGACTTGGGCGTTTGGTGACATGTTGAGTGCCTTAGATGACAACCATCCACCACGTTATGCAATAAATCAATAAGAAGCTAGGCCAACTCAATATTTTGCCATACCCGACAATGAACCTCCCCCACAAACACAAGCATACACACAAGCGATAGAACCTCAAGTCAACATGTTTGCAAGATATGTCTGTCCCCCACAAACAGAACAACATATACCAACCATGCAATGGTAGTAGAGCACATTCACCGGATATGCTCCACAATATTCATTCCACAACTTTTCTTCTAGTTCAAATTGGTCAATGTTTGGAACTTCTTTTCCAACGTCATTATCAATGTGTCGAACGTGAAGTAGTTTTTCCAACCTATTATTAGCATCTCACCAATCTCCATTTTGAGATTATTGTCCTTCAATTTCATTCAACATCAGCCAAAGTAATACTCATGATGAGAATAGTGATAACAATGATGATAATGATAATGATGGTGACAATAACAATTAGCCAAAACCTTGACCACAACGACAAATAAGTGGTGACATTCAAAGAAGAAGTTCTCAACCACAACAATTAAACGAACCACAATTAAGAAGGGTTCAAACTGTGTGAAATAGATGACCATCTCCGTGTGAAACTCATTAAAGAGCACTTGTTGTATAATAATATTTTATATTACTACTTTTTTTTTAATTATAATGATAGCTAGTTATTATATATATATATATATATATATATAGGGGGAATATCTAGCGAGAGGGCCATTTTTATATGAGAATGAGAGGAGTAAATATAGGCCAAATAACCATACATGGATGGTCAGGATTTAATGTCATGTGACCACTTAAAAAAGTCATGTGACTTTTTAAAAATCTCACATGACTTATGGTTTTAATCTTGACAATTCATGATAAGATCTAATGGTTCAATTTCATTCGCCTCACTCTCACATAAAAAAGACCCTCTCACTAGATATGTCCCCTATATATATATATATATATATATATATATATATACATACATGTGTGTGTGTGTGTGAGGAACAAGTTACTCCAAGAGTAACTCTACCTAGAGTTACTCTACTCAATAACTCTTAATGTATATTGAATTTTAACGATCCAATTGTTGAATAATTTGATATTACCTCAACGATCATATACACCAAATCATAGATAAATTGGACATTTGTAATTAGTTAATCTTAAAGTCGTCATTTACTTTAATTTAGAAAAGTACATATACGTTGATATGAATTTATTAAATGAAGTACTAAATAGTTTTCAAACTTTATAAAAATTTGGAGACTTTATCTATTTAATAAAATCTTTTAATTTAATTGTTAGATTGTTGAAATTTAATATATAACAAGAGTTATTGAGTAAAGTAACTCTGTCAAGAGTTACTCTTGAAGTAATTTGATCCTCTTTCTTTCTCTCTCTCTCACACACACACAGAATGTCATTGTCGACTTCTAATATTAAAAAAAAAAAAGCAAAGTAAATAATTCAATCTTTTTTTCAAAAAGAAGGAGACATTGGCATTGTTGATTTCCTTGTCCATAAAAGAAAAAAAACTTAATAAATCAAAGATAGCATTGTCAAGTTTCCTATGTGTTTTTTTTTAAATGCATTAAAATAAATCTTCCCTACCCTTCCTCCCAACTCTTGCTCTGAACATTTACACCTCGTTTACCCTTATTTGCTTGTGACATGTATTCTAAACAAAACTCAATAGCCTCTTTTTTAATGTACTTCCACCTTAGATAAACGGGGCCACACTATCTAATCTCCCTCATTAGACGAACAACTAAGTGAACTAGAATGTCGAAAAATGAAGGAGGAAAATACATCTCCAATTGGCACAAGATAATAGCAACCTCATTTTCAAACTATTCCAACTTCTAAGGATCAATGACTTTGCTACATATAGCATTGAAGAATGAACATAATCGAGTTATGGCATATCTAACATTTTTAGGCAAGATGTCATGAATAGCCACTGGTAGTACTTGTTGCATCAACACATGACAATCATGAGACTTTAAGCCAACTAATTTGAGATCTTGCATTGAGACAAGACTCTTGACATTTGAAGAGTAACCCTATGGCACTTTGACACCCCGTAGACACTCATAGAAACTTCTTTTCTCTTTTTTCGACAAAGTATGACTTGTTGTGAGCAAATATGTTTGTTTACCATGACACTACGGAGCTAACTGTTGTCATATACCGATCTTAACTAAATTAGACGAGCATTCACACCATCCTTTGTCTTGCCTTTAATGTTAAGAAGCATTTTGATTACACTATCATGTATATTTTTCTCCACATGCATAACTCTATAAAGCATCTAACATCTAGATTGCACCAGTATGAAAGATCAAAGAATATCTACCTCTTTTTCCATATGTTTTTCTCAGTAGCCTGCTTTTGTGTCTATCTAAAGAGAACATTGATGTCCTTCACCCGTTCATAAATCTGCTCACCAGTCAAGGCCGTCAACGAAATTTCATCCTCTTGACATCCCTTAAAAAAAAATTCAATTTATGATATGGGTGATTAGGTCTGAGAAATCTCCAATGTCCAAGGTAAACTATCATTCTTCTATGTTGCAGTTGTAGGTAGCATGTGCCTTCTTCGCATATAGGGCATGCGTTATACCCCTTAACACTATACTTGCTCAAGTTCCTGTATGCTAGAAAGTTATTAATGGTACAGAATAACATTGCACGCGTCTTGAAATTTTCACTACACAATGTATCAAACACATCAACACCTTCCTCTCGCAACATTCTCAAGTCTTCAGTCAAAGGACTTAAATAAACATTTATGTCATTTTCTGACTGTATTGAGCCCAAAATCATCATAATAACATAACTTATTTCCACTTCATGCACAACCAAGGAGGCAGGTTGTAAATTACCTGGAGAATAGACTATGAACTATGCTTACCACTTAAGTTACCAAGTGGATTCATTCCATTCATAACAAGTCCAAGCATAAGGTTTCTTGGCTCATTCCTGAAATCTGGAAACAAACTATCAATTTTCTTCCATTGCAGAGAATTAGTCAGATGGCAAAGTTATCCATCATATTTTCCTTCATTTTAATAGCATCTAAGGTTCTTTACGTCATTTGCATTAGCAAACAATCACTTCAACCTTGGAATTATTGGAAGGTACCATAACATCTTCGCAAAGGGATCTTTCTTTGTGCTCTCATCAATCCTAGAATCACCATCTTTCACTTTGTAGTGTGATACCCTACACCTGAGGCACTTATGTATCTTTTCAAACTATTTTCTGTACAATATGCAATCGTTAAGGTACACATGTATTTTTTTAATACTCCATACCCATTAGACACAGTATCTTCTTTGCCTCATAGTTATGATTTGGCAATGTGTTACCTTCTGGAAGTATGTCTTTCAACAACTCAAGCAATTTGGTGAAGCTTTTATCATTCCACCCATTTCTTGCCTTCAAATTGACCAATCTTAACACCGCTAACAACCATGTGAAATTAGTGCACCCCAAATACAAAAGCTTCTTCACATCACTACACAAAGTATCAAACACTTGTGCTCATTGAAAATATTCTTGTCCAACCTCACAAATCATGTCCACTAATCGATCATCCATATCTACATCAACCTCCTCTGTACAGGACACACTTGACATGACTAACAATTCACTAAGTCATGTCCATCTTGTATAACTCTTAAGAAACCCATCACAAAGAATATGCACTCGTATTAGTTCAACTTCTAGTCATTTCTCATTTAAACAATTAACAGAAGGACAATAAAACCTTTCATTACTATTAATAAGATTTTTTTCAACAAATTGTAGAAACTCTTCCACTCCATTCTCATACTCATCATTTGTGTGTCTACTATTCATCAACTATGATCCATAACTACATTTTATAGATACATTCACCAGCAAATTTGTTTAATTAGGACATGTCCTCACTTTTTTATATAAGATGTGGTCCTATCCCATTGAAGAAGACATTTTTTTTATGCTTAAGTAATATGTAGAAGTTAAGTCTCATATCTTAAATTTGACAAAACTGTGGCAACATTTTGCATTGGTCTCCAAATACACGAAATAAAAATGGTGACATCAAATCCACCACAATCAAGTATGCACCAGGAGAACAACACAAAATGCACTAAACCAAAATTTCATCAAATTTAAGATGAGACTTAACCTTTATGTATTAATCAAGTATAAAAGATGAATCTTTCCAAATTGTCCAACTTGGACAATTTAAGATTCAATACAATGATTAGTACTTTAATTGTTGTATTGAATCTCAAACGAGAAACTAAGATTCACTCATAATGTATAACTTGAATAAAAAACAACATAATAAACAAGAGTGCTTACAAGCAATGCATAGGAAAAACATAAACTTTAGCAATAAACAAAGGCATGAGTAAAATGCTTTTACATGTGTAATAATCCTTTCCAACAACCTACAACACACATAGTTCAAGTCTACTTCATCTGTGTCCACAAGAAACTAGTTCCCAACATAATTTTATAAAAAGCAATGTTTCATCACTATCCCTATAACAGTAATTCATGCCTCAACAAAAGAACATTGAGCTAGAGACATTATCCTACAATCTAGGCAACTAAGGGATAGGAGGAGCAAGTAGACCACCATGACTTGAAAATATCTCAAATTTTTTCTCAAATTTCATAAACTAACCCATCTAATTTGGAACTAGTCCCTGTATATTTATACTAGCTGGTAATTAAAAAATAACTAGTCTATTTAATTCTATTTGTAATCTCAAAGTCCTTGCCCTACATTTAATTATGTTTAAAAAGAATATAAGTAGTCCTTATACTCACATACTTGGTATGAAACCAAGGCTCGCACGAATTGTGTATTTGGTTATGAAACCATATAAGACACTTCAAGAGATCATGTTCATGTGCTACTATTCATGGACCTAAACTAAGGTTTCACAATCATGTTCACACAAGACACTTAAACTATGGTTTCATAATTTCTATAGAAAATCTGACAAAGTTTCCTTTGTTTTATAGTACTTTCCTACATACTTATTTATAGGTATTTAATCACAATACCAAATAGACAATCTAGTTCACAATTCAATCATAATTCAATCACAATGCTAGACAATCTAATCTAATCCAATATGGTATATCTCACAAGCATAAAGAAAGAAACACATGAGATAAAACCAAACTAGAACCAATACAGTATATCTCCCAAACTTAAAAATAAACAAGAGATAAATAAATACACGAGATGGCAAAACACGACGAAACCTGGTTTTGGTTCTATTGATGTTGAGTGACAAATGTGACGGGGAGAGAGAAATGAAGAAGATAAGAATATACTGCGCGATGAATGGGATAGTGAGATGGCAAAGAGCACGAATGCTAAGAATAAAAGTAATAGAAGGTGAGAACATTGAAGAGAAGCAAAGCAAGCACACCAAAACAAAATTTATTGTTATGAATCAATACCTTTAATGGCATATTCGAGCTCCTAACAACAATGGTGGTGGCGTGTGGTGGCAGTAGTTGCCTACAATGTTGGTGGCATCAATGGCTGTTAAGGTTGGGGTTGGGGAAGAAGAAGTCACAGTTAGGGTTGTTAGGGAAGAAGGAGGAAAGAATGGCTACCTAGTTGTGGCGACAGCAATGGTGGAGTCCTGGCACTCAAAACACAATGATGGTGGTGGTGAAGAGTTGCAGGTAATAGCTCGTAGTCACGTTTCAAAGAAGATGACCCTATCGAGTTGCAGGATGCCAATTTAAATGGTTTTTTACATCGGTTATAACTATAACCGATGTAAAAAACTAATTTTACATCGGTTAAAACTTTAACAAATGTTAAAAGGATTTTTTACATCAATTGTACTATAACCAATCTAAAATATTGTCTAATTATTTACAAAAATGCCACCTCATTTTTGTTTAAATTGATTGTAAAACAATCGACGCAAAATGTTGTTGTAAAATTCAACTTTTGTAGTAGTGCTATTAACCATGATAATAACCACTTATAAGGTAAAGTTAACTATTACTAGAGATTTCAATAATCTTATAACACTATTAACCACATATTAGTAATTGTATACACATCACGTTCATTTACTCTTAACTACTTGTGAGATAAAGTTAACTATATTTATGCATGTAGTTAACTACATGTGATGGTCAGTAACCTTGTGACACTATTAACCACTCGTGAGAAAAAGTTAACCACCATTAAACATTTCAAGAATCTCATGATATTATTAACTACATCAATAATTGTATACAATTATGTTCATTAACTTTTAACCACTTATAAGATAAAATTAACTATATTTATACACATAGTTAACCATGTGTGCTGGATGGACACCAGATATACAAATCCGAAGTGTACATTACTCTTTTTCCTATTAAAACAATTACAATTACAAAAAGTCACAACTTTCCACTAAATATTCCACAAAACATTAATGACAATAAGTGAGTATATATTATTTAATATGTTTCAATTAAACATTGATGATAACATACTATTCAATAGAACAAGGATAAAGAGACCAAATCCTTGCTATATGTGTAATGAAGGAGCCTTATCATTCTTTTATATAGCATGGATTAGAAAATTACATTATCTTTTTTTATTTATCTTATTAGTTTTCTTATCAGGATATAAATTAATAATTATCAATAACAATATTTATTGGGTGTGTGTTATTATCATTAAATTAAGTAATTATATAAATTTCTGTGCTATATAATATTGTGGTAATTATTAATTAATTTAGTTCACATAACTTGTATAAATATAATTTATTAAGTATTTATCCGAAACATGGCCAAATGCCAAAGAAACCATTGAAAAGAATGGTTTTTTTTGCCTCAAGGGCTTTGCTTTATTGCGTAATAGCCACTTCTGCATATTATAGCGGTGGTCCTAGCATTTTATGATCTTGCCGTCTGATTGATACCAGAAGAATAAATCATCGTGGCCGAAGAGAATAAAAGATAAAGAAAGTAAGTCGAACAATTTCTCTTTCACATTTAATTTATTTTGTCTCAATGGCTTTGCTTTTTAGTGTAATAATCAATTTTGCATATTATTGCAGTGGAGCTAGCTCTTTATGATCTTGCCCTTTGATTTATACTAGATGAATAAAACACCTGTGGCCGCAGAGAATAAAAGATAAAGAAAGTAGGTCTAACAATTTATTTTTCAGATCCAAGAATGAATAATAAATAACCATTAAAAGTAACTAAAAATCAACCTTTTTGAATGTTTAGAGTATTCGTATATTTACTTTAAATTTGTTTTAACGATTACAATCAACCTAAAAAAACGTTGTCTATACAATTTGACCTGGATAGGAATTATATCATATTACTAAAAGAATGAAAAATAGGATCATAAAAGAAGTATAAGGAGTAGTCATAGTCTCATAGACAACAATTATCCAATTAATTTCAAGGACCCTATTCAAACGGATATGCGTGCGTACAAATAAACGATATTTGGTTGTATAACACCTAGTAACACAAAATATTACAACAAACAAATACGTGGTTAGATCCATTAATTTTGAATTTAAAGAAATATATCTTGGAAGGACCATGAAACTAATTATCTGAGGTAATTGTTTCATGATCAGAGTCCCCCTTCGACCACTTTTTAATACGATTACGAGCTATAGTTACCTGCATGGTGACATAATGATTCATCAAAGTTATATATATATATAATTATAATATTTTGGGGGGAATCTAGAACTAAGAAGCAATAAGACGTAACGAATCAAATACCTGCTCGTCCCAATTAGTTTTGTAGGTGATTATAATTAGCACTACAGTTTGAATAAATGTTCCAAACAACATTCCAATCCAGATGCCCTGCAAAAGAAAAAAGAAATTTTGTCCAATAGAGGAAACACCAATCAAATGGAAGTTGAGAATGAGAAGAGTACCGACCTTGACTTGCCAATTGATAACGTTACCAAGCACAACCCCTACCGGAATACCTATGATGTAATAACACCCTATGTTCACATATGCTACAATGCTTTGCCACCCTGCTCCAATAGCAACTCCTGTTGAAATCATAAAATTTCAATGTTTAAGTGCACCATATCATTTTTATTTTTGTTTTTTTGTCAATATTCAATATTCAATTTTGATTTTGTCACGCAAAAACTATCATAACTCTAGTCTTAAATAAACTCATTAAACCAACTTGGAGGCCAAATGCTGTTTAAAAATACCTGAGAGTACAGGTTGGACACTGTTTAGTAGTATAGAGATTGCCAACAAAGGTGACAAATCCCCAACAGCATTGGCTACATCTTTATTTGAGGTAAATATGTAAGCAAGTCTTTCTCGAAAAAATAAGAAAAATAAGAAGAGAATGAATCCAATGGCGAAAGATGTAAGCACTGTCACAACTATAGAGAACTTTGCAGCTTTGGAGCTTCCTTTTCCAAGCTCGTTTGCCACTCGAACACTGCAAATGAGGAAAGATAAAGTTAATAATCCATTTAAACGAACAGATGGAAAATTGGGGTGTGTGTTTAATTCATAGTGTCATTACCTTGCAGCAGCCATGAAACCAAGTGATATCATCATTTCCCATCCGTTGATGTTGAGGCTGTAAAAAATAAAATTTCATCTTAAGTAATCAGAGAGAAAAGTCTTTTATGCATTAAGTACTAAGGGTGGATACAATATAAAATTATTATGAAACAACACTGTTTTTTAATACACTTTCTATTATTGACTAAAATTTATAGGAACTCAAAAAATAATGTAAATCCCATTCCCTATTTAATGAGTATACTCATAATTTCATGAATTCAAATAAATTTCATCGTATAATAAATAATGTTTGAGAAAGAGTGTGTTGTTGGCATTTTTCAAATTATAATAATAAAGAAATGTGAGACAATATAGAAGGAATACCATATAGATAGAGCATCAATTTGGACCTCTGCATTTTTCATGTTGCCCGTTAAAAGAACCAATATTGTGTTGTACCAAAGCTCAAGACTGTAAAATATACCATAGCTTCAAGTTAGGAAGACATATAACTGTTTATGATTATTTATATTTGGGAAAAATTGCATAATAGAAATCTTGATAATCAAAACTTTTGCCTTATACATTAATCATGAAGAAAATTCAAATTTATTTGGCAATCATGGCATTTCTAAAGAGCCTAATCCATTAGGTGATGGAGCAAAAAGCTCACCATAACATGGCACCAGATGAAAGGGAAAGCTTGACAACAGGCCAAAGATCTTCGAATGCTAAAAACGAGAAACCTTTCCATGTTTCAGGGCACCAACCACATGTAATAAATATTAGTTGACCAATATTGGGAATCCAGTATGCCAAACTTGTTGAAGTCATTGCACCAGGAATCTCGAGCTTGAATTTCGTTGTCAATAGCCAAGAGAGGAACACATGAATAATTATTGAGAAAGCTGCCAAGAATGCAATAATGATGTTCTTGCTTTGAGATTGCAGGAACATCTGGCAAGTGAACGAAACGATAAAAGCAAACAGGACAGGAATTGACCAAAGAGAAATGGTTCCTGCCACATTTGCTATGCTTTCTTCTTGGCCTAAGATCATCAAAATTGGGCTTGTGAAGATGAACACCGGAAGAAGACAGAGTGCAGTTAAGGATAAAACTATCCATGATCTCTGAAGATACACTCCCATCATGCCATATTCTTTTGCACCGTATGCTTGTCCACAAAGTGTTGACAATGCACTGGCCATTCCTAACTAGAGTTGTCAGTAAAAAGACAAATAATTTGCGTTATTGCCATTTCATTTTGTATTGTAATTGCAATAACAAAGCGGTGCCAATACATTTTCGTTGAAAATATTGCATTTGAAGCCATATATATGTAGGGGAAGCATATTGTGAATGTTGTCATATCAGGTGTTCACAAAAGCTCCAGCTTCAACTTTTTAATCTACTTTAATCCCACTTCAATCTTTGATGTATTTGTTTTTCTTACAACTCCAGATTCACTAATGATTAAAATCACTACTATAACCCCAATATAGATTCATACGAATAAAAAACAAAAGTCGGGAAATCTTTAGTTTACTCATTGATGAAACAGAGAGGTCATAGGTCTCTATTTCTTTCAACGATTGTATAGAAAGAAGATCTTGTTTAAAATTGGAAAGAGTCGTTTAGATTATTTTGATGGATGTTTACCATGTCTGCAAATCAATTATATTGTTATAATATAAATTAAGTATTCATCTATAAAGTAGATATTCGGAGCAAAAATAACATTATCTGCAAGCCATTTTATATTGTCGTTACAACTATGAAGTACTTACCTATAAACATTTATAATTAAAAAGATTAAATATGTTTTTGGTTCTAAACTTTTTTCAATTTTTACTTTTACTCTTTAAAAAAAATTGATCGGTCTTTGTCACATCATCACTTAACAGTAATACTTGATGGGAAGAACTAAAAATAATGACAAACAATAATTGAGAGAGTAAGATTGATTAAAAAATTATTAAGGGACTAAAAATGAATTTCATAAAAAGATAAAGAACTAAATCGATCAAAAAATTGTTGAGAAACTAAAAGTGAATTTTGTAAAAAAATTAAGGACTAAAAATATAATTTATCAAAAAAATTTACACATGACTGTCACGTCATTACTTATTGGTAATATTTAATGGTAGGAAACGAAAATGTTAATGGAAAAAAAATATAAAAACTAAGACCGGCAAATTTTTTATTTAGAGACTGAAAGTAAAAGTGAATAAAAGTTTAAGCAACAAAAATATATTTAACCTAAAAAAAATTGATTTCTCTTGTCTCACACCTATTGCACTCTTTCTATGCCCGCTCTTTACTCCCTTTCTTTCTCCACTATCGCTTGAATCATCTCTCTTATAAATACTGTTAAGCATCTTTCACTTTATTTTTAAAGAATTGTATAATTTATCGTAAGTAAAAATGATGTTAAACAGTTAATTAAAAATGATTGATATAATTTTGTATGTGATATCGACCATCTTTAAATACATAAAAAATTATATTAATTATTTTTAATAAAATTGTTTAAACTCATTTTTATTTAGAATAAATTAAACAACTCCTATTTTTAAGGGTGTTGTTATTTTAACTGTTAACTTTAAAATATCATTTAACTTAAAAACATCAGTTGGACCAAACACTTTAATTTGTCTAATATTTAAAAACTAATATGAACAATAATTATAGTTTTCGAAGATAATATAAGACTTTTGTAACTTGGAGAACTAGACCCGCCGTCGAAATTTTGAAGGAAGGCTATTAATAGAAAATGGAAGGAGATAGGGGAACGAAAATTTGTAAAAAAAACATACCAGAATTCCATTGGCGAAGCGTATGAGAACAGTGAACACGAGAGCAAAAGCAGCGAGTTCCCTTGAACCAATATGACCCACAAATGCCTGGCTAATAACATTGAGACCAAAGGTGGAGAACCTAGTGAATATGCCTGGTGCTGCAACTACCCACATCACCTTGCTCTCTCTCCATACCCTCTTCACCAGTGATAATTCCTCTTCTTCTTCAGATATTTTCCCAGTGCTCAGCAACTTCTGCTTCAGATCCCCCTCCATTTTTTTGGTTTGGTTAAAGAGATTATGCTAACTAGTAGAAGGAAGAACAAAGCCAATGAGGGAATGTAGCCCAGATTTTTTATTTTTTATTTTAATCAAAGTGTTAGCATGAATATCATAAATTACAATACTTGGTGGTTGCATGTCAGTCTCTGGCAGTCTGGCTAGTAAATATTAACAAAGGGAATAATGAGACAGAGACTGAATAGTGAATAGGAAACATCTCGATTGTTGAAACAGAAAATAGTGGTAGGTAGTCATAGTTGTGGTCCGTACCAATAGTTATTATGTCGTTGTTTGCGTCATAAATTTTTTTATGCTATACGTGTTCATTATATGGGAAACCGGAACACGTTCGACGTGTAACGCATTCTATACATAATAAACGCTTTTTCTTTTTAAATAATATTTTTTGGATAAATAAAGCTGATAATATATCATGAAAAAAGGGGTATGGGCAAAAACAAGGAAAATAAAATGCAGTATGTTATAAAATTTGAACTTGTGTATTTTGCTATATATTTTACTATTTTATCATTTAAGTTATTTTAAAAATATACATTTTAATCTAACGTCACGCAAGTCTAATAAAGATTAAAAAAATGGTTTTATTTATATGTATGTGTCGATCTGTGTGTAATGTATATATAAGAAATTAATTATTTAAAATAAACATTATGTACTTTTAAATTTTTTTTCTTAATCATGAAGAAAAAAAGGCATCGAATGGGATGGCTTAGCATGCTGATACGTGGATCCTCAAGAACCTAAAATTTTTGCTACCTTCTGATTGGGAGAAGCTAAAATTGCACTGATTCTGTTTAAAGGTGTCCCTGATGTTGGACCTCCTCAACTTAAAAGTATGTTTGATCTTGTATTTTTTGAGTTTATCTTCTCTTCAGAAAAAAGAAAAAAAAAGTTGAGCTAAATACTTTTTATAAAAAAATTTAAAAAAATAAGTAATTTATTTTTATAGAATAAAATTTTAAAAACAAGTTTTTAATTAAGTTAATAGAGGGAGTATTTTTAAAGTTTATATAGAGTTTATCTATGTACTTTGTTAGGATTTTGGGCTCTCTTCTTACATGAAAAAAGGCCCAAATGTGCAGGCCCATTTAGTCTCATTTATCCAAGTGGAGAGGAGTGATCAAATTAGGATAATGAGAGACTCATTTTGTGAGTGAGAACAACAGTCATTAGAGTAAAGAAAAAAGAAGAGGGAAAGTCGAATTCGTATACTCACCTGACATCCACTGTAAAATTGTGACCAATGATTCGTTCACCGTTAAATCAAGCTAATCTTTTGTCAGCAAGTTTGGCACACTTGATTCTTGGTTTTCAACAGTTGGATCAGTGATTGGAGATCTGGAGTGCAAGATACATTGCTCACAGTAGTTGCCCTGTTTTAGGTGTTTTTTCTTGTTTCTCATTTGTAAGCATTGGTGCTTGGTTTGCTAGGCTGGTTGTAAGCACAATTTGTGTATCTATCAGGGACTCTCTTATAGCTTTATTGATCATAGTGAAACTGTTTCTTTGGTCTGGACGACCAGTGGTTTTTACCCTTGCATTGTGGGGTTTTCCACTTATTGCTCTATTATTGGACTATTTGTATTGGATGCTTTGTTATTGGACTACCTATATTGGACGCTCTATTATTGAATTGTCTGTATTGGATGCTCTGCATTAGACAATCCATTGGATGGTGTCCCCCCCCCCCCCCCCAATTAGAATGGCATTAGAGCTCTTTGGTTAAGGGGCTGTTTTTTTGGCTTGCTTGAATGATGGAGGCACATACAAAGATGGTTTCTCTGAATGGAGCTAATTATTATTTGTGAAAAGGCAAGATGAAGGACATGCTATTTGTGAAGAATATGCATCTTCCTATCTATGCTAGACAGAAACTAAATTCCATGTTTGATGAAGAATGGGACTTTGAACATTAATGTGTGTGTGGTTTTATTAGGCATTTTGTAGATGACAATGTCTACAATCTCATTATTCATGAAACATATGCAAAAACCCTGTAGGAGAATATTAAGTCCCTGTATGCCTCTAAATCAGGGAACAATAAATTATACTTACTAAAGAGTTTTGTAGAATTGAAGTACAAGAGGAGACTCTCATTACAAATCACTTGAATGAATTTCAAGGGCTCATTGATCAGTTATCGGGAATGGGTATCAAATTTGATGATGATCTTTTGGGACTATTCCTATTATTAACTCTACCTGATTCTTGGGAAACATTTCGAGTTTCCATGATTAGCTCTATCCCTAATGGTGGTGTCTCTTTGTAAGATGGTGCTCTTAATGAGGAGATGAGAAGGAAGGTACAGGGTACTTCATCTCAGTCTGAGGTGCTTGTCACTAAAAATAGGGAAGGATTCAAAAAAAAAAAAAGGAACCAAAGAGTGGTAGGGAGAAAAGTAGGAGTAAGTCTAGGTTTGGACAAGAATGTGGAGTGCCATTACTGTCACAATACAAGGCATATACAAAAGAATTATTTTCGATGGACAAAGGAGAACAAAGGCAAGAAAGGTAAGCAAAAAGAGAAGGATCATGATGATGGTGATCGTGTGACTATTGCTACTTGTGATGATCTTGTTATTCTTCGTGACCATAATTCAATTAGTCTTGTATCAAATAAGAGCATGTGGATAATTGATAATGATGCTACACTGCATGTTACAGTTAGGAAGGAGTTTTCACATCTTACACTCTAAGTGACTTTGGAGTATTGAAGATGGGTAATGATGGCGTGTCTAAAGTGATTGGTGTTAGTGATGTTTGCTTTCAAACCAACATGGGAATGCAGTTATTGCTTAAAGGAGTTAAACATGCTCCAGATGTCTGTTATAATTTGATTTCTATGCATATGCTTGATGATGGTGGTTATGATAATCACTTTGGTTCTGGAAAATGGAAACTCACCAAAGGTAACTTGGTTGTATCTAGAGGGGAGAAAATTTCTAAACTGTATTGGACAAAAGCTTTGATTACTAAAGACTGTGTGAATGTTATGGATATGAAAGTATCTTTGAGGCATCGAAGGCTAAGTCATATCAGTGAAAAGGGCTGAATTGCTTAACCAAAACGGATGTGCTTCCGGGATTGAAGAATGCAAAGTTGGAGAAATGTTCTCATTGCATGGCTAGTAAATAAACTAAAGTATCCTTGAAGAAGCATCCTCCCTCAAGGAAATCAGAATTCCTTGAATTGGTGCATTCTGATGTTTGTGGCCCTTTAAAGGTGAAATCTTGAGTGGTTCACTATATTTTGTTGCCTTTATTGATAATTGTTCCAGGAAACTATGGGTTTATGCATTGAAGACAAAGACCAAGTGCTGGAGAAGTTGAAGCAGTTTCATGCTTTGGTTGAGAGACAACCAAGCAAGAAGTTGAAAGGCATCCATACTAACAATAGTGGTGAGTGTTGTGGACCCCTTGATGTTTATTACAAGCAACAAGATACTATAAATGAGAAGACTCCTCCTAAAACTCCTCAGCTGAATGGATTGGCAGAGAGGATGAACAGGACATTAACTAAGAGAGTAAGGTGTATGTTCTCTAAATTTAAGTTGCCTAAACACTTTTGGCGCAAGGCACTGTACACGGTAGTGCATGTTATTAATCTCAGTCCTATTGTTGCTTTGAATAGTGAAGTGCCAAACAAAATTTTGTTTGGCAAGAATGTCAAGTATGATCACTTGAGAGTCTTTGGTTGCAAGGCATTTGTGCGTGTTCCAAAGGATGAGAGATCCAAGTTGGAAGCAAAAATGAGGCAATATATCTTCATTGGTTATGGTGATGATGAATTTGGTGATAGGTTCTATGATCCTGTTGAGAAGAAGCTTGTTAGAAGTTGTGATGTGAAGTTCTTGGAAGACTAAACCTTGAAGACATTGATAAGGTGGAGAATACTACACCCAAGGATAGTAGTTTGATTGATGTTGATCCATTTTGGTTGCCTATTTATAATCTAGATATTGATGTTCAGAATGATGAGCAACATGATTATGTTGGTGACCAATAGCTTGGAGATGAAGTAGATGTTCTTATTGATGATGATGATGAAGAGGAACATGAGATGTTACAAAATGATAATCCTGGTGATGCTCCCGAACCACCACAAGTCTAACGAGGAAGGTCTAACAAACGAGACAACTGTCTGTGAGGTACTCTTCCAATGAGTATGTGATCTTAACAGATGGAGGAGAACCTAAGTGTTTTGGAGAGGTCATGGAGAGTGAAAAAAGACAAAGATGGATGGATAAAATGAAATCTTTACATGATAATCACACTTTTAATTTGGTGAAATTGCCTAAGGGCAAGAGGGCTTTGGATAATAGGTGGATTTATAGGGTGAAACATCACTACTAAAAAAATGTCTTTTTCAGACAAATTTTAGACAGATTTTGAACATTTTTCCCACAAATTTCAGACAAACAGCTAAATTCAAACAAATTTCAGACAGAATATATTTCGTCTGAAAATTCTCGTTGCAAATTAAAATATTTGTCCGAAACTCCTATTGAGAATTTTTTAGACAGATTTGAGACAATCTTCAGACTAAAACAGATTGAAAATTTTTGTTTAACTTCGAATGGATTTCAGACGGATTTAATATTTTTTAGATTTCAAAAAAAATTATAATCTTAAATCTGAGCGTATTTTTCGTGAAATAAAAAATTGTTTATTTTATTATTTTTCATAAACGATTTATCTATTTTCGGGACAAATTTTAGTCTAATTTATCAAAGTTAAATTTTTATTTCTAGATAATTAATTTTTGATGAATCAGGTTGAATGTTCGAAACAAGGAACAACTCCAAGAGATGGACAAAACATTCAAGAAATTAATTCTATTTCCAATTTCAATTTTTGTTGTAGTCACTTAATACCAATACAGATGTAAACAAAGTCAGTTGAAGAAATTCCACACAAAACCACGTCACAACACACAAAATACATGACTCTTATTCATAAGTTTTTCCCCTTGTCAGATTCCATCGAGTGTTTGGGCCTCCGGTGGTGTCCTCTGCACATTCTTGATCTCTGTGGTCTTCTAGCTCCCGACAAGGTGTGCATGTTCTCGTCATCCCTTCAAGCACAGGCAAGAAAATAAAGAGATTTTAAGATGGGAAAAGTAAAAGGGGATTAATCGGGTTAGGGTTCAAAAGGAAGAGAAAGGGTTACTTACAATATACAAACGTGTAATCGCTTGGTTAAACAAAGATTAGCAGTGACCTTGGTTCGCCGCTGTAAGGTGGAGCAACGACAGTGACACGATAATAACTTCAAATGGAGGGAGGGTGGCAGTTTCTTCCTTGGCGAGCTTCGGAAAGCATGATTTGGGTGAGGTTCTTAGAAGAGGGAAGCAGAAGCTTCGTTCCACAGCTTTAATGGCAAGAGAAATAAGGAAAAGGAGATTGATTTTTAGTAGAAGAAAAAAAATGGTAGTAGCAGTAAGAAGAGAAGTTCAAGCAAGGAAGATGCGGCGCAGAAAGGGAAGGGGTGTTAGCCTCCTGTTGCCCTAAATCCAAGGGCCCAGGATACACTAAGTCCCTACAACCGTTAGATTGAAAGGAAAAAAATTTAAATGATGCAAAGATATCTCCTAAATTCAGTAAGTCACAGGGAGGCTGATTAACTAAACAAAAAAAAAAGGAAACTAATATACATTAAATAACAAAAATATATATTATACATTTATACTAATATATTTAAATCCGGTAATTTAATATGGTGTATTTATATTTATATATAATATAAATTTGGTAAGTCATTCCACCAAAAAAAAAAATCCGATAACCTCAATACGATGCATTTATAATATATTTACATTAAATAATAATATTTGCATTATATATTTAAATATATTTATATATTATGGTAAAATGAAATAATACTTATTAATTAAGGTAAATTCATACAAGTTAATAGTATTAAATTTTAAATACAAAAGTTAGAAAATATTTATTTATTTTATATTTATATAATATTTTTTTGTATTTATAATTAACATGTATATATATATATATATATATATATATATATATATAGACAAATATTCTTTCCTATATTATATAAATATATAATATAATATGAATAAATTATTAAAAATACAATATATCCGTGTGAAACCTGTCCCTAATTTCAGACGGATTTCGGATGAATTTTAAGTATAAAAGTAAAAATTTATATAACGTAATTATATGTAATATAAATTTAAATTCATATAGCACATATTTATATTGTATAAATATTTATATAATTATATCATATTAATATATAATATGTAACAAAAAAATATTAATATAGTATAATATAATATACAAATTCTTAAAATAACAATGCATCCGTCCGAAATCCGTGTCTAATTTTGGACAATTTTTATTATAAGTAAAAAACATAAAAGATTGTAAAATTCATTTGAAATCTGTACAAAATTCGTGGGAAATTTTTATTGAGAAATTGGTACAAAAGTTTTAGACAGAATAAGGACAAATTTCAAACAGAATATTTATAAAATGCAAATCCATCCCAAATTTGTTTGAAATACCATCGAAATTTCGGACAAAACCTATTTCGTCCAAAATTTCCATCCAAAAATGCAACTTTTCTAGTAGTGCATGAGAGTAACTCTATGTCTCCAAGGTATAAAGCTAGATTAATGGTGAAAGGCTTCAATCAAAGAAAGGGTGTTAATTTTAATGAGATTTTCTCACTTGTAAAATGTCATCCATTAGAATTATGTTAAGTTTGGCTGCTACTCTTGGAGGTAGAGCAAATAGATGTGAAAACTATTCTCCTTCATGGTGATTTGGAGGAAGAAGTTTATATGAAGCAACCTGATGGCTTTCAAGTTGAAGGCAAGGAAAACTATGTGTGTAGGCTAAGAAAGAGCTTATATGGTCTAAAGCAGGCTCCGAGGCAATAGTATAAGAAGTTTGAGTTTATTATGTGTGAGCAAGGCTACAAGAAGACTACTTCTGACCATTGTATTTTTGTTAGAAAGTTTTCTGACGATGACTTCATTATCATGTTATTATATGTCAATGACATGCTTATTGTTGGGAAAAATGTTTCTAGGATTGACAAGTTGAAGAAGTAATTGGGCTAGTCATTTGTCATGAAGGACATGGGAGCTACTAAATAGATTTTTGGTATAAGAATCATGCTTGACAGAAAAGGAGAAAAAGTTTTGATTGTCACAAGAACATTTCATTAAAAGAATGTTGCAAAGATTGCAGATGGAAAATGCCAAGGTGGTGGCACCCCTCTTGCTACTCATTTTAAGCCGAGTTCTAAACAGAATCCATTAAATGAAGTTGAGAAATTAGATATGGAACAGGGTTCCTTGTGCATATGCAGTGGATAGTTTGATGTATGCAATGGTGTGCACAAGACCAAATATAACACATGCTATTGGTACAATTAGTAGATTTTAGTCTATTTTAAATTATGTTTATTTATTATGAAGTCTTAATCTGTTTCCAAATTATTTATTTCAAAAATTAAAAAATATTAATTATTTTTAATTTTTGTTATATGAAATAAAAGTACATTATTAAAATGAATAAATAATATAGTTAGATAAAATTTTAATATTTTAAAATATGTATAAGTTTTATTCTTTAATTTTAATTGATTTTAGAATTATTTTTAAAGTTTTGATTTATGGTTAATTTTTGAATTCTTAATTATAACAATATATTTACTAAATACTTTTTAATATAATTTGACAATTGAATTCTATTTAAATAAATTATTTTTAATCTTCTAAAAATATTATTGAAAAATAATGTAGAAGATTTTAAATATTTTATATTTTATAATTAATACTTAAATTTAGTTAATATTATATATAAGAAATTATTTGTAAATCATCTTTAAAATTAGTTTTTATTATTAAAATAATTTTTCACATTTTTAAAATTAAAATTTATAAATGTATATATTTTAATACTTTTATGTAATTTTGTTGTCATTAAAATAAATTTGTGTTGTTTAAATTAATTTTACATAATAGTTTTTTTATTTTTATAAATATATTTTTCCATTTAGTGAGACAAATAGATATTTAAATAATTTAAATTGTTAAATTTTTTTACCAAACAACTTTTAGCTTAAAAAGAGCTTTAAACAAAAAAAAAAATGAAAATTACCAAATAACTTCTACTTTATTTCTAAAGCTCTTATTTTAAGCTTTAACTTTAAGTAGTTTTTAAACCAAAAAAAAAAAAAAAACAAAGCCAAACGTAACCTCAAACATTCAAAGATAGGGGAAGAAGGTAGTAGTTAATTTTGGTTTTCATGTACCAATATTTGTGTTTAATGATATTAAGATACCACTTCTTCTTCTTTTGGTTGATGTTCTATAGAAAATTTTATTTGTTACTTATCTATATAAAGTTAAAAGTAATATTAATTATTATATTTTTAATTATATTTTTATTTAATTCTTAAATATTTTATTACTAGTATCTTAGCATGTGCATTACACAAAATAAATAATTTTATATAACTTAAATTTACAATAAATAAATACTTCTAAATATATAGATTATATAATAATTAAAATTCATGATAGATAACTATTTTTGAATGTTATAACAAATAATTTATACTGTGATATAATGTTATTTTTAATTATTGATCATTTCTTTTAAAAAATATTAAAATTTAATTTAGAATTAAAGATATTGAAAATGATAGATTGAAAAAGATGAAAGGTTAAAAAACATTCCTAAAAATACTCCCGTTAAAGAATAACAGTTAAATACGCTCTTATTAAAAAATGGCAACTAAAAATACTCTCGTTCAGGATAGTTATTCTAATTTATATATAAAAAAGATTTATCACAAATAAAATAATAATATTAAAAATCATATAAAATAGTTTAAACTTATTTAATTTAAATAAAAATATTAATTACATTCATCAATTTATGTATTACTTTCTTAAACGAACATATAAAAGATGAAGGTTTAATTCACAAATAATAAGTTTAGTCCTATGTTGAATATTTTTTGGAATTCAAGCAACTTGACCAATATTTATTTATTTATTTATTCAAAAAAATAAAATACATATAACTTATTTAATATTTTTCTCTCTCGTTTAGTTTTTTAATTTTACATACTATATATTATTTGTATAACACTAATTGTAAAATATTTATATTATGCAAATATAAATATCAACAAAGATTTCTATTTTTGTTATCTTATTTAGCCTTCACACAAGTTGGTTTGAGACAAACTGCGAAGAGTTGTTTCATGCGTGGAAGCAGAAGCTAAACGGCAGGAGGACCTATCCTGGGGGTAACTAGAAGAATGCACACTACTTACGTAATGATCCCCTAGTGCTTAATTATTTACCAAAAGATCTGGTAACTTAATGGCTGATAAATTAGTAAAACTAGCTTTCTCATTTAATGAAATGAATTGGCTTGAAAGAAGCCCCCTCCCAAGTCTTATCATTGTTATGTATGGCCCTTGCCGACATTTAATTATGAATAGAGCCATTACTTTCAATAAATAAATAAATAAATAAAATACATGCTGAAGAATGAAATGAAACAGTTCTCCCTCCGGTTATTTTTCTAATTGTATGGGATCCGTCTCGATTCACAGCTGAGTGAATTTAAAACAAACCGACGCTTATGATCTATCTAGTATGATGAAGACAAAATAAAAAAATAAAAAAAATGTTTAAAATTTGAATTAAAAAAAAATGAATATTTGTTTTTAGAAATCTATATTTCTCTCTTTTTTTCTTTTCACTTTTCTTTAGTCAAATAAAAAAAGAGAAAATAGGTTATGCATTGACAATGTAAAGCAGTTTTACACAGTTATCCAATCACAACACACTATGTATGGTAAGTTTGTTGACTTTTATAACAATTACCTTAAAAATCATACCAACAGTGATTTTAGATTGGTTAACAATGTAAAGCTTTTTACACTAACAGTGCATAGCCATCAAACTCATAAAAAAAATACATTATTATCTGTTTTTTTTTCCTTTATTTTTTTCTTCTCATCCAAACATATCATTAATGATGTTTGATAAAAACATTATTATTTTATTTTATTCATCTTTAGTTTGTTTTAAATTTATGTATGCTTGTTTAAAAGTTATTATATTATTTGTTATTACTTTATTTGACAGTTTTATTATATAACTTTAATTAAGACTTAATATGTATAAGCAATTTTTTAATATTTCATATTTGGTATTTTCTAGTAGTTGGTCAACTTTTTTTTTATTATATATTGGACTTAGTAACTATGACTTAACGCAAATACCTTTTTTTTGGTAATGACTCAAAAAAAGTATTTGAGTTGAGCCAAACACACGAGTGGATATCATTTTAAAAGAAAAATCTATCATCCCAACTTAGTAAGGGGTGTTATTTTTCTAATATGACCCTTTCACAATGTTAAGATCAATAATAGGATGTTGTTTCTTTTAATTTGTTAAATAGTTGATTTAGAAAGTTTTTAAGACCTTTCACAATATGACCCTCCTCACTGGGCAAACGCATTACTCACTCAGGGAAAGGCTTACCACAGAGAATACCGACTTTTTCAAGACAAGGAATCGTTCAGCGAGGTTAGTCCTCACCCAGCAAACCACTCCCAGGTGCTCTAGAACACTTATACTCGCTCAGCAAATCTCCTACTCACCCAGCGAACTACCTTTTGAAATATTTCCAGATTCCCATGAATGCTCGCTCAGTGAATTGAACATTGCTTAGTGAATTTCTTCCTTTCCTCAAATACAACAACGAACTTAAGAACACTCGCTCAACGACATCAAGAAGACAAACAATATTGAGAATGTCTAATTGAGAGAGAGAGAAATGAGAGTTTCATTATTCAAATTGTATATTCTAATTTATATTATAGGAATAGATTGTGTTGAAAAGTTAATTTCCATTCAGTTTTTTTTTTTATTTACAGAAATTTATATTTAAACCAAATACTTAGTGGGATAAAAGTGTGAAACCTTTAATGAAAGTGCATGGACTTAAATTTGATAATACACTTTATTTTTGTTTTCTTTATATTTAGATACATTAAACTTCTGGTCCTTCCCTAAAAGATTTAAAATATACTCTCATTATTTATACCCCTAAAAATGCTACCATCCCCTATATCTTAAAAAAAATGATAGTTTTATGAAATAATTTTATTTTCTTCTTTTATGAGAGAATAGGGTCACACAACCCCAAAACAAAAATTATATACCTTTAGGAAAAGGTGTAGAGGCATAATTTACCCATAGAGGCAAAGACAGGTAGGAAGGCGTAGTCTGACTTTAGCATAATGTGCCTGGAACCACAGTCAATGCTAAGTCTTAACCCATGCCATATTGCTATAACTCTGGTCATAGGATGGGCAATTCTATTTACACCACTATTTTTTCTCTTTGCACTCCTTCCACGTTTTTCTATTTTTTTAACAAAAATACCCTTCCAAGAAGCTAATTTCCAGAAGTTATGTTTGGAAATTTGTAGACTTTCAAAACTTAATTTCCAAAATTTAGTTTTGCAATATTTCAAAAACTAAATTTCAAAATGTTATAAGATTAATTACATTTTGGCAATTAGTTTCTAAAATAGTTAACATTTAAGTACATTTCAAAAATTAGTTTATGGAATAGGATAAATTGGTAATAGTTTCAACAACTAATTTTTGGAATTAAGTTAATTTAAATATGTTATACAATTAATTTTTCTATTAAATAACTTGAATAATTTGATAAATAAAATAGGAGACTCAAATATTAGTCAAATAAAAATAAAAGTGTCATAGTAATATAATATATAAGTCAAATACAAAATAGTTCAGATACAACTCAAATATAATGGAAATAGAAAATGGACATCTACGGGTCTTCTTGTTAAGCAAAAGGATTGGATTCAAGAGAGGGATGAATTAGATTAGTAAAATTCTTCAAGAACTTCAAACTTTTTCCAAAGATGAAACACTTAATTTTGAAAAACCTTGAATTAGTTTGATTTGGTAATATAGTTGTGGTAGAATGAAAGTAGTTTGCATGTTTTTAATATGCCAACATGAACAAGATACTCATGAGATTGATACGCATATGAAAAGGGTGATGAAGAAACAATGTATGTGAGGAAGTGTAGAGAGAAGAAGAGGACATACAAATTTATATCAATTTGATCACCACCACTATGATCTACATCCAATTTCCAATCAAACCAATTGGGAATACCATTATGTAATTCAATTGTTTACAAGCACACTGCACAAACACAAGAATTCACACCAAACAAAGACCCTAAAACCAAGGTTCTTGAAAACCTATCAAGACACCTTGAAGCACGCTTTGTGGAAACCTACCACAAGAAACCCTTGAGAAAACCCTTCTCAAGAAACCAAAAATTACATAAAGTTAAGGTTAGGTATCACCTCAATTCGTGACAAATGTAAACATTGAAGTGCAGAACATATCTACCCTATTTTGATGACTTCCTTTTATCCAAGATGATGATCCATGTAGAGCTCTTTAATTTGATGAAAAATGATTTGTAATGATGATTATTATAAATGTGTTTTCTTTTCTTGAAAAGCTCTCTCAAAAGTTTAGAAATCAAAAATCATGAGAAAGAAGACAATTTAGTTCACAATATATAGAGCAAAACCGAAATAATCAGTTATTCTATTTTCGTAATTAGTTATTTTGTTCTTCGTAGTTCTGAAAATGAGTCAAGAACAAAATAATCAATTATTTTGCCAAATAATCGATTATTTGCACAAGACCAACTTCCAAGCCTCTAAAATAATCGATTATACAATCAAATAACAAATTATTTGCAAATCTAACAACTTTATAACACCAAAATAACGAGAATAACTGATTACATAACCACGATAACAGATTAAATCAACTCTTAACATAAAATAAATCATATAGAAGGCTTTAACACAAAACCTTCAACTTTTATTAAACTTAAACCATATTTAAACGTTGATTGCTTCTTGGATTCAATTTTACATTCTTGAAAACATGTTATCACTTTCTTAATCCATTAAGTCTTAAATTTTAGAGCTCATCATCATCAAACCATCAAGGATAAGGGTCACGTAAGCATAACACACACACACACACACACACACATATAAACAAGTAATACACTTTGCATTCATCAAGTGAGGCTAAATTATCAAAACTCTAATACGACTTCTTGGGGGCAAGCATGATTCTCTCTTTGCATCTTCATTTCCTCTTCCTCTAATATGTATAACCTATCTTAATGTTAGTTGTAGAACACAAAGATAACACAAGAAGAGAGGGTTGAATTGTGTTATAGCAAATTTTTGCAAAACCTTTTTCAATGACGTATCATCTGAAGGAATAAACAAAAAAAAACTTTTCTGAAAGCGTTTTGAAAGGAAGACAGATGCTAAAAACGAACAAGAATGCACACAAGAATTATACTGATTCGTCTCACCCTAGAGACTATGTCCAGTTCTTGGCAACGACCAAGTTCCACTAACTAAACCAACTTACAAGTATTCTTTCAACAAGCCTCTTCAGGCTCAACCCAAGTAGTATTTTACTTGCCTCTCCAAGAAATAACCTAAGTATTCTTTAAAACAAAGCCTCTTCAGGCTTTTACCAATTTCTTAGAGAAAAAAGTTGAACGTGAATTACCTCACTAGGTTTAACGTCCAACAGACGAATATACAATGAAGAACAAATAAAGTTTTACAAACTGAGTTTTATGATTGTCACAATATCAAAGCTTGATAGATAGAGATTTGAAACAGCAAACCAACTAACTAGCTTTGAGATTGAGGTCTTTTCTTCTATTTATAGGCTTTTCCAGAAAAGTATCCGTTGTGAGTGTTTACGGGAGACAGCCTTCGTCTGGTGAAAAGAGTTGTTGGAGCATTAAATGCAGCATTTAATAGCTTTCACCAACTTGTCATATTGATAAGATAAAGCAGTCTACTTATCTTTACCATTCTCATACTCTATCTTGTAAAAGTGGACATATCTGTCTTTCATTCTGACATCTGCACGCATATTCCTTGTTTCACGCGTAAAGTAAACTTTCCCTCGAGGTTAGGTGCGTAGACTTCATTTATTTCGAGATTGTTTACGCTGTTATAGTTTACCAGTGTGTAGATTGTTAGAACATCGTCTGAGAGAAGTTAACTATTGAAACTTTGAAACACGATTAAAGACGATATACAAGCAAAAAGATCAAACGATACTTAGCATAAGATATTTGAGTAAACAGACGATTGTTTGAAAAGCTCTTTTTAATTGTTGTTATTATCGAAACATTTGAGGATTGTAAAATTGTCCTTTGTCTTAACATTAGTCAATAAGATGTTCAATGCGTCTTGCATAGTGTTCCATGCATTAGTCCCTTTACTAACCATCCTCAAATCAAGCATGGAGTGAAATAACTCAAAAATTCTTTCAAAACTTTCCTAAAAAAGGAATTTAACATAATTAAAGACCAAAAAAATAGGATTGTCATCAAATACATAGGAAGCAGAAATGTTGAATAGCCATATATCCTGTAAGCTACTTCTTGTAATGCATGTTAGCATGCTTGAGCTAATCGTACAAGTATGCTAAGGTAGAGACACCCTATGCATACTAATTGTATCTCCTGAGGTTGTAGAAAAGCTCTGAGATGCTACTACATCCACATAGGTGGTACTCTTAACAACAAAGATGGTGTGACCCATCAAATGCAACAAAAAAGCTCTCATTGCAAAGTCAATGCAAGAGTCTTGCATGTGTGCCTCATACAAGTTCTATAGCTAGCTAAATTGCATGAGCACTCCTCAAGTTGCCTTCATCTCTACAATTGCTTTGCCCATGTTGACCTGAGCAACTCCACCAGGTACAAGTAGGCATCCTTTGCTTATAATGATGGGTACTGAACACAACTCCCTAAATATTAGTAAATTCAAGAGAGATGACACATCATCTAAAGTGATGCTCATCTCCCCAATTGGGAGGTGGAAGGAGTTGGTGTCTTTTTACCATCGCTCAACAAAAGTAGAGAAAAGTTCCTTTGTCCACCATGCAATAACATTCATCTAAAAAAGGTGTCAACCCAAATGTCTGTATTATTGCCATCATCTGCTTGTTCTCCAATTTGAACTCCTACACCTTTCGTTCATGATTGACAACCTTCAGCTTGTGACAATCCTCTCCCATCCACAAGCATGTGGCAACATGATTTGTAAAGGACCTAAGCAAAGACAAATCCTGAGGACCTTAAGAAAATACCTCACCAGTAGGTTGCACTCATTCTTGTTCATGTAGAAAGACATCGTCAGTTTGTACTTCTTCCAGCAATAATACAGGAAGTAGTTGTGTCGTTGCACGTCTCCGAGCTGAAGCAGTGGTCCATGTGTGCTCATCACTCACCACTACAGAAAAGGCTTTTTAAATCGGTTTTACAACTGATTTAGATACAGCCGATATAAAAGAAATTTTCATTTTAAACCGTAAATTGAACCGATTTAAAAAATTAAACTTTTTAAATCAGGTTCTAACTAGAACTAATTTAAAATTATACTTTTTAAATCGGTTAATGCACAACCAATTTAAAAAGTTTTGTTTTTTAAATACTTTCACTGTTTTCACACATACAACCAAATCTTGATAGAAACATATACCACAAAAACAGCCAGAGAATTCATTTATAACTTATCAACGAACTATCTATTTGAAACTTCATAATATATTTGAAACATATCAAATAAAAAACTACTATTCTTTTCTATCTAAAGTCATTCTAAACAAACTATCTATTACTTATTTCAACGAAAAATTTTGTCCAACGTCAACGAATGTCTAGCAAGTCCTTATGCCAAAATGGTTCCCTATCAATGAATAATTGCAACATAAAACAATAAGATAAATCATTACCCAACCACCTACAATAATAAGTATTATTGTAACTGAATAAAAATTATATTACCTCGTTCCATGAATCCACAATATTTGCTGAAACTATGGTTAACATATGTTTCATAACATAATATCCACACTTATAGCTCCCTACTTGTTTGTTAGCCTACCAATGAGAATTTTTTTAGAAATGATTGTAAAAACAATTACAAATTGTAATTGAATATGCGGTTGTAAATTACTTACATAGGGGAAAAACCAACTAGGCTTCCTCCATAGTGATACGTGCCTACCTGTCAATGTTTGATATCCAATCATGACTTTGATTAAAAAATATATATACAAGACGTGTTATTGGTTTCATAATTATAATATAAAGCATGAATGAAATATATTATAAATAAAAAGTTACCTTTCTATTAGTTGTTTCAAATCTTTGTTAGGCTTCTTATGCAACGAACACAATAAGGCCACAACATTGTCCCTAGGACAAATAATTAGCAATTGCCAATGCAAACTGCATTGGAAAAAGAATATATGTGATGAAATTCAAATATCATTTAAAATCATTTGAGTAAGAAATAACTTGTGCATACCAATGCAAGTATGGTGTTGGGTAACACTATTTTTGTTCATTATACATCCAATTCTAAATGTAGGCCTGAGAATCTTCATCCTTATTCCCTATCTTTTGAATAGGCAATGGGTCAATAAATCCATATGCATTCTCCCGGCCCTTTGAGAGACAGAGACAATGCATGTATCTAAAATATACAAATGAATGTTAAATATAATATTGAGATGCGTATTTAAGAGCTTAACAAAAAATTAAACTTACAGCAACCATAATTGAATAACTGAGATATTTAGCATGTCATTGTCAGTACAAATTTCCAATACATCCTTTTAGGTGATCCACAGGTCTACACCACTAAGTCAGCCAAGGAATGTTGGTTCCCAATCTATTTGAACAACATCTGTCCCCATACTAGATGCCACCTACCACAAGTGTGTTATTGGATCAACTTCAGGTTTCGATTGTTTAGGTGGAACATTTTTCTTAGACGATTGAACATCCTATAAAAAAATGTAAATATAAAATAAGGTTATAAAATACATTCAAGTTATTTTAATTTGTAATAGAAAAAAATTTATTTAAGATGACTTTTGAATATACCTTGATTGATGTGACCTTTATAAGTCGTCTCGGCCATTGAATGAAATGTTTAGGTACCTGTCCAACAGTCTGAACCTCCTCGGTGGGTAGAGGAACTTGAGCATATGCATCCCATATTTGTTTAACCACCACCCTCACCATATCATCCTCAACGGTCATGTGGTGTATGGTAGGCCCCAAATTATGGATTCTCCCAAAGGCCACTAAACGAACAGGCTCTCCATCAACATATAACTCACACCGCTCATGGATATCAGTGTCAGTCTCCTCCCCAGAAGGATCAATAGTAGCACAACTTCCCTATATGTTAACACGTACAGGAGTATGAGCTTGTTTTGCCTGGACATTTGTATTTTGTTGTGAAAGACCCAAAGATGCCAGCTCCTCTCTAAACTCCCATCTTAACGGTTCTTTAAGCTTATTTCTAATTTCCTACCTGATTCGCTCTACCTCTTCCCTGGTGACAATTCCTGAGGTAGGCCCACTACGTGATGGTGGTCTATAATAATCACGAATGCCAACACCTCATCTAGTTGCACGAACCCTACCAAGCTGCTTTGGTCTTCCAATAGCAGTAGTTAATATATCCTCACGTCCATAAGGAACAAAAGTTCCCTATGAGGTCTGCTCAACTAGTGAGTCCTACAACATTTAATTCAAGAAATGTGTAAGAAATATGGCGTATCAAGTTACAATTACAATTTGAAATTGAAAATGACTTACAATCTTTTTAGCAACAATGCGTGTCTCGTCTGATATATATCCACCCAATTTTAGCGTGCGGGCCATCTTCCATTTATCCCATCGTTGCGATGGTGATGGAGGAGTAATATTTGCAAGCAGAACCAGATGCCTGAGGCTTCTACTTGACGTTGCCTCGCCTTCTCCATCATCATCTTCTGCTCAAGCAACTTATATCCCTCACGAGACAATCTGTGGGGGTGGGCATTCTTGGATGCAATCACTTGTCCCTTTTTTCTCTTCTCCTGCGAATAATAAGACACTATTAAATTCAATAAAAATTAATCAAATATTGTTGTATGATTAGAAAAATATTATTGCAACTAAACCTGGAAGACAAAATCCTCCCCGCTTTCAACAAACTTTACCCACGTCTCCTCATCCAAAAATGCATACTTCTCACATGGAGAAGTGTCTTTCAACTTTCCATATATGTATCTCGTGATGAGCTGTGTCTGAAATGCCCTCCAACGCTCAACCACAAGTGACAGCAATTTCTTTCTCAACATGGCATTATGTTGAACATCATAAGTCAACTACAAAATAAAATTAAATAGTTAATGTATGATAATAATATGGTTAAATATAATTTATATATTTGAGATTGTAGAAGTAAAATACCGTGATAGTTTGCCATATTTGATTCTTTACGCTTTCATCCACATGGTCCCAATCCTCATAAAGGACAAATACCTTACTTCAAGCAAGGACGCCCACAAAACTAATGAATTTTGTGGCGTTTTCCCCCTCAAGCGCCCCCATTAAGCATGTCAAACTGAATTGGTATCAGATGGTCACCAGCTTGACTAAGAGTCAGTTCCTTTAGGCGTATACCTTGTCTATCCTTTTTTTTGGTAGACTCATAAGACGAGTTACCAGAAGAATCAGTCATGTGCCTGTTTAGAAAAGGAAAAAAAAATTGTAAGTACCATCATTGGAGAAGTTTGAAATTTTCAAAGATAAATATAACGATAAAAAGAATTAAACAATATAATAAAAAATATATAATATCAACAAGAATATACTACAACATAAACATAAATAAGTTACTAACATTGTCAAGTAATTATGTTTTCCCATATTCCTTCGTGATGATCATCACATGTGGCGTGTACATTATCCTCTTCATTTTCATCAATAAAAGTCGGCATCCATGTTGAGAAAGAAGGAATCTCAATAAGATTGGCATTTGAGTCTTCTTTTTCATGACTAGCATGCACACTTCTTCCTTGGAGAACCACTGACCATCTCTTGTTAGAAGGATCACTAACATAAAAAGCTTGTTTTGCTTGGTATGCCATAATAAAAGGCTCCTCCATATAACCTACCTTGCTAAGATCCACTAATGTGAACCCTAACTCATCGGTTTGCACCCCGATGTTACTATCAACCCACTTACATTTAAAAACAGGCATTCTAAATTTTGTGTAATCAACTTCCCATATGTCTTCGATAACTCCAAAGTAGCACATTGATGCCATAACAGGGATTTTTATCTTTTGAACTACAGAAGTGCACAGGACTCAGCCACAACCATAACCCCATTTTTTGCACGGTACTCTTCTCATCCAATGACTTTGTATAGAAGGAGAAGTTGTTGATATCATATCCAATCCAACATATGACATCAAAGTTAAGTCCATGTGCTAGCCATTTTAATGCCTCAAAAGCATTATCATCATTCAAAACTTGTTCTTTAAACCAATTTAAGAATGTTTTGTTATGCTCAGTCAACTGCCATTTCTCAGGCATTCTAGGATTATTTTTCATGACAAAATTTTTGTGAGCAGAAAAATAAGGTTTAACTTCATTAGTGTTATTCAATATATAGAAATGTGCTTGCAGAACTTCCTCCCGACTCATTTGTTTAGCGTTTACACCTCGAGTACCCTTACCAAAAAATCTTCCCTCATAACGAGATGTTAAAAGCCCTATAAGTTCAACTTGTGACAGGTATTCTGTACAAAACTCAATGGCTTCTTCAGCAATATGCCTCTCAACAATAGATGCTTTTGGACGGTATAGATTCTTACTATACCCTTTCAAGATCTTCACATATCGGTCAACAGGATACATCCACCTTAAATAAACTGGACCACAAATTCTAATCTCTCTCACTAGATGCACAATTAAGTGAACCATGATGTCAAAAAATGAAGGAGGAAAATACACCTCTAACTGGCACAATATAATAGCAGCTTCATTTTTCAACTCATCCAACTTCATAGGGTCAATGACTTTGCTACATATGGCATTAAAGAATAGGCACAGTCGCGTAATGGCCTGTCTAACTTTTTTAAGCAATATGTCACGAATAGCCACTAGTAGGAGTTACTACATCAAGACATGGCAATCATATGACTTTAACCCAACTAATTTGAGATCTTTTAGTGACACAAGGCTCTTGATATTTGAAGAGTATCCTTGTGGCACCTTGACTCCTTGTAGACACTTACAAAAACTTGTTTTCTCTTCTCTTTACAAGGTATAACATGCTAGGGGCAAATATGTCCGCTTACCCACTAACTGTGGACCTAACTAGAGGCGTATACCCATCTCAACCAGATCTTGACGAGCATTCAAACCATCCTTTGTCTTGCCTTGAATGTTCAAAAGAGTGCCAATTACACTTTCACACATTTTTCTCAACATGCATGACATCTAGACAATGTCTAACATCTAGATTGCACTAGTATGGAAGATCAAAGAATATCGACCTCTTCTTCTATAAGGTTTTCTCAGTAACTCTCTTTTGGGTCTTTCCAAATTGGACGTTGATGTCCTTCACCTGTTCATAAACCTGCTCACCAGTTAAAATAGGTGGTGCAATACTATCCTCCTGACATTCATTGAAGGCTTTTTTAAGTATACCATATAGGTAATTAGGCCTGAGATATTTTCGATGCCCAATGTAAATTGTTTTCTTTCCATGTTTAAGTTGTACGTAACATGTGTCTTCTTCACAGATAGGGCAAGCGTTATGCCCCTTAACACTATATCTGCTCAAGTTCCCATATGCTGGAAAGTCATTGATGGTACAGAATAACATTGCACGCAACATGAAATGTTCATGACAATACCCGTCATACACATCAGCACCTTCATCCCACAACATTCTCAAATCTTCAATCAAGGGACGTAAGTAGACATCTATGTCATTTCCTGGCTGTCCTGGGCCCGCAATCATCATAGATAGTATAACATATTTTTGCTTCATGCACAACCAAGGAGGCAGATTATAAATAATTATGAGAACAGGCCATGAGTTGTGCTTATTGGATAAGTTCCCATAAGGATTCATTCCACCTGTAGCAAGTCCTAGCCTAAGGTTTCTTGCCTTAGTCCCAAATACTGGAAACAAACGATCAATTTTCTTCCATTGTAGAGAATCTGCAGGATGGCGAAGCTGTCCATCACATTTTCTCCTATCTATATGCCACATAAGGTTCTTCGCGTTATCTACATTGGCAAATAATCGCTTAAACCTTGGAATTATTGGAAGATACCATAATACCTTAGCAAGGGGACCTTCCTTTGTGCTCCCATCACAATCATCACCCTTCACTTTATACTATGATACCCCACACCTGGGACACTTGTGCAACTCTACAAACTCTTCTCTGTACAATATGCAATCATTAGGACACACATGTATTTTCTTGTATTCTAATCCCATCGGACACAACACCTTCTTTACCTCATAGTTACATCTCGGCAACGTGTTACCTTCTGGAAGCATTTCATTCAACAGCTCAAGCAATTCAGTGAAACTTTTATCACTCCACCCATTTCTTGCCTTAACATTCACTAATCTTAACACTGCTGACAACCGTGTGAATTTAGTACGCCTCAGATATAGAGGCTTATCCACATCATTGCACAAAGTGTCGTACATTTGAGCTCGCTGAAAAGACTTTGTTCCAATATCACATATCATGTCCTCTAGCCGATCCCCCATAGGTACATCAAATTGATCTGTTTGAGACATACTCGACATGTCTAACAATTCACTATGTCATGTCCATGTTGTATAACTCTTGCAAAACCCATCACAAAGGAGATGCTCCTGTATTTGCTCAAGTTGCAATTGTATCTCATTCAGACAATTAACACAAGGACAATAGAAGAACCCACCACTATCAGGAAGATTTCTTTTAGCAAATTGGATAAACTCTTCCACTCCATTCTGATACTCATTAATTGTGCGTCTAGAATTAATCCAACTACAATCCATAACTTCCTTCTGTGATCCACAAACCATATCTTAATGCATGTAAATCTCACTTTTTTAATACAAGGTGTGGTCCTATCTCATTCAGAAAGTCATTTTTTAAAACTTAATTAATACGTACAGTCTCATATCTTAAATTTGGCAAAATTTTGGCAGCATTCGCATTGGTCTCCAAGTACACGAAATGAAAGTGGTGATATCAAGTTCACCATAATCAAGTATGCACCCAGAGACACAACATGAAATGAGTAAACCGAAATTTAATCAAATTTACAATGAGACTTAACCATTACGTATTAATAAAGTATAAAAAAATGAATCTTTCCAAACTGTCCAACCGAACAATTCAAGATTCAATACAACAATTACCACTTTAATCATTGTATTGAATCTCAAACGGGAAACCAAGGTTCGCTCATAATGCATAAATTCAATAGAAAAACAACACACAATTAAGCACACAGTATAATGCATATAATTTATACACAAAACCAAATTCAATAACAAAACCAAATGTCAATTCCATGTAAGACAATCCAATCCACAACAAATTAAATCTAATACTCAAGAATTCACTAATCTCATACAAAATTCGACAGAGTTTCCTCTATTTTTGGCACTATATATCATACCTCATAAAGGGTATGGTCAACAACACAGCGGTAATCAATTCTCTATTTTTTTACTCAATTTATCTTATGAATATATGGTAGCATTTTAACCACTTTAATTCTCCCTTTTTTGCTTACTTTATCTTGAGGATGTATCTAAGCATATATAAATTGTCTTATTTTACAGTCATTTAATTTCCTAACTAGTGCCTAATCTAGGTAGCCAATTCTTTGATTCTTGTAATCCGCTAATTATAGAGCTTTGGGTTTAAAACAAAATATAGTTACAAGAATTATACTAGTATTTTAGCCTATGCATTGCACAGGATAAATGTTTCTTTTATATAACTAAAATTTATAATAAATAAATACTTATAAATATATAAATTATACTATAATTAAAATTTATAATAAATAAATATTTTAGAACATATAAATTATATTTAAGATTTATGATAAATACTTTATATTGTGATATAATATTATTTTTAATTATTGATATATAATTTCTTTTAAAAAATATTGAAATTCAAATTTAAACTAAAGATATTAAAAATAATAGATTGAAAGATATAAGAGGTTAAGAAAAATTCCTAAAAATGTTCTTAATTGAAGAATGACAGCTAAAAATGCTTTCATTCAAGATAATTATCCTAATTTGTATATACAGAGGGATATCATATGTATGTTAGGAGTGTATTTGAATTTTGAAGATAATATATATATATATATATATATATATTTGAAATTAATTTTTAATATTCAGTTACAATTTATTAAAAGCATAAGAACATCTACTAGATGCATGTTAGGAGAGTGAAGTTCACCTCTTCATGAAAAGAAAGTATTCAAATAAGAGTGAATGTGAGGGAGATTGGAGAGAGTGGAAGCTTGAGGAAACAAATAATTTTACACGTTTATATATATATAGGGATTTGGTGATGACAATTAATTAATTCCTAACATATAATTAAATTAATTTCTTACTTTTATTCTTTTTCATTACTTATTAACTTAGCTAAAATAATCAACTTCACTTTTTTCTATCTTATGTAATCTAATCCTCAACACTTAAAATTCTTACCACATATTTATATAAGTCAATAACTAACTTAAACAATTTATCCTTTTCTTTAAAGATTCATAAATTTACAAACATACAAAATTTTAAATTTTTCTTATATATATTAATAAACATTTTCAACCACATATAACCTTTAGTAATTAATTCCATGTAACAGCATAATTAACATAAAAGATTAATTTCAAATTAATATTAAAAATATAACAACCATATTTACATAATGAACCAAATGAACCAATGTAAATCATAATGAACCAAATGAAATTAAAATGACTAACCTAGTGCGCGCACGACCTCTAAACTCAGCAATAGAGCACGTTCAATAGCAATGGACCTCCAGCAACAGCAATGGCGTGAACTAGCTCCAACCAAAGCAAGCTTGGCACCAAGCTCGCTCTCCAACAACAGCAAGTGGCGAAACAGCTCTCACCAAAGCGCTCTAAAATGCAACGACGAAAATGGCGAAATGAGGGACGGATGGGGAAGAGAAGGCTTGCATGGGGAGGAAATAAGGGGCGAATGGGGAAGAAGAAAGCTTCAATGGAAGAAATGAGGGGCAGATGGAGGAGAAGAAAGCTGGAAGGGAGGAATTGGAGGAAGAAGAAGGCTGCTAGAAAATAGGAAATGAGAGGGAGAGGCGCGCAACATAATAAAAAGAAGGACTTTTTAAACCGGTTATGCTGGAACTGGTTTAAAAAGTCATTTTTTAAACCGGTTCTAGCATAAGCAGTTTAAAAGTGTGCGGGGATATTATTTTAATTTTAAAAATGAGTTTTTAAATCAATTATATTTGAACTGATTTAAAAAAGTTTGATATAATTTCAAAAATGTCATTGTGTTTCTTTTTTAAATTGGTTTGATATTAACTGATTTAAATTCTTACTTTAAAATCCGTTTGTGTAGTAGTGACTAGCACCTCTTATGCGTGTCATATGTGGGAATATGTAGATTTATCACAACATGTTGGTTAATGATCTCCAAAAAAGTAACATTCCAGAAAATAGTTTTCAAAATGTTGGTATACATTCCAAAAACTATTTTTCGAAATGTTACTCGAAGGCTTTCGAAAGTTAGTTTCTAGAATGTTACTTGAAGGCCCATTCCAAAAACTAATTTCAAAAGATCTGTGAACTATGAAAAATAATTGTGAAACTCACTAAAGAAAAGGTGAGGAAGGAGAGGGGATTCATTGGAGAGGGGCTAAGGAGGGCGAGGAGGTGTTCACCGGAGAAAGGAAAAGGAGAGGGAGAATTTGATAAGGGAAAAAGGGGTTTATCAAAGAGGGAAAAAGGAATTTGGAGGGGGTGGTGTAAATAGAATGGCCTCATAAGACCGATTTACACTCCAGTTTAGCTAAAAAGGTGCAAATGAAATCTGTACAATGGTCAAGGATTACCCTCCACATGCAATAGTGGTGTGGGCCATGGAGAGGACCTCGTCTACATAACTACCTTCACCTTTACCTTCCCAACTACAAGAGGACTCCAGTGTATTTCATGGGTGTGGGAATTTGGTGTTTTGCTGAGTCGTTCAATAATAAGAGAGGAATGGATTCTCAAACTTTGTGGTGAGAACACCATCGTGTAATTGCTAATAGAACATCATCAATTAATTTAATTTACCGAATATTGACATGTAATTTATGAACGGGAACTAACTCTCCGACTTTGTGGTTTATGAACGTCCTCTTTGGACAGATTAGAGAATATCGCATTATTAGAGTTAGGATATTTATATATCAAATCTTTATAATAAATTATACGCATAGGAAAGAGTTGGAAAGAGAAAAGAAAATTATACGATAAAACAAGTGATATATGTGTGTGTGTGTCTGTGTGTATGTATGTATGTTGGTTGTATGAAAAATATTATTTTTTAATTATTCCTCCAATCAATCAACATTATGTATTAAAAGACTTTATTAGAAAAAATAGGACCTATTAATTTTTTGATCTTGAAAAACTAATTTCTAACTATTAATTGAAGAATTTCAAAAACTTGTTTTTTTACAAAAAATTATTCAGAACACTTTTTAAGAAGGAAAACAGTATTTGACAACGTTAAAAAAAAATCATTAAATCAATTGATTTTTACGAGAAATTTAAAATGTTTTTTTTAAAAAATCTAAACATCAGAAGAATAATCTGCTAACTTTATTTAATATTTTTAATAATAGAATAATAATATATAATGTATAATATGTGATTCCGTTTGTTGATTGAATTTGAAGGAATAATTAAAAATAATATTTTTCATACAACCAATTTATATATGTGTGTGTGTGTGAGAGAGAGAGAGAGAGAATTTGAGTGGATAAAAATAGAGAAGAGAGAAATAAAGCATAAATATAGCTATTTGGTTTAAAAGAAATAGATAAGAATAGAATAGAATAAAGTGTTTGATTTAAAAAAATAGGTAAGAAATATGAAAGAGAAAATAAATAAATAAATAAATTTTAATCAACTATTGTTACTCAATAGTAGATTATTGTATATTGTTGTTTTTGCTATAGTTGACTATTGTATTTTATTGTTTTTTATAGTCAAGTATTGCATTTGATAATTGATTATTATTTTTTTGTAGTGGTTTTAAACTTTTGCAAAATGCTAAAAGACGCCATAAAATGTTAATTTGTGGTGGTTTTAACCGCCACAAAATGTTAAAATCATCGCTCTTACTATTCATCTTCACTCGTTTCAGCAAAGAAATAAAAAAAGTGTGGGATCTACACCTTTTTTATTTCTCTGCTCTCTCATTTTCACTACACCAAACAACTCCACTTTTATATTTTCTACCTTTTTCTTCTCTCTCCCTTCTATTTCTCGTCTATTTCAATGGCACCAAACAAACTGTGAGTGGATTTGGGACAACTTAAAATCTTTCATTTCAACTTTAAAAAAAAAAAAAAAAACTGTTTGAGAAAAAATAAGTGTGTTTGGGACATTTAAGTGAAATTTGTAAGAAAAAAAATGTCAAATTCAATTGTTTTCAAGCATTTATTCTTTTCAATTGTTTGATTATTTTGAAAAGTTTTTTTTTTTTTTCTCCTCTCAAACTTCATCTCCAAATTACCCCTGATTATTGTGTTCAAATTATTGTGACTATATGCATGGTCTGGTTTATATTCTTTGAGTAAAAGAAACAGTAATCAACCACAAATATATGTTTAAAAGCCATTTCTAATGACGTTTAAAAGAAACATATGGGTTGAACCATATATATGCCATTATTATGGCTAAATTAAAAATTATGTTTTTATTTTTTAATTAAAAATTACGTTTAAAGTAATGATTTGACCTTGGAATTTTTATGAATTTTAATGGCTTTTATTTAAATTTAAGGTAGTTAATTGGATATAATGTTAAAATAATAAATATTAATAATACAAATACATAATTATATATTTGTGCTAAAAAAATATATAATTATACACTTCTTTCCGTAATTCATTATGTAAAAATTAATTTTTCTATTATATTTAAACTAAATTAATTATCTTAAATTTATTTTTACTAAATTTATTTAAACAAAAATTAATTTTAATTACAATTAATTATACATATAATTAATTATTAAAATAATTTAATTTTTACAATTATCTCAAACTCATGCAGTGTGTGTTTGATTTTTCGTCAAAAACTACGTTGAACATTAATCTATTACACTGTGTTGTTTTCAGTTGGAGCATTCGTTGTACACATTCCGAGACGTTTAATGTGACTGAAGATTTTTGTTAAATTCGTTGAACGGGATTTCAACGTTTTTGCAAACACAGTCCTTTTCAGTCACATTGAACTGACGTGTGTTAACAACAGCTAATCAAATCAAACACTCCACCTAAAGTCGTCCCGTTCATAAGCCACATGTGAAATGAATGGTCCAAATAATAACAACGTATTAATAGAGACGTGTTGATGCTTTTTATGAAAACTTAATTCACGCCTGCGCCGCCAGTGTGCAGCCAAAAGCTAAACAAAGCCTATCATTTTCTTCGCTCCACAACCCAATATTGTGAAGAATTCATGCTTTCCTGTGCCAAACAGATGACAGGAAAAAGAATATCGATAATAATGTATTTTTTGATTTAATTGAAAAAAAAGAAAAAAAATTAACTTTTAAAAATAAAAAATTATTTTTTTATTTTTTCTATTGTTTTCAATTTTTTCTCTTCTCTTTCAATTTTTTTACTTTTAACCAAACATAAAATAATGTAAACCATCATAGGAATGACAACCAACTGTGATTCTATAAACGAGTCTTTATAAAATAATTTTATCTATTATGCAAATTTCTAATATTTTTAACAATTAATTTTGATCATAATAAAACGATCATGTTTTAGCATGATTGTCAACTTTGAAACTTCATCTTTAAATTTTATTCTTTGAAATCTAATAGTCAATTGTAGAGATTATTCAAAAAAATTGTGTTATTCATATAATATTTTTTAACAACATTTTATACAATTTTTTTTTCTTTTCTATCTGCTCATATTATCCATACTTCTTTTACTGTCTTTTTTTGTAAAACAAATTATATAAATTTATTGTAAAGATTCTCCGTATTCAAAATTTGCTATTGATGATGTTAATAGTTGTAAAGAGAAATATTTTTTCCAAAAGACAATTTATTTTACAATGAACTTGTCCATATAAAGGAAGAAAATGTAACTTCTTAAATAAAAAATAATACCATATAAACATTTGTTATAAAAAGTGTGATTTACTCCTGCATTTTTCTTCTCCCTTTCCACGGTACGGTACGTAAGAGCACCTTGCCTTCCTCGCTATTAAACAGAAAAATATTTAAAGATTTACAGGTTACAACCTTTCCCTACTACAAACATAATAAACACGTGTTAGAATTTATGACCACATTACAGTCTAATTCTACACTCCCTTATTCTTCTTTATCTTTATATTTTTTTTTTCACTATCACATTATCTGTAATATTTATTTATTTATTTTTACTTTCATAACTTTTTCTTTATTTGAGGTGCCAAAATGTCAGATAACCATTTTCGATAATTTTAAAAATAATGATATTTACACACTTTTCAATTATAAATACATTATTAATACTACTTATCATTTTTTATATTTTTTTTGCTATTACATTATATCATCTATCAAATAGCATATAAAGTCTTCTCAAATCATTTTTGTAATTTTAATTTAAGTCGAACAACAGCGTGACATCCGCCTGGACCACAATTATAAGCCATCAACATGCATAAATTTAGGAGTGGAATCCAACAACTAAACCTTTTTTCAGTGTACGTACCTGATAATTACGCTTTAAGGTGCTGATGAATGTTGGCCATAACATGGTGTACTAACCTACAAATATTTTTTATCTTTTACTTTTTGGATTTTTCATAAGTATTTTCTTTTAAAGACAATTTTATTTGAGATATAAACACTAAATATAAACACTTATTTTAATAAAGATACAAATTTTGATTCACTATATTGTAGGAGACTTAGTCTCTTTTGCTAGATCCAACTCTCATTGGTTACAAATATTTTTATAAATCTTCTTAATACTTTATAAAAAATATTAAATAAATACATTTAATATTTTAGAAACATAAAAAATTTAATATTTACCGTAGAAAAGAAATGGGAGAATTAATAAAAAACAATATTGTAGAAGAATTTAAAATTATTCAAAAAGAAGAAATAGATGAAAAGAAAAAATAAAAGAAGAGAGAGAAAATAACATGGTTCCGACTAAGGTGAACCATGCCATGGGTGGTGCATGATGAATCATTAAAATTGACTTGTAGTAGGTTATTTTAACCCATTAGAAGATATTTTCATATTTATTATTTAGTCACCAATAGTTAACATTTTTGAATTAACATTATTATTTGGTGCTGAATTGGTAAAGTGGTTATATGGATTTTACCTTGGTGGAGTTTTCAAGCTCAAGGGCATTGTTGAAAGATTGGAAGCACAACTATATATCATCCTCAAGAGACAAGAGTGAAGGAAAACTCTCTTCACCCAAAGTAGGATTGATCACAACCACAATCAGGTTCCCATCTACAAATAATATCCACACAATAAAAAAAAATTGATGATGCATCATCACTCAACACTCATCATAAACATGTTTTTGGTGATATTATTGTTGTCATACGTAAGACACCCAACTAACTAAATTAGCAAAAAGGAAATAGCTTTCTTACGAAAAACGAAAAGAAGAGAAGAGAAAACATTGAAAAGGTTAAAACCCATTACGAAACAATGAAGATTATGCTAATTTGATACAAATCTGACCGTAATGGCTTTCAAAAAAATTGAATGGCATGCTCACATAGAATGTAAGGCTACACAAGTTATCTTTAACATGAACCTTCCGCACATGATGCTCAGTGGCAATGGAAACATCATTGCACAAACGAAAAAGGAAAACTATTCATTGATGAATATGACAGATCTCATATATCTGAATTAAATTTCATCATATTTCTTTAAAACAATTAGACTTTAGAAATCACATACTATGAGTGCTCTTAAAGAGAAGACTTCAAAAGAAAATTAAGAAAACAACAAATGTTTACACAAATGTAGAGGATCTTTAAATCAACAATTCAAATTAGCATTCTCATTACAGTTGAGGCTTTTCATTAAACATATGAAAGACACAAACTTAAATATATTTATAATATCAAATTTCTAAATCACAGACGTTTTTTCACAAAAGCATTAGAAAATCCCCAAAAAATAAAAAATCCAATAGCCTTAAGACATACGTTTAATAATCAATAATTCAAAACTATACTTGATGATACAATAGTCAACCATTGAGAAAGGTTCAAAAGAACCTCCTGACCAAAAAACAAACTAAAACTTTAAATTAAAAAAAAAATCATCCTTGATTCTTAATCCATACTGGCCAAAACCAATTTCACTTGTACTTGAAATTGGGCACAAGAAGGGTATCAAAGCTCTCCAACACGCTTGTTAGGATTCGAAGGGTGGAGTATGCGGCAAATTTGGATTTAGTGTAGTTGGAGAGAGAATATGATAAGAATTTGTACCATTAAAATTTTTTTCATACATTAAAATGATAATAAAATATAAGCTAAAAATAATTTGGTCGTTTGGATCTTTACTGCAGGACCCTGCAGTCATATGCGGCATGGATCTTCATGAATTTGTAGAGTGATGAGCAAATATATGAAGGCCTCAATTGCTTTGTCCAAGAAGAACAAGCTTCGACTATGATAGTGAAGGCTAACTCAGGAGTAAGGTTATTAAAGCTCAAGTTTTAGGCTTAACAACAAAAAATTATTTATTATTAGTTTTTATAAAGTAAAAAGGACACATTTGTTTATAAAAAGGCCACATATGTTGGCAAAATACCCAACATATAGCTTTCTCATTTAAAGTAAAAAAAGTCTTTTTCGAAGTTTGCTTTAGGCCTCACTCAACGTTGAATCGGTCTTGATGGTAGTGGTGAAGATGATTATTGGCTAAGATCTGAAGCAACATGACAATGATGCCACAACATTGTCAGTGTGTTTGGTGGTGGGGAAAGACGTTGGAAAGGACCCAAAGAAGAGCATGTTTGATGCTTGTGATGTTGAGAAGTGTTGTTGTTTGAGAAGTTGAGATTTGGTAACCAAACCACGATTAGGCCGAAATCTAGTAGGAAGGAACAGGCTAGCTCGGTAACTCATTGACAGACTTATTGAATATGATGTCAGTGACGTCATCGATGAGGCCGAGGAGGACATCATCGAACGTGGTAAAGTAAGCAAAGGCGACAAGGCCTATGCATGGAGAGGAAGTCATCGGTGGCAACACCAACAAAGATGGAGTTTCAGGGGTCTTCCTTCCAGCGAAAGTGGACCATGGTGTAGTCCAAGGTGGAGAAGAGACTCTCCAACAACAAGACCTGCAATTCATTAAATATCCAATGACTACTTTGATATTAACATATTTTGATGCCAACAAGTAATGGATAAACAGATATAGTTGTCCATTAAAAAAATATTATATCCAATGGCCTATACTAATGGTGCAATGGTGCATTAACCAAAAGGTAGTTTACCCTAGAATTCACCAAATAACAAATGTAATAAGTGACATGATAGAAAAAAAGAGAATAAAATATAAAAAGAAAAGAGAAATACTAGTAATATATTTTCTAACATGCTCTTTTTAACATTCTATTATTAATTGAAATTTATTAAAAATTATAAAGTTTTATGAGTTTCATTTCTTATTTTATGAATTTCACTCATAACTTTGTAGTTTTGAATAAAATTTAGAATAAATTATGCTCACACTTTCTGTATTTTTTTTAGATTACGCTCGATATCCTTCTATTATTTGACATTACTTTGAGTACCATATTGTCAAGTAAAGTCTTTGCTTATTTGTGGTATGACAAAAATACTCCTTTTTTATGAGAAACTTCCGTAAGGGTTGAGATTCAATTTGGCTCTCCCCCGACCACCGCAGCGTGCGTTTCCTCTCCCACGCCATCATCCCCTATGGCCAAGGCAACATGCTCGTGCACGCCCTCCGCAGTCCCCACCTTCACCTACAACCTCAAAACCCTCGCTCCGTCAAATCCGTCGATGCCTTACTCTTCGCCTCCTAACTTCTTCGCCAAAAGCTACAAGCCTACAACATTGTCAATTTTGTTCTTCCAACATTTGTTCTTTCAACATTGCTTCACTTGAATCATGGAAATTGGAAATATTAGACCCTAAACCTGCATTCTCGGTGATGATTTAGTTTAGGTTCAAATAATGTATACGCCTATGTTTATGCACATGTTGATGACTTTCAGTTTTATAATTGGTTGATGTGTATTGGCAAGTCAGTGTTTTGGTTCTACCAACTGTTGCAATGGAAGCAGTGTTGGATACCGAGCAACAATAGATGATGGACGGAAGTTATTCCCAGACTATGCAAACTGATCAGAAAAGGGCTTGATTTCCATGCTCCGTTGTGGGGTCACCACTTCCTGCGATCGCATGGTTCATTCCTTGCGTTGGTCACATTGGCATTTGCAGAGAGGATGGAGTGATATTGGATTTTGCAGGGCCTAATTTTGTGTGAGTGGATGATTTTGCATTTGGAGCTGCTGGGAAGAGTTATATTTCAAATGAACTTCTTGATTTGTCCAAGTTGTTAGCCCATTGGTTTTCTGCTCACCTATTGCTTCTCTAATGTTGTTTAAAATAATGCAACACTGTCAAAAAAATTGGCAACCTGATTACCTTATTCTTCTGCACTTCTACCATATTAGATCCACCTCCTAAAATTGAGATTCCTAGATCGTATAGGAGGAGGAGTATTTTTAGCTGAAGGCCTTGATCTTCTCAAGGGTGTCTTGAATGGTAGATGAATAAAACTTGACTGATTTGTACAGATTATTGAGTTGGGTATTCTTCAGTGGGGATACACATGCGGGAAGTGATACAAATACACAACATAATAGCAAACTTTCATTGTCCACTGAAAAGAGCTATTGCAAATTTGTTAGGAACATTCACTTTGTTTTCTAATTGTTTTTGACCTGTCTTTACCTTAGGTAGAAATAAATAAATAAAGTAAGTGGCACTTACGCATTTCTCATATCAAAGGAAAAATAGATTAACACTTATAAAGCTATAATATGATATTCACTCAGCTGTACAACAACTCATAGTTGGAATGCAATGAATCTGTTAAGAAGACGAATAAGATAATTAGGAAGGATTAATTGCGTTAAATAAATACAATATTTAAGAAAACCATAAACATTCAAAAGTACATCCCAAATTGCGTTAGAGGTGATTATTGAGAATTACAAATGCTTGATCTATTAATCTTTAGGCTGGGAGGGTTGTTAAGACGCTTAATGCTTTAAAAGGCAATTGTTATTTACATTTCTCCTAATTACTAAACATATTACCCCCCACCCTTTTTATAATAACCAACCAAAAAATAAACACCCCTCGTTCATAAAGCTTCAGCATTCTAGATAAAGCCTTGGGTCTGCATGGTAAAGGGAAAGTGTAAGAAAAAGTAGGTCAAGAAATCCTACTAGGACGGGGGAAAGAAAAGCAAGACGAATGGAGTGAAGGAAAGAGAAAAAGACCGAGAAGCAGTGTTGAGAGAAAGCTCGTCTTTGATCCATTGAAGCTGCAACGAAGATGCTGCAATTTTTTTTGTTCCCTGGAGCTGCAGCAAGACATCTACAATTAAAGGAAGCGATGGGGGCAATTTTGGAAGGAAAAATCATTAAATTCTCACGTGCAAGTCACATGCCAGCTTCTGTTAACGATGTTTGAGGGAGAAGGGTACACGGTGTTATATGCGTAAAACAATTGGGGGTGTTTTATAGGTAGAAATAATGGAGGGGTATCCGACGCAATTTGAAAAAAATACAGGGAGTAGAAGTATAATTTATTCTAAAATTTAACTAGTAATAGAGAATTTGTTATAAGGAATGTGTTAGAGTGTATGTTGTTAGCATTTCTCTTCTCTTATATCCATATACCTTAGTTTATCTTCCAGTTTCCTTTCATTTTATTTTCTTCTTAATAAATATTAGTAGCATATTTTCTAACACATTATCTTAAACACAATCTTTATTATTAACTGAAATTTATTAAAAATTATAAATTTGTGTGAGTCTTACTTATTATTTAATGAGTCCACTCTTATAATTTTGTAGTTTCTAAAAAATTTTAACTACTGGTATGTGTTAAAAAAATTGAAAAATTATATATTTCTCACTATAAACATCCACCCGGCATCCACATACCCAACATGGTTAACCACTTTGAAGGCTTAATCACCATTAGACATTCACCAACCTAATGACATTATTAACCATTTGTAGGGCATATTTAACCACTAGTGCTAGAAGTAAAAATCGATAATTGTATACAATCATATTCATTTACTCTTAACCACTTGTGAGACAAAGTTAATTACCATTACCATTACCATTTAATTAACCTCATCGCAATATTAATCACTTATGAGACATATTTAACCATTAGTACTATGATTATATATTGATAATTATCTACACACATTCATTTATTTTTAACTATTTGTTAGACAAAGTTAACTATTATTAGATATTTTAATAATCTCATGACTATTAACTACTTGTGAGATATATTTAGCCATTAGTGTCACAAATATATATATCAATAATTATATACAATCATATTTATTTACTCTTAAGTAATATTTGTAAGATAAAGTTAAGTAGTCAACCATACTTAAAGATGTAAAATAATCACGTATAATGGGGTAATGAGTGGACGCTAAGTGAAAAATCCCTGCAATACAAATATCATTTCTCAAAATAAAAATAAAAATGTGTTAAATATTCTCTTAGGGTATGTTTAGTTTAGGAAAGAAAGTGAAAAGAAAAGAAAAAGCAAGAAAAAAGAGTAAAAATAAGATTATTTTAGATTATTTGGTAGAAGTAAAAATGAAAAAAAAAATGTAAAAATTTTCTTTTTTCTTATTTGTTTGTATAGAAAATATGAAAAAAGAAAAATTTATATGTATAATAACATAAATATTTCTAATTAAAAAATGTAAAATAAGAATAATTTGGTATTTTTATTTATAAAAGTAGCTTTCTTTACATTCCGCTCAATATGAATGGATTGTAAAAAGTGTGGACCACTTGCTGTTTCAATCATTCTTCTCACCTGTTAGAGCACCAAACAGAGGAAGGAACGGATTTTGTACGGTTTTCTTTCCTTTTTATCCATTCTCCTATCTTTCTTTCGTTCCAAACGGAGTAACTAGTGTCACTCCTCGTGAATGTAAACAGAAGTTCTTGTCCTTAGTTAATTTGTGTCTCATCGCTTTCTCTCGGTTCATGCGTGAGCAGTAAGCACTATCAAGATTATTGTCAGATTACTGTTTTTTTTTGTCCCCTTTTTCTTCTTAAAAAATTAGGCCCAAACTCCGTGGTCTGCTTTGATCTTAAGAAACCCCAACGAGCTAAAACTCGAAAAATGGAGGGGGATCTACAACAGAAGTTGCTGAGCAGAGAGAAAATAGAAGAAGAAGAGGGAATTATCATTGGCGAAGAGGGTGTGGAGAGAGAGCAAGGTGATGTGGATAGTGGCAGCACCAGCCATATTCACTAGGTTCTCCACGTTTGGTATCAACGTTATTTGCCAAGCGTTTGTTGGTCATATTGGTTCAAGGGAACTCACTGCTTTTGCTCTTGTGTTCACTGTCCTCGTACGCTTTGTCAATGGTATTCTGGTATGTTCTTGCTCACAAATTTTAATCTTTAACAGGATTAACATTTGTCGGTGTTTTTTTTTTTCTTTTGGTGTCGAACAAAAGAAAATATCAATGAAATTTTGCTTTATAAAAAATTAATGTATCAGTTTCTACAAGTTTTGGCTAGAACTATCAAAATAATTCCAGTCCAATGGACTAGTCCATTTAGCCTGCAAAAAGGATGGGACTAGGCTAAAAAAAATACAATTCAGAAGTCCGGGTCGGGCTAGCCCGATATATAATAAAAAATATTAATATATTTTAAAAAAGGTCATATACATTTGTAAAAAGGAAAAATTAACATGGATATTTCATTTCGTAAATAAAATTTTCTTAAAAATATATTTTTAATGAAACTATTAAGTAATTATGTCAATTATATATGAATAAAAATATTTATTTATATTAAATAATATGTAGAATTTAATTTTAAATATTTAATATAATTTAAATAATTTAATTTTATATAATTTTTAGCCAAAAAATAATAATTAAAATAGATAACAATATTAATTGGTGTACAAAAAAATTCAGGCCAATTTGGCTCGGTAGCACGCATAGGATTGGCCATAAAAACATAGGCCCGAACACAAATCGGCCCGGCCCATTAACAAACAATGGCCCGGGCGGGCCCGAGCATGCTTGCCTGCCATTTTTGACAACTTTAGTTTTGCCCTTTTGTGGTTGAATTTGAAAATTTCATTCTATTTTTTTTTGGGTAAATATTTTTGATTTCTCTAAATATTTTAAAATTTAATTTTAGTCCTTATAAAAATTTAATATATTTTTAGTTTTCATAAAAATTCGGTTGCTTTTGGTTTTGAGCATAAAATACATACTTTTAAATACTTCTAATTACTTAAAATTTATTAAATATTTTTAGATATAATAAATATTAACTATTTTATTTTTAAATAAAAAATATTTTTTATTCACTTAAGTTATACACTTGATCTCTTACCCTAAAAATAGCTGCATGCACAGCAACACTAACTATGAGAAATTCATCAATCTACATGTAATGTGTAAACAATAATAGTCGTATACCATAGTCAGTAAGGAGGCATAGAATACATATGATGAACTACAACAATTGTCAAAAACCTAGCATAACTAGGTTAATAAATAATTAAGTATGTCATGACGTTGTTAGGATCTCATATAGACCTTTATGACCCTAATAAATTTTGTCTATGAGAGAAATAAAAATAACTTATTTTATTTAAAATAGGAATTTAAAAATCATATTATAATTTATTTATGTTAAAAAATGGTATAAAATATTAGTTTTAAAATAATAAATAATTATATTTTTTATTAATTGTGTTATAATTACTAATACTCTTACATTTTTTTTAGGATATACTCTTACACTTTACCTTAACATTTTATATCTATTTATAGTTAAATTAATTTCTCATTATAAGTATCCATTTGTCTTATGTTTCATTACTTTTTTTTCTTAATAATATCTTCTCCAGTAAATTTAAAAAATATAATTTAACATATTTATATTTTTAATTATTTTTAATTTGATTTTACCATACAACACTTGAGTGATATACTAGTTTTATGATTAAAATAAAGTAATCTTATATAATCTTAATATCCTTTTTAATTTAAAAAAAAAAACTTATCAATTTTTTCCTAATGTTACAACTTCAAAAAAGTAACAACAATATAAATGTAATTTACTTGGAATACATAAAATCTTTTGATACTATCATTTAATCATGAATTATCATATAATTAAAAATTATTCATTTTTATAATAATTATTTTAAAATCATATCTAATGTAATTTTTAATTAATTAATAATATAAAAATCTTTATACTGAAAACGTATCAAAGTTAAATTCATATAAATGACTCATAGATGATAATAAATATTGTTGTCACTAATTATCAATTTTTATACATACTTATATGTACATATATACTAATTATTAACTTCTATATGCATATAACACACGGAGAAGACAGCAAATAAGTGAGATAGAGAACTGGATTAACCTACTCGTTAAGGCCAACACAGGTTGGCCGAATCTAATTGAAAAACATTGAACTTGTTTGTTACTTATTAAAAAAGTAATAATTCTGATGTAAAATAATCTAGTGATTATTTTTTTAAATTTTAAAAAAATAGAAGCTAAATTATGCTTATTATAACTATAAAAATCACTTTTCTTTTAAAAAAATAGTTAATTTTTATGATAAGTTATTCAAAGTAGTTTTAATTTAAAATCACTTTTCTTTTAAAAAGTAGTTAATTTTTATGATAAGTTATTCAAAGTAGTTTTTAATTAGATTTTAAATTCTTTTTCTGATCATTTTAAAAGTTGAAACAAACACATGGAAAACATTTAAAAGTGATTATTTTTTCAAAAAATATATATGAAAAATGCTGTAATAAGTGGACCCAAATTCCATTTCTTGACTCTTTTTTTTATTTGTTTAAATCTTGAGGTTAACCCGCTAGCGTTAACCTAGCAATTTCAATAATTTCCATAAGATTCTAGGTTCAAATCTTAGTGTTGTTATTATGCACATGTACAAAAAATATCTATTGGGATTGATGTTCGAGGTCTTTGGTTCAAACTCCACTTATAGTAGTGATTTTATCCAATAGTCAATATTGGCTTATAAGAAATCAAAAGCATCCAAGATTAACTAAATTAAAAAGTTGAAGCTTGTGAACATCTTCTATCACTATATTCAAAATTACGTTACTTTTGTTGATGAGATGAGTGTAGCTTTCGTTATATATGTATATATACTTCACCTACACCTGGATATTGGCTACCATTACAATTTATTCAATGAAAAAGTATTGGCACGGTATTTCAATAGCAACTACAAGAGAATAACACAAATTATTTGTGTCGGTCAACTGAGAATTGTAGTTAGGAATGTCCAGTGCGTTGACAACACTTTGTGGACAAGCATACGGTGCAAAAGAATATGGCATGATGGGAGTGCATCTCAAAGATCATGGGTAGTTTTATTCTTGACTGCACTCTGTCTTCTTCCCCTGTTTATCTTCACAAGCCTAATTTTGGCACTCTTAGGCCAAGAAGAAAGCATAGCAGAAGTGGCAGGAACAATATCTCTTTGGTCAATTCCTATCTTATTTGCTTACATTGTCTCATTCAATTGCCAAACATTCCTGCAATCTCAAAGCAAGAATGTTGTTATTGCATTCCTGGCAGCTTTCTCAATAATTATTCATCTGTTCCTCTCTTGGCTGTTCACAATAAATTTCAAGTTTGGGATTCCTGGTGCAATGATTTCAACAATTTTGGCATACTGGATTCCCAATATTGGTCAACTAACACTTATTACATGTGGTTGGTGTCCTGAAACATGGAAAGGTTTCTCATTTTTAGCATTCCGAGATCTTTGGCCTGTTGTCAAGCTTTCCCTTTCATCTGGTGTCATGTTGTGCTGAGCTTTCTTCTGTAAACGGGTTAAGCTCTTTAGAAATGCAACGATTGCTGAATAAATTTGGATTTGCTTTAAATAACTTGAAATTGTTGTATATTTTACAGTCTTGAGCTCTGGTACAACACAGTATTGGTTCTTTTGACTGGTTACATGAAAAATGCGGAGGTTGAAATTGATGCTCTATCTATATGGTAATCCTTTACACTGTAACATATCTATGTCGAAATTCTATTTTATGTTGTTGGTTGTATTGGTCAGACATATTGTAGACTCTTCTCTCTTGGCCTGCTTTAGATTAAATTTTTCTCATTTACAGTCTTAACATCAACGGATGGGAAATGATGATATCATTTGGTTTCATGGCTGCAGCAAGGTAATGACATCCTTTCCCTTTCTATTGTTGTAGTAGTTGTTTTTGTCATCATCTACAAAATAGCAGTTATATATCAATCAGCGTTTCTTGTGAGAATTAGTTTCTTATGTGAGACTAAGAAGGATAAATATTTGTCATATAACCTATACATGAATGGTCAAGATTTAAAGTTATATGATCATATAAAAGTCATGTGACTATTTAAAAAATTTACATAATTTTATTTATTTTAATTTTTATCATTCATGACAAGATCAAATAATCAATATTTATTATTCTCATTATCACATAAAAAAATGGCTTAAATATATTTTTTGTCCTAGAAAATATCACCATTTTTTATGTTGGTCCTTATTAAATTTTATTAATTTAGTCCCCAATATTTTAAAAATAGTGTGTTTTTAGTCCCTTAAAATTCCCTTTTTAGGGAGTAAAAAAATAATTTTTGTAAAGGAAATAAAAATGAATAAAAATTTAATAAGGACTAAAATCATAAATGGTGATATTTTTAGGGACTATAAACATATCTTAGGCAAAAAAATTCTCAATATATATATATATATATATATATATATGTTATTAAATTATAATTTTTCATTTGTTGTATGTTTATTGTGGAATATTAACTTTATCCTTCTTAATTTGCAGTGTTAGAGTGATATATATATATATATATATGAGATTTGTTAACGTATACACACTTATTTATTAGTTAAAGTATATTAATGTATTTTAAAATACATCATAGTATAGCTTGTTAACGTATTCTAACTAAAAAGCAAGTGTATGTACGTTAGCAAACTCTACAAGTATTTTCTATCGTACACACACTTATTTTTTAGTTGGAGTACATTAACAAATTATAACTACAATATATTTTAAAATACACTTACGGTGTGATTTGCTAATGTACTCCAACTAAAAACAAGTATGTATACATTAGCAAATTCCTATATATATATATAATTTTTCATTTGTTGTATGTTTAATGTGGAATATTAACACTTATCCTTCTTAATTTGCAGTGTTAGAGTGGCAAATGAACTTGGAAAAGGAAGCTCCAAAGCTGCAAAGTTCTCTATAGTTGTGGCAGTACTTACATCTTTTTCGATTGGGTTCATCTTATTTCTATTTTTCTTATTTTTTAGAGAAAGACTTGCTTATGTGTTTACTTCAAACAAAGATGTGGCCATTGCTGTTGGGGATTTGTCACCTTTGTTGGCAGTTTCTTTGTTACTAAATAGTGTTCAACCGGTACTCTCGGGTATGCTTTATAACTTCTGTTGTCTTGGTTTAAAGAATTTGTTTAATATTTGAATCCTATTATTTTTACATGACAAAGCCCAAATTAATTTGTGAATTGGGAGCTGTATATATGTGTGTGTCAAAGAGTCTGAAAGGCATGAAATTATATATTTTCGACAGGGGTTGCTGTTGGAGCAGGGTGGCAGAGCATTGTAACATATGTGAACATAGGGTGTTATTACATCATAGGTATTCCAGTAGGAGTATTACTTGGTAACTATATGCATTTGCAAGTCAAGGTAGGCTTTTACGGTATTCTTTCCTCATTTTCAAATTGCACTTGATTCCTATTTCATCCGTTTGGCAAACTTTTTCTTCTGTAGGGTATTTGGATTGGAATGATGTTTGGGACACTAATTCAAACTATAGTCCTAGCTATAATCACCTACAAAACTAATTGGGATGAGCAGGTATATGATTCATTTTCCTCTCATTGCTTCTTAGTTACTAGATTCCCTTTAATGCAAGTTATAATTAGATATAAAACTTGATGATATCATTGTGTCACTGTGCAGGTAACTATAGCTCGTAATCGTATTAGTAAGTGGTCTAAGGTGGACCTTGATCATGAAACAATTACATCAGATAATTAGTTTCAGACATCTATCCATATCTTGTCATTATTTGTTTCGCCGGTGTTATACAGCCAAGAGATTGCTTGATAGTTATTTTATGATTATTTGTTAATCTTTATTGGAGAACATATTTTTACCTTTTTTTTATTCCACTGAAGATACAAGTTTATTTATCGGGTATATACCAATTGGCAAGTCTTCGCTCACTGCAAATAATGTACAGAATGGGCCGCTAGGCACAAAACCGAGGTTATTATTTTGAATAATTTTGCTTGGCTCAATATAAAGCCTTTTCACTCAGGGACATTGTGACAATTTCAAGGAGAAATACTTGCATTTGTTATTATGATTATCATTTAACATAAATTATTTAATATAAATTGGTAATGTGTTAGTTGTTAATGATTTAGTCTGTTGAATTTAATAAACAGGATTTATAATAATATTTCTCCCCTTGATCATTTCCTTGCTCGATCCCTAAATGGAAAGTAAGTTATGAGAAGAGTCTAATAAGCTACTAGGAGGATTGTCAGTTTGTCACAGGTTGTGAACCCGGCCTTGCTCTCTGGGTGTATTTTCGTTTTGAGGAATACTAGTAACATTATCTCAAATGCTCTTTTTTTAACATTTTTTTAACTAATGGTTAGAATTTATTGAAAATTACAAATTTTGATAAGTCTCACTTCTAAATTAGGAGAGATATTCATTAAATGAAAAATAATACACACCAAAATTTATAAATTTTAATAAATTTTAACCAATAATAAAAAAAGTGTAAAAAGATAGTATTTTAGAGAGTATTGTTAGTATTTTTCTTTTAGGTTTATATTTCTGCTTTCTCATGTTAGTTTCGGGAGTAGTGCCCACACCCAAACTACTCCCCTCTACACCGTAAATTAATTATGAATCGAAAAATTTAATATTTCTCAAGATAACGAATGATATGAATAAACACTACAAAATAAATTATATATACTAAAATAAATTATCAAAATTAATTATCTTTATTAATATAATCTTTATATAACAAAACTGACTTTTTAATATAGACATTATGATATACGCTAATAGAATAGTGAATGAACTGAACTCTGTACATTACTTTCCTATATCAACTAATATATATATAATTACCAGTAGACAATTCTATGTATTGGTATATAAATTTGGATATACTATCAGTGTACCATACCATTAACTTAAACCCAAAATATTTAAAACATCAAATTAGATTTGGATAAAACATCATTTTTAGGTGAGAATGAAAATGATTAATCTTAACCGTTAAATTAAAATAGGAGGTCTAAATTAAAATATTTAAGAATTTAAATTTAAACCTCATGTAACCATTAAATCTCTAAAAGATTTACCAAATAAAAATCAAATATTTAATGTTCTAAAATATCTTAATTATCACGTCACTTTTTTTTAAGATTGTTGTTAACCTATCACCATCACTCTTCTTCAAGATTGTCGTTAACCTATCACCATCACTACCATGACCACTGTCGCCATCATCGTTATGACTATCGCTGCCATCACCGTCACCGCCGCCACCTGGCGATGGCAGTGACGATCATGATGGCAATGGCAACAACAATCATGGTGGCGGCTGCGATGGTGGTTATGGCAGTGGTGGTGATGTGTTAACACCATCACCATTGCTGTCATCGCTATCACTGTCATCAATCATGGTGGTGATGGCGGTGGCAACGACAGTCATAATAGTGGTGGCGATGATGGTCATGGTGGTAGTGGCGGTAGTGGGGGTGGCGGTCATCGCGATGGTGGCAGTGGTGGCGATGACAATAATGGTGGTGGCAATCATGGTGGTGATGGTGATAGGTTAACGACAATCTTAAAGAAGAGTGACATGATAATTGAAATATTTTAGGACATGATAATCGATATCTTTTAGAGATTTAATTTTTGTTTGACTTTTAGAGATTTGATAGTTACATAATGTTTTAATTTGAATTCTTAAAATTTTAATTTAAGCCTTTCATTTTAATTTAACGGTTGAGATTAGTCATTCTCATTCTTACCTAAGAAAGTCATTCTCATATGATAAACCCCTTATATATATATATATATAAGGGGTTTATCATATGAGAATGACTTTCTTAGGTAAGAATGAGAATGACACATCTCAACCCTTGGATTAAATTAGACGGTTAGGATTAAAACACACAATCTCTATGTCACTTAAACCCTTCACGTGACCTTATTCTTCTCAAAATCCTGTTCACGTTACTTTTCTTGAAGCACCACAACAAGAGAACTCAAGAGACTCACATTAACAGAGATCACTCTCATACGAAGGTTTTGGAGAATTGGTTGCAAAAGCCTTCCTCTAATCCTTCAAATTGTGTTTCGTAAGTGTCTCTCAAATTTTCGAATCTATTTTAATCTTTTTCTTTTCAGATTTCTTGTGTGTGTAGGATACCCATGCTGTGTTCTTTTCTTGGTTTGACGGGAGGCACGTTATTTTCTTTTTCTTAGGTTAGAGATAGGCACAACATTTTGTTTCCTCTATTCGTATTTTTATCTTTTAATGCAATTGAATCACATAAGGTATCAATTCTCCTCGCATGATTATGATCAATAAACTACAGGGATGATTATGTCTACTCTGTTCTTCTTTTTATCTTTTCTTGCAATTGAATGGTGTAAAGTAACTAACGTTGAATGTATAGCCATAAATTAGAATTAAATTTCAGTTTTTTTTTTATATTAGCAATCTTATGATTTTTCTTTCCTGTTTTTATTCCTTTTACAGCACTTAATTAGATTATAGGAACCTTTCAAAATTGTGAAGGCTAGGATCCCCTAGCAGCTACAGATGTATACAACCAACCTCCTTCAATTTTCTCCTCACTCTTGCATGAAGTCTCGAACACCCTTATCCATATCAAGTCCATCCACGCACAGATTATTAAGAATTCGGTATCTGCTGAAAACTTTCTGCCTACAAAACTCATTAGGGCCTATTCTAATTTGGGTTTTCTTAGTCACACCTACAAGGTGTTTGATCAATTTTCTCTTCTGGAAACCACTATTTGCAATGCCTAATGACTGGGTTCGTGAAAAACCAGCAACACATGGAGGTTCCCAAGTTGTTCAAAATGATGGTGTCTTGTGATATAGAAATTGATAGTTACTCTTGTATGTTTGCTATTAAGGCATGCTCCAGCTTGTTGGATAATGAGATTGGTATGGAAATTGTTGATACAACTATTGGAAAGGGGATTCATTTGTATCCCTTTGTTGGTTTATTTTTTGGTGTAAGTGTGGTTATCTTGATGATGCGTGAAAAGTCTTTGATGGGATGCTTGAAAATGTTGCTGCCTGAAAATGATGTTATGTGTTGGGGTGAGATGCGTGACCTTAGTCAACCCATGTAACAAGCTCTACTTAAATACGTACTTATTGAAGCTACTTATCCTATTTAAGCTCTAGACTCATCCTCCTACTTATCCTATTTTGTCTCTTTTAATTAATGGTACATTAGGTGTAAATTATTTGGATATAGTTATAGCCTCATTGGGGTTTTCATTCAACTGCAGGCAATGCAAGTGGTCTCTTGTTGAAACTTCCTTTCAATACCATATTTGACTATTATGTTCCTTGGTAGGACATGGTATAAAACTATAAATAGGATATCTTAGTTCTTCATTCCATAAAAGTTTTAATGCCATATTGACTTTAATCTTGGTTTAAATGATTGTGTAATTGGCTGAGGACAAGAATTTATCACTCTGTAGAATTTTTTGCTGCTCCTTGCATCAAATATATTTAGAGAATTTGCCTGTAGCTTCATGTGTAAACAACAAAACATAAGGAATGTCATAAAGAATTTGCTTCATTTTCCTATGAATTTTTAAAATATAAAATATATCTATATTATATTCTGATTAAGATCACATCTGAGCTGTTACTCATTAACGCTGTAGTGATTGTTTTTGCATTAAATATTTCTTGTGATATGCCCCTTATATAATCTAAGTCAATCCATTTAATAAAGGAGAATAGAGATGTGGCAAGTTTTTTGAAACTAAAGACAAGGCAACTGGGGAAGGAGAAAAAGACAAGAAGGATCCAGAGCAAGCAAAGCTGAAGGCTGGTTGGTCTTGATTCTGTTATATTCAAAGAGAAACCAAATGTCAGACAGGCCATAAGAGTGCCAAACAATCTTGCTGGTTCGTTGGTTGTGAGTAAACAAAGTCTACATATACATCTTTTCATCAGTACAAATTGTTGGCTTGTTTCTCCCAACTTATGCTCTTCATTCCTCAACTAGAAGCACTGCTACTCCAACCCTAATTGAGATGATGCCCTCTGTTACTATTACTCTAGCTTTGGAAATTGTGAACACCTCTTGATTGCAGTGTATGTTAGCAGCAGCTACATGGTATATGATTGGAGTGACAACTATAGAACTTTTGACAATAGCTGGAAATAAAAATACAAAGAAGTGCGTAGGTCAAGAAATGACTCTGTAACATTTTAGTTCCTTTTTATTTATGATTACATTGTAAAAGCTAGCTGCTTTTTATTTAAGATTACATTGTAAAAGCTAACTGTAATTTATATACTTGTAATAAAAAATTAGTAGCAAATACTATTGGACAGAAATATAGTTACCTTGTAACAAGCAATTGTAATTTTATATGAATTTTTCGTTTGAGGCATTTCACAATCTTGTTTATTCTCAAGATTTACTTTCAACATAAAAGCAGGTCAATTTAATCAATATGATCTATAATTATACTAGAAAAAAAATCTGAATTGATAATCCAAATACTAATGACTCTTTTGAACAAAGTTTCCATCTCTCACCAACCAATTGGTAACTACATAATACTAAATATGAAATGATAAAAGCTTTAACAAAATCACATATGATATTTATTTTTTTGATAGAAATGGAAATGCAAAGGTATCACAAAAGATTGTCTAAAGCATCATTTACAAGGCCTTCAAGCTTTTGCTAATGCTCATGCATGCATAAAATTCTTATGTCATACTTTCCAACAATTGGCAGGCCCTGCAAGACATCATTAAGTAGAAATTTTTAAAAAATGGACTTCTTAATGCTGAAATGGAAGAAAAAAAAAAGGAGAAGCATGCAAACATTTAACAAAAATAGTGGACATAGAAACAATAAGGTTTCTTACCAAAAATTAGGAAGAGGATTTTGTTGGACAGTTACGACTATCATGATGTGCATATTGATTACAAGACTTACAAAGTCTTGTTCTCTTTTGTTGTTGTTCCATTGCCTTCTCCTTTCCCCCTTTGATCCGTTTTCCACATCCTTTAGTATTTGAATGTTGAAGAGGAAGAATATTAACTTCTTTTGGAACTTTGGAGCCAATAAAAGACTCTAATTCATCTACCTTGCTCAATCTAGCTTTACCTTTCATCTTACTCAATTTCAATTCAATACCAGAAGCTTCATTTATGATTAGGAGTAGTTTCTCTTTACATGTACCAGCCATATGCATGCATTTATACAATTGTGCCCATGCATCAGAAATTAACTTGCTTTCACTTTCCAATTTGGAACATGCCTCCAATACATTGCCATCATAATCAAAAATTGGAGTACTAGTCGCCAATTTGGTCCATCTATTAACAATGTAATACCTTGGGATTTCATTCAAGCCTTTACCCTTTAATACAAAAAGGATATGTCGACATGGCATGCCTTTAGATTCAAACATTTTACAAAAACAATGTGCAATGTGATTGGAAGAATTATAAATAACTTCCCTAACTTTACTATCCTTACTGCCATTAACCATATTATGCTCAAGTATAAAAAATGATGATTGCCCATTGTCCTCTTTTGTTCCTTCAACCCCACAATCCACACATGCACTCCATAACTCACCTTGAAATATGTAAAAATTTTCATGAGTGTAAACTTCTCTACCATGTTTCTCCATATCCTTATGCAACCTTAATTCGGGCATAGTATTAAGTGTATCATTATCTGCAAGTATTTCCTTGTGCCTTTGCGATTCTATTGCAGAATCAAATCTCATCCAAAATTCTACCAAACTAAGATTCTTATTCAAGTAATTACCAAAGAATGAATTTTGGCTCTCAGATCTAGAGGTTGTTCTCAAAATTCCACCCAAAAACATATCTTTGAAATAAGCAGGTATCCACATACTTCGCATATCATACATCTGTGAAAGCCAACCATTTTCTTCTAACTTAAAATCACTAATAATAGTTTTCCATGTCAATTCAAATTCTTCAGGAGACTCTAAATTCCAAACACATGACTTAAAACGATTATTAAAATCAGTATTGGCATTTAAGGAAACACCCACTTTCTCTGAAAGCTTTTTAAGAATGTGCCACATGCAAAATCTATGAGAAGAACCTGTAAAAACCTTCTCTGTTGCGATCTTCATAGCTAGGTCTTGATCTGTTATGATCACAATAGGCTTATGACCTCCCATGGCTTTCAAAAATGTTTCGAACAACCACTCAAATGATTCAATTTTTTCATCTGCTAAGAAGACAACCCCAAAAGTTATACTTTGTCAATGATGATTTATGCCTATGAATGGTGCAAAAACCATACAATACTTGTTTGTATTGTATGTGGTATCAAATGAAATCACATCTCCAAACAGAAAGTAGTTTTTTCGACAAAGGTCGTCTGCCCAAAACACATATTTTAACCTCCCTTCATCATCAACTTGATAGTCATAGTAAAATGAATGATTCATCTCATGTTTTCTCCTAAAATTATCAAGAAACATATAAGCATCAGAGTCTTTGATCAACTCTTTCAAGTCCCTAGAATAATTTTGGAGATCCCTTTTTGTGCATCCTATATTGTCATAACTCCCAACTTGTTCTTTCAATAACTGATAAACTTTTGAAGGCCCTACATTAGCTCTATTATAGCTAAGTAATAAATTCTTGTGAACATTGTTTACGCTTCTAACAGATCTTAAGAATTGTTTTTTTCTAGGTGTGGCTAAGGCATGTGTGTGACCTTCGTGAAATCGAACAACTTCATATTTTCCTTTTGTTGTCCTCTTAAAAACAATCCTTGCATTACACCCTTCCCTCGTTACTTTTTTTCGCCTGGTTTTAGGCAATTTTTTTTCATCAATTAGCAACTCATTTATGGCTAGTTTGCTCTCCATTTTGAAGCCTTCTTTTGAGCAAAGAAAATATTTCCACCTTATTTCCCCCTTTTTTTTCTTTTTTTCAGTTGAATTGCGTACACTAAAACCAGTGGCATATGCATACCTTTTATAAAGCTCCCCGCCTTCTTCTAAAGTATCAAATACCTTGCCAACTACAGGTTTGAGTTCTTCATCACACTCGAGAACCCATTCCTCTAATGTGTTCACTGGATCATTTAAGCCTTCCAATGGAGTAGTTGAGTTGACGTCATTACCACTTATCTCCATGGAAATAGAATCGCATTAACCAGCACCACTACTTGTATTGTATCCACAATTTTGAAAGGTTCCCACAATCTGATTGAGTGTTGTAAAAGGAATAAGAACAAGAAAGAAAAATCATAAGATTGCTAATGTAAAAAAAACTGAAATTTAATTCTAATTTATGGCTATACATTCAACGTTAGTTACTTTACACCATTCAATTGCAATAAAAGATAAAAAGAAGAACAGAGTAGACATAATCATCCCTGCAGTTTATTGATCATAATCATGCGCAGGAGAATTGATACCTTATGTGATTCAATTGCATTAAAAGATAAAAATACGAATAGAGGAAACAAAATGTTGTGCCTATCTCTAACCCAAGAAAAAGAAAATAACATGCCTCCCTTCAAACCAAAAACAGAAAATAGTGTGGGTATCCTGCACACATAAGAAATCTGAAAAGAAAAAGATTAAAATAGATTCGAAAATTTGAGAGACACTTACGAAACACAATTTGAAGGATTAGAGGAAGGCTTTCGCAACCAATTCTCCAAAACCTTTGTACGAGAGTGGTCTCTGTTAATGTGAGTCTCTTGAGTTCTCTTGTTGTGGTGCTTCAAGAAAAGTAACGTGAACAGGATTTTGAGAAGAATAAGGTCACGTGAGGGTTTAAGTGACATAGAGATTGTGTGTTTTAATCCTAACCATCTAATTTCATCCAAGGGTTGAGATGTGTCATTCTCATTCTCACCTAAAAAAGGCATTCTCATATCATACACCCCCTATATATACATATACATATTTGGGATTTGCTAATTTACTCCTACTAATTTTTTAAGGAGTAAGTTAGTAGCAATCAACACCTTTTTTTATGAACCAAAAACTCCCTTTTTATTATAAAAATAATTTAAAGTGAAGAATGTAGTGTCTTTCTCCCTTCAGCCAAATTGTCTCATAAAACTTCCAAAAGCACTAAACCCCAAAACCATTGTTGCCTTCGCAAAACCCCCTTCACAAGTTCCTACCTCTTTTAAATTTATCTAACAGCCTGTTTGGATCAGCTTCAAAAACGCACGTAAGAGCAACTTTTCACGTCAAATAATGGGAAAACGTAGAAGCTACTTTATGTAGCTTTGAGTTTAACGTGAGTCTAATGCTTGAGAAGGTGGAACCAAACATACACTAACTAATATGCGTAACTGCCATGTCTTTTCGAGCATCATCGCTTCAATGCCTCATGAGGAGCGCCACTACAATGCCCTCTGCTCCACCAAGCGACATCTCAATTGTGTCCCTATCATGCCTTCTGAGGAGCACCGCTACCATGCTTTGTTTGTAAAGCACTATGTACAAAATGATTGGGAACGAGAGAAACAAAACAAGATAAAAAATAAGAATTTAAAGAACCAACTTTTTATAAACCATAATTAAGTATATTATAGTTACACGTTCTTCCATATTTTAATCTCAAACTAGGTAATATTCATTCGAGTTAGTCTTTCAAACAAGGAAAAATATAACTTTATCTGACTCAAGAAAAAGGATAACTTTATTTGAACCTATTTCATTAGCCAAAAATATCCAAATTAATCATTTCTTCAAATATAAAAGTGTTTCACTACCTATCTTCGATAGCTTAGCAGATTAACGACTATCAGATAAAGGAAATAGCAGTTTTATCCTTATAGGTTTGTTGATGCTGGAAGTTGGCTTTTCTATTTTGTCCATTTTTGTAACTGATCAATTGCTTAAACTTTCAATTTATGTATCATTATGTTCAGATGTATATAATTGTTAGAATTTCAAACAGCATCCTACCATAACCATTCCATTATTCCACATGCACCATGGAAGCAACCTGTGACTGCAACAATCTTTCGTGCTCTGCAGATGACTTAAAAAGAAATTGGCAAAAAAGTTACGCTTCTGATGCCAAGAAAGCTCGCGGCGCGGCACGGAGAACAAAAATAGGAATTAGGGGAATGAAAAAGACACTAAAATAAAAATACATAATTATATATCCTTCACTTACATTATTTTTAAAAGGAAGAAGTGGGTTTTTTTTGTCCAAAAAAAAGGTGTTGGCCGCTGACTTACTCCTTAAAAACTAATGGAAGTAAATTTGCGCGCGCCCCCGCCCCCTATATATATATATATTTGATCACTTTCAAATATGATTTAAAACCCACTATAATCGGAAAAAAAAACCCATTTTAATTCGGTATTACTAACGAATTACTGATGACCTCGAATTCGTCAGTAATCCATATGTAATTTTGTCTAACACCATAGTGAATATTTAGGTTAAAGTTTGTAAACATAAGTTTGAATCAAAAATATGTTACAAATTCAAGTTAGATAAAAAATGTATAATGTGATTTATATTTAGATATTTTTAATTCAAAAATATGTTGACAAAGTGAAATATGTTTAGATAATATTAATCAAAAATACTTTTATTTGATGTCACACTTATATAAATACAACCAACAGAAAAATAAGTTTTCAAAAACAATTCTTATGTTAGTTTTAACTCAAATGTATAGTGACAAACTGAATTTTCAAAATTACTTTAAGGAACATCCAAACATAATAACAAACTAAGTTTAGTATGATAAAAATAATTTTATATCACCCAAATGGTAATCCAAACAGCCATAGTCATTGTCCCTCCCACGAATAGACATAGTTAAGATAGTGAGCGCCAACCCTTTCTACCAAGCTCTACACGACGCTCTTCGATTCTATCCTTTGAAGTGCCAGGCAGTGAAATTTGAAGACCAGGGGTTTGGACGTTCCACAAATCACGCCAATGTTCTTCAATAGTCCAAGAAGATTTGATCATGTATCAGGCAGGTTTTAGGGGATGAAATGTTTTCTATGGAGATATTCATGTAATGTAATGGCTACGTAAATTTGACTAAGTCAGTAAAGATGAAAGTCTATAAATGAAGGATGAATGAATACATATGTTAGCATGGCTGACTAGATATATACAGCTGTGTTGACTTATGCTTATTAGTAAATGTTAATGCTGATCTCAAAATGTTGGAGAGTTTGTGAAGTTTAAATGCACAATCATTATTTGGCATGTGCAGATAATATAAGGCATTCTGCATGTGTTTGGATATTGGGTTGGTTAGCTTATTAGACTTATGGATCACTATGATGGTCTAGCCATAGACATGATTTTTCAAGAGAAGACAAAAAAAGAAAGTAGAAGGAAATAGATAAATCTACATTCTCTGTAGTCAGGAAATCAGTCAATCAGAACTGTTGAATAAAGACTGAATGACTCATATTTTATCTCGTAAATCCTACTTAAAATACGCATTTAAAATGCAAATCATCTCACCTCCATCTAACAATTCAAATTCATGACCGCATGAATACGTGAACACACATAATCCATGTTCGAAATGGAGTAACATAGGTTGTTATATATGCACTGTAGCAATAATGATGTCCAGTTATTTATTTGCCGGATATAGTCAAATGATTACTTCATTTTTCTTGCATGCAAGGGTGTGATTACTTCATCTTTATAAATTACGAAATTGAAGGACTAAATATTATTTCATACTATTAAGAAAGTAATTAATGTTAGTTTTTTTTAAAAAAAAAAAAAAACTAAATTGCGACACTATTTCACGAATCACGTTAATATCGTTTACTCCCCTCCATTTCTTTTTATATGTCCACTATTAAAAGAAAATTCTATTTCCATTTATTTGTCTATTTAGAAGTTCAAAACAATATTAATTACTTTATTTTCAATTATAGCTAATTTTTACTTAACTCTTAAATACTTTACATATCTATCATAAATAAAAGAAAAATAACAGTAAAAATCATACAAAAGTTAAAAAAAAATTAATATAAACAAAGATATTAGTTAGATTCTTTTTTAATTTATATATCATCATTTTAAATGGACAAATAAATAAAAACAAAAAAAATTATATGGAGCAAATTGATATCAACCTTATCTTTTAAGAACAATATGATAATTTAATCTTAAAGCACAATACCTATTCATAATTTTAAAATAAGTGAAAGAATATAGTATCATATTCTTTTTTTTTCATCTCAATTTAATTAAGATATATGTAATGTACCCTAACTAATATTCTTAAAACACTAATTAATAAGATCTAAAGCCTTGTTTAGGATGGTTGCAAGTTTTTAATTTTTGATTTTCAAACTTAAATTTGAAAACAAAGCATATTTGGATAAAACGTAGTTGAAATGTTTTTTAAATAAATTTTAAAACAATTTTAACTTAATTTTGAAAAAAAAAGTCTTTTAGTTTTAGTTTTAAGTTTTTAGAAGTTGTCATGTTCCTTCTAATACTTTCCTCCACCCTTCTTCACTTCTCACTTACTATTTTTCCTCTCTCATTCAATCTCTGTTAAAGGTAACAAAAATGGGCCAAGCTAATTGACTCAAATTAGCCCATTGAAATATAGGGTTTTGGCTTTAAATTTTGAGTATGAATTAAATCAATCTAGTCATGCCCTAATCTAGGCTTAGCCTAAAAAAAAAAAACTCATACAAATCGAGCTTTCACCAAGCTTAGGCCTCATTTTAGAAACTTGAAATGAATCTGAGCTTTTTGACTTGACTCGCTATAACTTGCAACTTGCATCTGCAATCAACTTGAACCCACCCTATGAAATGTGAGACTTGGTCATAAATTTTGAGCACGAATTAAATTTGGGTCTTTTTAGTCTGATTTGATTATGCCACAATTAGGCTTTGCCTACAAAAACTAGTACAAATCAAGCTTGGGCCTTATTTTATAAGCCCGAATTGCATATAAACTTCTTTTGCCCAACTTGTTATAGTTTATGACTTGCATCGAGCCTCATCTTGAACTTACTTAATAAATGTTGAACTTAGACTTTAAATTTTGAGCAAAAATTAAATATGAGTCATTTTAACCCAATCTAGGCTTAACACACAAAAATTCATACAAATCAAGTTTTTACCAAATTTGAGCCTCATTTTAGAAGCCTAGATTGAATTTGAGACTTAGGCCCAACTCATTATAGTTCACAACCCTCATCAAGCCCACAACTAGCCTAGTCCAAACCCACTAGATGAAATATAAAACTTGGACTTTAAATTAAACATGAATTAAATCTAGACTTTTTAGTTAGCCTGCAAAAGCATGGAGAATACTTTAAGAATTTTTATTATTATTCTACTCTCTAGATCTTCTTATCACAATCTCATGTCACATCTTTAGTTAACTTTTTAAAGAAAAATTACAAAATTCACGATAAGGTTTTAAAACTTATAAAAAAAAAAAAGCCCCACTACAAACTTAAAACTAATTTTAGTTTTTAAATAATTAAAAACTTAAAACTAAACCACCTCAAGATACTGACTATTTACATAATTACACGTTGACTATCGGTATAAAAGTAGCTTGTAAATTTTGGTATAAAATTAACATCTTTAGTTCTCAAATAGGGAGATTCATTACCCACAAGCTGTCATACTCGCTATGATAGACTTGAATTATAGCAATTATTGCGACCGGAAATTTTATGGAGAATTTCCTAAATGCTAATACATATGCTTAAATACAAGGGTGATGGAAATCAACAGAAAGATTGATCTGATATTTGCGATCCCACTATCACTTTGATTTTCACGTTTCTATTTAGAGATAAAATGACAAATGCCTTAGATACATTTCATGTAACATTCTCTGCCAAAAGTAAAAACAGAGAAATGTAGAACTAAATAACAATCGTCCATCATCTCAACATGTTGTAAGCAGGTAAATCTTTCACGCTGGAGATGTCTTCAAGAGCAAGCTCACGCTCTAACTGCGTTCTTGTGGACTTCAAAACATCCTAATGAAAATTATAAATGAATCAGGACATTATCACATAATAATAAAAACAATTAAGCAATGAACAAATACAATTTGATGATATATTACATTAAATTCCATATATGTTGCACGCTTTGCTAGCCACTGAGCATCCATCATTTGAAAGGCAACACAATAAAGGATATCAAATGCCATTTCATCCTCCTCGAGCAATTTGAGAAAACGTACTCCGGCCAAAGAAGATGGAAGCCCTGCAAGGAAAATAGTTTCATCAGATGCGTTTACATATGATATATATATATATATATATATATATATGGGTGAGTAATAAAGAAACATCATCATTCAATATTGAGAAAAATGCTAACCAGCGCCCTAAGGAATTAAAAGTAGAATGTTTTTATTGGAGAGTGTTGTAGCACTTCCCCATAATTTTTAAATGCAACACTTCAAATAAAAACTTTCTATTTATTGATTCCTTAATCAATGCCCTAAGGGCATTGGTTAGCAAGACCCTAATATTAAATCTGAGAAGGTAGCATAATGAAACAAGATTCTATAATAAAGTTTAACTACTCAGAGCAGAAGATAACCATCATTACATCCACTGAATTTCTTCTTAAGAAAATTTAGGTTACCTGCTTGAAGATCCAGCATTTGTGCCAACATAAAAGAAATATTGATTCCAGCCACCGCAAATGGATATTCCCACTCTGCTCTGGTTCCATCTTGTTTATGCAATAATCGCTGGAATGAATCCTATGACAGTGACAAGTAGAAATGTGTTTGACTAACCAAAATCATACTACTTAATAAAGTGCGTAACACATTGAGTAGACCTGCTGTGCTCACACAAGCAAGTGGGTAATGCAGAAAAACACTTTAAACATGCACAATGAACACTTCTGCTTAATATAGAGCCATGAAAGCAGATATGCACTGGGGGGGGGGGAGGCTTTATCAACAGTAAATTGAAAACTTATATAATTGAGAGATATATGAGGACCACATACACAAGGAAAAGTTGGTGAACCTATAGCAGTGCAGCATTAAGAATTTAGATAAAGCTAAAGGTTTCTTATAAATATTTCGATGGTACTAATAATATCACTTAGGAATTTTCAAAAGTCTTCTTAAGTAAAACGTGAATTTATCTTCAAATATGGGTGTAATTTTCTACTTATTCAAAAACAGTAACATTTATTTTTACTCAATCCAGGCTGTCAAATACAGTGGGAATAGGCTTTTGGTAGTTTTTGGTGAAGGTTGGGCATGCCCTCAAAGCTACAAGCAAAGAGTTTTTATTTTTTAGAACTGCTAGCATTGGCTTTGATGAAACGAAGGAGGGCAAAATGTGACAGTTTGATGTGCATGCTATTTTCTGGGACCTTTAACTGGAGCAGAGAGTAATGCTCATGTCAGAGAAAGGAGGACATAATTGTTTGCATAGCCTCTCCGTGGTGTTCAGATCATGGCTTTTTGGAAGACACTCATTGGCAGAAAAGCAGAGAGAGGAACTAGAGAGATCTTTTCTTAGAAGTTTTTGTCTTTACTGCATCTCTTTAGTAGACAATTTTAAAGATGATATCTTGTTTTTATCTGCATTCATTTTCAATGAATTTCTTCTTTTTTATCATATAAAGTATTGATGACCAAACACATTGCTTTGGCAGCTAAATGGGTACAGCATTTTCCTTCAGACAACATTTCATCATGGCACCAGGCAGGACTTGACCAAGACTAGCATCATTGCAATTGCAAATAGTGTGAGTCCATCAAAAATTATCAATTATGGATAATTGGATATGTTTATTTTAGATCTCTAGTTTCTTTGAGTTAAGGTGATGGCAGCCATATCAGGTTTTTGAGAGATAAATCGGTAAGCAAATTATAAGTTTAAATATAATGAAAAAGAGAATCAAAATAGTAATGTATTGATAAGAAATATTAAACCTACTCATTAAGCAAGTGCAATGTGTGCATGAATGCAAATGCAATGGAAGAAACTTACGGGATACTTCATCACAAAGAAGATGAGATTCTCTAATGATATAAATCCTCCACCCCTGCAGACCATGGTTAGCAGTTCATATTAACTGATTCATAATTCCCCAAAAAGCAAAGTACGCACAATTGACTCTGTAAAGATCAGAGTTCAAGGAAACTTTGTTTGAAGATCAAGGGTAGAATTGAGAAATATCTTGTTGAAAATAGTCTGTTTCTGGAGATATTTTCTGAATAAAATATTTTCACAGAAAATGATTGATCAGTATACACCGTTCCATTATTTTATTCTATGAAGGAACTTCTGCATTCCATAAGAACATGCCAAGGGAGTGTAACCCATTAATTCCAAAAGTACACAAGAAATTACCCCTCAAAATCCAAAATCAAACTATCAAAACATCTAGAAGTACAACCTACAAGGACAGATTGTTAGCCCATGATTATTATGGCAATCAACAGAGTGCATAAGAGGGTCAGAATAATCTAAGTCATTTCCTATTAGTAAACCAATGAAGCCTTAATGGTCTCAGATAATATTTTCAGTCTTTGACCTGTTGCTGAATAAAACCCTATCCACTCCTTAAAGTATAATGCACTGCTTTTGATCACACACCTAAAATCTGTTGAAGGGTCTGAACCTTGCCATCCCATATCCTTCCAAAGCTCTGATCTAAGTGAAGGAAGCTCCCTGTCAGGGTAAGCCAATTTCCACAATTGTTTAAGTGCATCCTGCAACCAAACAAAATTGAATGTCATCCTACTATAAATGTCCATTACATATTCTATTAACTATTTATATTATACATTCTTAGAAACATCCTATGGGTAGATTAGATACCTATGCTATATAGACATGCAACAAATAGTCATTGTGCTTGTCCAACTTTCAGTTTATCCATGTGAGGCAATTTAATTTAAAAATTTTGCCTATCCTCATATGCAAGCATTTGCAAGTCAAGCAGTTACCATGCTCACATGCCAGTTCAAACACATTAAGATTGGATATCAAGCATGAATGCAGATTGCAGAACAAAATAGAAAATCAGCTTAATGATATCAAAAGGTACACATGAAGATAATGGCAGGATCAAAACAAGTGAAAAAATAAAACAGATAGAATGCAGGATATAGTAGCAAATGTCAATAGAGTGATATGAAAATTAATAACATAAATGCATTAATTACATACTTGGTGCTCTGCTTTAGAACCATCAAAGGGGACCTCAAGCCTTTGTCGTAGGTTTCTTAGTCTTTCTTCCTAAAAAAGAAAAGCATGTGAAATAACTACAAATAGCTATAAACAAGAAAAGCACGCAATCAGAAGCAATAAACAATAAGCAGTATTATATAACATATAATACTATTGTAAAAACAACAAAAAACAAACAAACACCACAACAAGCATAATAGTTAAAAAGACTATAGAATCTCAACAAAAGAACCAAATTCTCAACAAATCAGATGTTTGAGTAAACAAATTTATAAAAAAAGGAGAATAGGTATCTCAAATCTCAAAGATTGCTCTTTCCATGCAAAATTTTCCATTTATAATCCAACTAAATCATATCATCAATTTTCAAAGAAATATCAACTGCCCACCTATGCCTTACTGCAAACATTCAAGACACTGCGGCAATATTAAACTAAATCCAGTGATAATATCCTATCACACAATTGATTTTATTATCAGAATTTCCCGGGCACAATTTCATTCTCAAAAGAGGGGTGGTTAAGTTAGGGGCTTTGATGGAGATTGATTCAAATTCATAATTTAGATCAACGTATTTCAGATAAGGTTCATAAATTTATGGCATTTATATTATAGAAGATACAAATTTTAAAATCATATGAATTTATTTGCCAAAGGATTAAAGTAGAATTTGGTTACTTGATTTGGCAAAAACAAGCACATCAAAATTTCAAATAAGATTTCACTAGACATACCTGCAGAGGGCTTAGAGATGGAGGAAGCATCCTATTGTTTTGCATATTTAGAGCAGCAGAAGGAAAAGATAAAAGACGCCCAATAAGAGATCCAGATCCTAGTACAACATTTGCTGCAAAGACAATATGAAATAAGGTTACTTAAAGGCCACAAAATCACCATTAAAATCATGACAAGCTGCATGCCTTGTCTCCTTATTTGCACACCAGTCAGCACTGAGGAAAAGATACAGCGAAAACATATATAAACCCTAGAATATTTACTATTTTAGTATAGGTTCATATTTTTTCCAGGCATCATAAAACAAGGCTCATAGAAATGAATAATATAAACAATCCCTCTGATAGTAAGTTCATGTATTTTAAAAAACTACATATTCCAAGCAATGCTTCCCTTCTAATTCTATGCTTTAGATTTCAAACTTCATATGTACTGCACCAATCACCATGTGAATATGCCCCCAAACTCAATTACTTGCCTATTATCAATCATCCTCCTCCATCAGTTCAGTCAACTAACACTTAAAAGTTACATCAGAAATGTTCAATTATGCAAAATTCACAGCCCAAAGACTGATTCTTTTAGTTGCCACTCTAAATGTAAGACCTCAAGGGAAAGAAAGATCATTGACTTTCTTCACGTGCAGAGTGCCAAAAGCATTGGACTTTATTTGCCCCATAACTACCACCACCACCAGTGGAAAAAATGTCCACAAACACTAAGCACAGAATGTGTGAGCTATTATCACAGGAATCATGTTTAACAGTAAATGCAGGGCTTCCACTGAGAAAGTTAGGAAAAAATGTGTCCGTCAGCATATGACAGAGAGAAGACAACTTCCTAATAGGAAAAAATAAATAAAACATCATTAGCTTAGCTGTAGTTAATGAAAACACTCATGATGAAAAAACAGTCAGGTATTGCTATATGCTAACATTAGTGAAACAACCAACTGCTCAATTACTCATATTATCAAGCTTAATTGTATCTGAGAGGTAAGCCAAAACAGTCATCCACCACATACCCAACCACTGTGCCCATTGTGCAATGAGGTTTGAGAATATGAATGTCCAATGAAACTGCGCCTTCTTCCTCTCATCGTCCCATAGATCTTCAAGAGTACATATCTGTATGACACAGAAAAACATAACATCACAAAATGTAAAAACATATTTAAAAAATGAATTCAGCCTGCCCCATCCCCCATTTAATATAAACAGTTTCTCACCTTCTTATTCTCAATATAATCATCATCTGCCAGCAAGGGCTCACTCAAAGAATCTAATCCCGAAGTCTCAAAATGCTCCTGCCTTTTGCCATCAACATCCCCATGATGGAGTCTTCTCCTCAACGTTCTTGAAGACATTAATATGATTCTTTACTATAGGTCAGCCTACAAGTCAATAAAGCACCGTTTCTAAGGGCACAGAACCATCAAGTTCAAGAACATTATCATCAATGTTCTCAATCAAAAATCCATTAATTCCAATTTCCATGCATCACACCAGCTAGGACCCCATAATTTTCAAAAACCCACGTCACAAGCATTATTCTAATCCGTTTCAGATGTTGATAAACACCAAAGCATGGGCTAATTCCCTCAAATTTCCCTAACCCCAGATACAAGAGGCATCAGATTACTCAAATAAAACAACATATGAACTAATAGAACTGAATTTCAATAACAGAGAACGCACATAAATCAATTAACAATAGAAATTGCATAAACCCTAAAAATGACTAATTTACCGATAATAATAATAACGCACCTTTTTTCTTCTCGATTGATACCGAACCGAATAATTTGAATGCGAATCAACGGAATTGGTATGTTCTTAAAAATACCTGAATTTCAACGAGGGAAAGGAATCTTTGAATGAAAATGCAAAATAATTAAAAATTAGGGGTTTGTAAAAATGAATTAAAAAACAAAAAAAGGTTTGCTTAATTCTATTGCTATTGCTTTTCGTGCTTGATAAGAATAAATAAAAATAATAATATATGAAAGAAAGATTATGTGTGTTGTGCTGTGTTACCAAACCAACAGTAGCGTGACCAGCTCGAACGCGTTCTTGGTGTGCTAACTCTTGACTTGTGAACGATTCGATTTTAAGAAAGGCCTTTTGAGAAAAGGGGAGAAATATGAATGAAACTCCCGATTCTTGCTTCCATGAAAAGGAATTTATAGTCATGTCAAATTGGGCATTCACTCTATTTTAGTGGGTGATTTATTTCTGATGTGTCTTCTTGAAAAAACTATTTACCGACTGTTATTTATTATTTAATTATTAAATATTATTTTTATTATTAATTAATAAATTATAAATTAATAAAAAATGATGTCTTAGGATTTAGGGCATATAGGTTAAACATATTATTTAGTCTATATATATGTCACAGATTATTAATTTGGTCCTTATACATAAAAAATTATTAAATTGGTCTCTATACATATAAGATTTACCAATTTGGTCCATGTAATCATGACGTCATTTACATATTCTTAATTTGGTTCCTATAGAAGTAATGTATTCTTAATTTGGTCCATATATGTGTAATGCAGTCTTAATCTGGTCCCTATGAAAATTAAGAATGTGCTACATATATATGAACCAAATTAAAAATGTGTTATATATATAGGAACCAAATTAAGAATGCGTTATATCTATACGAATCAAATTAAGAATCCGTAAAATACATCATAACGGCAGAGATTAAATTAAGAATGTCCTACATACATATGGACCAATTTAATAAGATCTTATGTATAAGAACTAAATTAAGAATTCACAGCCTATATAGGGATTAAATTATACATTTAACCTAAAAACTAATGTTTTAATGACTATTGAATTAAAAAGCTATGTCTTACTAACATTGGAAATTTTCGTTACAAGCAACAGACAAATCACAAGTTACTTGCAAAGAATTGTTGAACATAGATTTGGACACTTTGAATTGAAAACAATGTTGTAAGAATTGGATCGGATCGACCGATTCAACCGGAAAACTGGTGAATCGGTCTTGTGTCCAGTCCAAAAAAACCATGAAATCGAACTGCTTTAAAACCAGTCCAAGAATTGGTGAACCAGTTAAAAATCAGTCATAAACTGGTTTATACCAGTTCATATTTTGGGGCCCAAAACGACGCCATTTCAGTTTTTTTTCAAAAAAAATACATCAGCTTTGTTTTTCGTTTTTGGGCCCTAGGTTCACAAACCAGAAAGGAAACGCACACTTTTCCGCTGCTCCCAACTTCCGTCACTTAAATCGTCAGCTCCCCCATCCTCTGCTCAGACTGTCAGCTCCCCCTTCTGCCGGTATAATCCTGAAACCCCATCTGATTCTCTGCAACAAGCCAGCAACGTTTCTCTGGTGCGAACTGCAATGGATGTCGCAGTCACTGGTGAATCCTCCGTTATCCCATCCAGCGCAGGTAGCTGTTCGTTTTGAGCTTAAATGCTGTCACGGATTGGTTCTGTTTTTGGTTGATTGGCTATGTCAATATCTCTATTTTTGCCATTTGCTGTCTTTTGGCTGTCTTTTAAGCTTAAATGAGACCTGTCTTTTGGATGATTGGCTCTGTTAATATCTCCTGACGCTGGTGACTCCTGTGGCATATTGGCTGATTGGCTCTGTTGTTATTTGTTAATATCTTTGTTTTTGCCATTTGCTGTCATGGATTTTTGGCTCAATTGTATGGATTTTTAAATTTTAATTATCTCTATTATGTTTGGCACATGTTTTTCAACTTGAGAGATGGAACTACACTTGTTGTCTATGAATTGATAGTGTATTAATTCACAAATCAGTTGTGACTTGTGAGACCAAGATCGATTTTTGATATATTTTGATTTGTTTGGTAGGCAATCAAGTATTAGGGTATATACTTTATAATAATAACTATTGTTTTGTTCAAAATGAGCAAATGATTGCTTTTTTTTTTTCCTCTAGCTGCAAACTACAATTTCTAAATATCTTTTTATAATCAAAGGATCCGGGAAGCATGGATAATGTAGCTAAGGAAACAAATCCTAATGTGTCAGAAAGACAATCCACAAAAGGCTTATCAACATTCCGTGGAAAAATTGATCCTACATGGAAGCATTTTGCATTTAAAAAAGAGGGGAAAACTAATGTTTATACTTGCCTTCATTGTTCACAAATATATAGGGGAGGGGGTATAAATCGAATGAAGCAACATCTTGCGGGTAAAATGGGTCAAATGTCTTCTTGCAAAAAGGTTCCTCGTGATATTCGTCACCAAATGCTAGAATTATTGAACAAAGTCCAAGAAAAGAAGCAAAGTGAAGACCTTGATGAAGCATATAGTGATCAAGCTTGTGAGCTAGAAATTCAACAAAGTCACTCTTGTTCAATTGATCAAAGGAAAGGGAAAAGAAAAGCTAATGTTGAAATTGACCATTATTTTGCTCCAAGGACAACTCCAAGCTCTCAACCAACACTAAAAAGTGTACTATCTAGCAAAGAAGCAATACACAAAGCTAAGATGACAATTGCTAGATGGTTCTTTAATGCTTGTATTCCATTTAATGCAGCACAGTCACCATACTTTCAAGCTGCTGCAAATGCAATTGCTGCTATTGGCCCTGGTTTTAAAGTCCCATCTTATCATAAATTAAGGGTTCACTTATTGGGAGATTGCAAGAAAGAATGCCAATTACTTGTTAATGGTTATCAAGCCAATTAGAGTCAGAGTGGATGCACAATCATGGCCGATGGATGGACAGACCAAAGGCAGAGAACATTAATAAACTTTCTAGTTTATTGCCTTACAGGTATAACATTTGACTTATGAAATCCATTAATTTTGTTTAGTTAATGCAACATGAATACATTTTATTGTCATACAGGTATGACATTTGTAAAATTTGTTGATGCCTCAGATGTTGTGAAAGATGCAACAATGATATGCAATTTATTTTCTAAAGTAATTGAATGGGTTGGACATGCTAATGTTGTTCATATAGTAATTGACAATGCAGCTAATTATGTAGCTACTAGCAAGTTGACCCATGAAAAGAACAATTTTTTGGTCTCCATGTGCTGCTCATTGTTTAAATCTCCTTTTGAAGGATATTGGTAACATGCCTCACGTGGCTGAACTTGCAAAAATTTGGTAACATGTCTTTGTCTACAACCATATGGTTTTCTTATCTTGGCTGAGGAAAAGAGAAGGTTGGAAAGAAATTGTTAGTCCATGGGTTACTTGATTTGCAACTACTTTTATTACATTGAAGAACATATATGATCATAAGCATGATTTGCAAGTCTTAGTCATAGACAAGCATTTTACTAGCCATAGATTAGTAAGGACTGAAGCAAGAAAAGATGTAGCTACTATTGTTCTGGATAACAAATTTTGGAATGATTGTTTTGTTATAGCAAAACTTGTAGTTCCCATTATTCGATTACTGAGAATTGTTGATGGGGATGAAAAACCTTCTTTGGGTTATGTTTACGAAGGCATGCAAAGGGCAAAAAATGCAATAAAAGAAATGTTTAGGAATAAAAGACAATTGCATAAGCCTTACACTGATCTTATTAAGGCTAGATGGGACAAACACTTCAAGCTTAATCTTCATGCAACAACTTATTTCTTGAATCCAGCCTTCTTTTATGATGAAAATTTTCGTGAGAAAAATAGGGTTATGGAGGCACTTCTTGAATTATTTGATGTGAAAACTTTTTGTCCTGTGTCTAACTTGTCCAAAGCCCTTCAAGAGATTGAAGTCTATCGTCAACAGATGGGAAGTTTTAGTCGAGAAAGTGCTTTAAAAGTGACAAAAGGAAATACGCCCTAGTAAGTATCATTTTATACTTGTGCATTTTAACTTTTCCATATTCATATATATATATAACTAAATATATTTTATTTATTTTTTAGATCAATGGTGGAGACTTTATGGAGGAAATGCTCCAATTTTGCAAAAGTTAGCTATTCATCTTCTTAGACAAACATCATCTTCTTCTGGATGTGAGAGAAATTGAAGTTTCTTTAAATGTATCCATACAAAGAAAGAAATAGACTTGAACACTAAAGGCTAAGTGATCATGCTTATGTTACTTATAACTTGCGTTTGAAGAATAGATATATAAATTTCTCTACACTCTTAGTCTAAACAATTGTTGGAACTTTTTTTTTAAATCATAATTAAGTTGCTGCTTGATATCTTAATGTTTTATTTTAGGTGGGAGAACAAGAAGAGATCTTACGATCCTATTGATTATGAATCCATTGACAAAGTTGATTTTTTGGGTCATTGAGGAAGAAGCACCTCTTGAGTTTAATATTAATGAGATTGAGAATAAGAATGAGAATGTTATTTAGCAAGATAATGCAATTCCAATAGTTGGTGAATCAAGAAATAATGCAGGTTAATGTTTAATTATCTTGAATATGTTATATTTTTTAAGTATTATTAAGCTAAAAGTTTTTTTTTTCTCCCTTCTTGTTTTTTAATTTGGTGGTGATGAGATTGAAGTTTTTGAGCAACCAATTTTTGATTCACTTGATCATCAAATTAGGAGTGGTAGTGATGCTAGTGGAAGTAGTGCAAATGCTAACATAATGGCATTTGATGGATTCAACCTTAATGAATATTATGACTTTGATAACTTTAATTAATATTTGGCATTCTCTTTTTGAGTTTATATGTAAACTTATTATTGCTATCAGACATTGTTATGTATATGTATACTTTGAGTGTTAAGAACTTATATAATGTTGTCTCATTTTTAGTTTTTAGTAGTATAAATTTATGATATTATATTTTTTTAATATTATTTATATGAATTATTTAATTTTTATTAATACCGGTTTGACCACGGTTCGACCATTGAACCTTGAACCAGTGCCTTGATCGGTTTAATGACTGGTTTAGTTTTAAAAGCATTGATTGAAAACAATAAAAGCTCTTCTCTATTTAGCGTGCATTAAGTCAGATTAGAATATTTTTATAATTTCAAATTTGGTTCTTTAATAAAAGTTTAATAACTTTAAATGAATATTGCAAAGAACTAATTTTGAAGTTATGTGTGAAACTTCTTGTATTTTATTTTATTTTTTTTGATAAATTACTGGGCAAACTCCAAGAAAGGAAAAACACATCAAAAACTTCGAGGGAAATGAACCCCAATACTATCAGCTAACAAAGAAAAAGACAAAAACCCAAGCTGAGCATCATAAATTCTAAGGCCATTTAATAAATCAAGACCTTCATTTGCTAAACTATTTGCAGCACGATTCGCCTCCCTCACGACATGCTTGCAACAAATCGTTACCCTATCATCTTGAAAGCTTTTAATCTATCAAAGGAGAGGGTAGTAGGCAGGGACGAATCTAGTTTGGGAAGATTAGGGGCAGCTACCCACACTAAATTATTAAATTTTCTTAATATAATATATATATAGTTATAAATTGCCCCCATAAATTGAAACATAGTTAAAAAAATAATATATAATGAGTATTGCCCCCAGTAATTTATATATGTGAGTATTGTCCTCACAACTTAAAATTTCTAAATCCGTCACTGGTAGTAGGGATGGGCCCTTCTACACCTATTCTCAATCAATCTCATTGCTAGTAGGGAGTCCAACTCCACCAAAACCTGAGTGAAACCTCTAACACATACCAAGTTTAAACCGTGAACCACAGTCCACAATTGTGAGAGTAGAATTGAACACAAACCAAGATTAGCAGAGAAAGCCAAGAGGAACTCCCCATTATCTCCTGTAATAATACGTCCACACACAGCTCTCCAGGACTTGTCTAATGCATCATCTCCATTGAGCTTAACCTTACCAAGGGGAAGGGGAGGCTAACTAAAGCTTCTGCTCTCAAAATGAAGGTGCAAGTCCAGCTTATCGACAACTTCAAAGCTCTTACAAACATCCTCGACATACCTTTTAATTTGGTGGGAGGACTGGCTCACGTCAAACTGCTTATGCTTGAACACTCAATCATTGTGATGCTACCACAATTGTGATAAAGTAACCGCGAATATGGTACGCCACCCACCCAGGATAGGGCGGCCACAATTCAAGTTTGCAAGCATCCAATCTTCAAGCTCTTTCATGTTGAAATTCGCCAGTTGAAAGCTATTCATAAACATCCTCCACAACTATTGTGCATGAACACAATCCCTCAAAACATGCAAAACACTCTCATTAGTCATGCAACATAAGGGGCATCAGGCATCAGCTGCCATACCTCTCCAACATCTTGCCAAATTAGTCAGAAGCGTGTCCTAAGCCACCTTTCAAAGAAAAATTTTGACTCGTTCTAATCCTTCCCACATCCAAATGGTACGAAAAAGTAAATTCTTTGGCGACATGTTCTCCATAGTTAGCGAAAGATATGCTAAGCTCATGGAAAACTCTCCATCACTTGTTCTTTTCCAGCACAGAGAATCATGGTCCACCTTTACACTCAGCGAGTGGATAGCACGGATAATGTTGACAATTTGAGCAAGAAGATTATGGAGTAAGAGTGTCACATCCCATCCCCTAGATGGGGTTGTGAATTCAACCACTAGCTTATGAAGGTCATAATCATTAAGTGGTTTGGTGGCCTTAGGCCGAAAAGGCCCAATAGAATGCACCCAGTTATCAACCCAAAAACGAATTTAGGTCCCACTTCGAACACATCAACAAAGATTCTTCTCAAATTTGGCCCAACAATTGCATATACCTTGCCAAAAATTTGAGGAGTTTGGAAACTTTCTCACCACTGGAAGCGTATCCACTCCATATTGATATTTAGTCCAGACTACACAAACGCAAAGATCCTCCTAATTACAGCATAGCTGCCATCCTGCTTTCATTACAAAAGCACATTTGACATCCAGAGCCCTACGCAACCCTAGGCCCCTATGGGTTTTAGGTTGACAGACTTTTCTCCATGCCACCAAATGAGCCTTTCTCTCCTGCGCATCATGCCCGAACAAAAAAATCGTCGCTTTCTTATCAAACGAGTTGAAAATGCTTACTGGTAGAAACGTGGATTGCATAACATAACTTAGGAGGGCCGCCAAGACATGCTTAATGAGAATCAAACAGCCAACTAGAGACAAAGATTTGGCCTTCTAAGCACTCATCCTTTGGTACATCTTCTCAAGAATATACTTATAGGAATTTTTGCCCACTCACTTATGATGGAGTGGCACCCCTAGATACTTCCCTAAATCATTTGTTCTTTGGAAATCAAAAGTCTCACTAATTTGCTTATGGAGCTTCCATTGCACATTATTAAAGAAGAAAATACGATCTTATCTGTGTTGACTTTCTGTCCTGCACTTGAATAGAACAGATCAAGGCAGGCTTGGATGATCTCCACCATCTCCAAGTTGGCCTCTTCAAACAAAAATAAATCATCTGCAAAAGCAAGATGAGATATACTATGACCTCCTTGAGCAAGTTGGATAGGCTCCCATAAACTATTTTCCACTGCCACATTTATCAACTACGAAAGTTTCTCAAGACAAAGCACAAACGAATAAGGAGACATAGGGTCTCCCTGGTGAATTCCCCTACTTGTCTGGTATGGTTCAAGAGCCTCCCCATTCCATAGAACCCTGAAAGAGGGAGAAAAAAAATACAATGCCAGATAATATAAATAAACGGTGCAGGGAGGCCCACATCTTCTAAGGTATCTCTGATGAACTCCCAGCTAAGCCTATCATAGGCTTTTTCCAAATCTATTTTGATAGTCATCCATCCCTTGTTGCATTTCTTTAAACGCATGGAATGAATTATCTCCTGGGCAATAATAATATTATCACTACTCTAGCGCCCAGGAACAAAACTGGATTGAATTGGGTTAATGAGATCTTCCATAACTGAATGCAATCTCTGGGCAATAATCTTGGTGACGACTTTGTATGAGACATTGCATACTCTAATGGGCCTAAAGTGCTTTAGGGTAGCAACATTATCATATTTAGGAATCAAGGTAATTAATGTTTCATTTAATTCACTAGCGCGGGTGGGTTCTTCAAGGACACCTTTTATCAACTCACAGAAATCAGAACCTACAATGTGCTATTGAGATTTTCTAAAAAATAGCTTGCAAGCCATCACACCTAGGTGCCTTATAAACTCCCCATAGACCTGATGGCTCTAAGAAATTCATACCTCTACCAAGGACCGTTAGATCGGCAGGATTTAGAGGAGGAAAGGAACCCCGAAGGCAGAAAGGCATGACTGTCTGGCCCATGGTAAAAAGCTTGCAATAAAAGCTAGTCGCTATGGCTTCAATTTCCCCTTGGTTGGAAATCTAGTTTCCCCCCTCATCTTGCAACATATCAATAGTGCTCCGTTTCCTCCTAACAATAGTAGTCCCATGGAAATAGTGAGAGTTTTTATCTCCAAATTTGAGCCATTTGCAACGTGATTTCTGGAACCAGAGCAACTCTTCCTGGCTTAAGACCCTATTGTATTCCTCCCAGAGCTCTGTTCTAAGTGGGGATTGGACCCAGTCGTCATCTTCTGAGCAATTCCACCAAGTCTCCTAAGTAAGGTTTGTTTCTTTCTGTAAATGTTGCCAAACACCTTCCTATTCCACTCTTGGAGAGCCTCCTGAAAGGCCCTGATCCTCGAGGGCCATGGTTGGTTGTGACACCAATCCTGCTGCATGAATTCTGGGAGAGCATCATGAGTAAGCGAGGCCACTTCAAATCTAAAAAGCCTGCAATGCTGATTCCTCATATTCCTATCACCTGGAGAAAAACACAACAGAAGCGGGCAGTGGTTAGATTTAAAGGGGGCAAGTGGAAGAAGCTCGCCTGTTGGAACAAGAGTCGCCATTGGAGGTTGAAAAGACCTCGGTCAAGACGATCTTGAAGTTGGCCAAGTAAAGGGAGGACACTGGAAGCTAGCATCTAAGAGATCACACTCCTGAATGGTTGCCTGGAAAGCATTTGCGCCTCTCTGATTAAAATTTTTAGAGCCCCCAATTCTTTCCTTAGGGAGGAGGATAGTGTTGAAGTCACCCAGCGCACACCATGGTCCGTCATAGTCCTCCTTGAATTGAATCATATTCTACTAGAGTTCACTGCGGTTGACCAACTGGGGGCTTTCACAGATAGCTGAAAGTAGCCAGCATGCACCCTTTTGTCTCCTAACCTCCATATGAACAACCTGATTAGAAGGTTGCAAGGTTGTTACGGTCCACTCCTTAGTGTCCCACATGCACCGAATACCACCTACATGTCCCTGAGCATCCTGCAAATGCCATCCATCAAAACCAAACCTCCTAATCACACCCCGAGTCTTTTCCCCACTAAGGTGGGTTTCCAGGAGAACGAGGAAAGACACTTTGTATTCTTTAACAAGGTCCTTGATAAGACCCGCAAAACCCTTACTCTCAGCACCACAACATTTCCAAATTATCAAATTCATGATAAAGACAATTACTGTAAGGTGGCCTCTGACCCAGCTTCAGCGACCCTCCATTTAGCCTAGTTGGCTTTCCTCGATTGGACTAGGGCGTTGGCAAACCATCAGGGGACACCCTAAATGATTCCCCACCTATGTGGGCTAGTGCAACTGCCTAACAAAGTCCAGCTCCTGTTAGTCAACTAGCATGGCATAAGAACCCAGTATGGATTTCTCCTCTGCTCTTCTATTCATAAACGACTCGTATAGTTGCCTCTCCAAGATTTTCATGGTATATAAAACCTCCAACTCCTCTCGCGTCTTGCTTAGGGAACCACTGGGCGAAGATGATGGGCCAAGGATTAAAGCCACATCCTTAGTCTTTGATTGTGGCCCCTCTTGGGTACTCGCAATAGTCAGGTATAAGGCCCCTCCTGTCCCAGTATTTGTGGTTTTGTCAATATCCAAGCTAGACTCGTTGTTATTATCTCTCCCTTGACCAAATTTGAACTTATTCTCTCCAAGGCTCGCCCAACATATTTCTAGGCCTAAAGCGAATATTGAAGTGAGGCATTTTTAAACTTAAAAATAATTTTTTTGGCAAAATTATTTATTAAATTATTGTAATTGATTTCGTTTAACATTTCTTTTTCAATCAATAATAAAGCTAATTTATATAATCTTTGTTGAGACATCGTTGATCTTAAACTTGTAAATTTGTCCATTGACTTGATTATATATATTTTTAGTAGTGGTTTCTTCTAATTTATTAATTTCTTTTTCTTTTTCATTGTGAGTATAAGAATCAATATAATCTTGTTCACTAACTAATACTTCTTCTCTATTTTCATTTTCATCTATGTCTACATGGTTAACTTATTCATTCAATGAGCAATCACCTATATTTTCAAATTTACTTTTCTTATTTGTTTTGATAAATTTATCTATAGCTCCCTTTTGTGATTCAATTAAAGCATTGACTCTTTTTTTTTTTTAAAGATTTGAATAACCTGATTCATATTTTCAAGTTGACATTTTAAAATAAAGCAATTAATGTTTCACATTTTAAAATAAAGCTATAAATTCCAAACACTGCAATATAAGAAACGAGGCACGAGAACAATTAAAAATTATATAAATACAGTGTTAGAAAATCAAAAATAGCAGGCAGAAGAAATATACCAAGACAAGGAGCAGCAAATGTAAGGTGTTTTTATTTCAAACACTACAAAATAAGAAAAACTACAAAACAAGAAAAACCTCATTTTAGCAAGCATTTCAAACACTATGAAATAAGAAAAATAGCAAAAGGAGTTTCAAATGCTCTAAAAACAAAAGAAAAAAAAAACCGATGACCTTGGGCTAGTTTCTACCTTCTGAAAAGTGATGAAATGGAAGTGCAATATAAACTAAGCATAATGTATGAACGTGTGCTAAATGTGAAAGAATAATGATCTTAAATATTGAGAGTGGGATGAGTGTAACTTTTGATATTGAGAATTATATATTTAGAGAGAGTGACTTTAGGACTAATTTAGGTGAGAATCAGATAAAGAGTGACTTTTGGGATAATTTTGATGAGAATCAGAGAACAATATATTTAGAGATTGACTTTTGGGCTAATTTTAATAAGAATTAGAGAATTGATATATTTAGAGAGAGTAACTTTGATATAATCAATTAAGAAATAATTAATTGAAATTAATGACTAATTAATTTTTTAAGTAGGAGAAAATAAAAGAAAAATTAGGGGCCTTACAAAAAATTAAATTAGTTTTTCCTATAGTAGGATTCGAATCCCATTCCCTAAGGAAAAAAACAAACTTTAGTTATCACTACACTAGGTTGGCTAATAGTAAAAATTATACAAATGTTAATGTTTATTTTATTTTATTTTTCTGGGGGCCTAAAGCAAAGGCTTGGGTTGCCTTATGCTTAGGCTAGCCCTCACCGTTAAGGTTGGTAGGACCCACTTTTTTGTTGTTTTTCTTATCCTTTTCTCCTACAACTAGGGGTGTAAATAAGCTAGGTCATGCCAGGCTTTGGTAGACCTGAGCCTAGCCTTTATTAAAAATATAAAGTCTAAGCCTAGCGTATTTACCTATTATAGGCCTTTTTTGAAAGCCTGGGCCTAACTTGCATAAAAGTCTAGCCTGGCTTGTAAGCTTACTTAAAAGCCTATTTTCTTATAAGGTCTATAAGAAGGCTGATAAGCCTATTGGCCTAAGTAAGTCTATTGGTCCAAAAAGGCCTACTAAACTAACAAGACTTGTTAGAAATTACATATTCTTTTATATTATTATATGTATTATATATAATTATGTATGTATAAATAATAAAATTTTATTTTATATATATATATATATATATATATATATATATATATATATATAAGCCGGTCTGTTAGGCTTAATAGGCTTTTTTTAAGGCTTAAGGCTTGGCCTTTTTATCTGAATAGGCTTTTTGCAAAGCCTAAGCTTGGTCTTTTTAATAAACGAGCCAGGGCAGGCTAGCTCTTATGTAGGCCAGGCCATAAGCCCCTGACAGGCGGCCTGACCTATTTCCACCCCTACTTACAACAGATTGAGAATTCTTCCCTCTGAGTGGGTTTCTCACACACATAGTTATTTGCTTCGACATTTGTCCCGTTGTGGCCCCCTCTAGAGTTAAAACTTCCTCATTTAAATCTTTCAATGATTCAAAACATGAACCCGAACCCGTTTGGGGTGGTTGCGAGTTTTTGGTTTTCAAATGCAATTTTCAAAACAAAACGCGTTTGGCTAAAATGGAGTTGAAATGGTTTTTAATTCAATTTCAAAACACTTTTATATTCGTTTTTAAAACCAAAAAAAAAGGATTTGTGATTTTGGTTTTTAGTTTTTTAAAAAAAATACTCATCACTATATTTGACAATAGTCTTTCTCGCCGTCGCCACCACCACCACAACTACTGCCATTGTTACCACCACTGCCACTGCCACCTCCACCACTACTGTTGCGGCTGTCACTGCTACCATCACCACCACCGCTACCATCACCACCACTGCCACTAACACTATCACCACCATCACTGTCGCAACCATTACTACCACGACTACCGACATCGCTTCCACCACCACAAGCTTAATCACCACTACCATCTTCACCACCACGACCACCAGCGCCGCCGCCGCCGCCGCCGCCACCATAGGCACTGTCACCACCACCACTGACTCTGCCATCACCACCACCATTGACACCTCTACGATCACCATTGGTACCGCCACTTTGGCACCAACACAACCATCATTGTTAGCACCACCACAACTCTCACCGTCAATATTACAACCGCTACCACCATCATTGTTGTCGTCACCACCACCATTATTGTCATCACACAAACATATCCTTAAACTAATTTTAACATAATAAGAAATTTCAAAGTGACTTTATTTTGAAACAAAAATTAAAACAAAAAACTAAAACTAATTTTTAAAAACTAAAAACTTGTTGTAGTTTTTGAAATTTTCAAAACTCACAATCAAAAACCACCCCAAACGGGCCTTAAGAATTGTATCATTATGATTATCTCCTTTATTAGAATTAACATTTGCATTAACTCCCATTCCTCCATTATGATTTGCTCCGCCCTTTCCTGATTCCCTAAACTTGTAGTATATGTTATTCATTCAAATTCGATTTGATAATTGATATTATTATGTTAAAATTATTTTCCGAAATGATTACAAATATCAAAGATTCAGCATATTGAATATGTGAGAAACTTTCTGATTTCGCGCAACAAACTACTTTTTACTAAAACTCAAACTTCACCACCCGTTTTTACTTTTTCAAAACATCTCTACTTAATGCATGATATAGTCTGAGTCATACTCCCTATGTTTCAAAATCGATTGATGTTTTCAACATCTAAAAAAATCATATTGATTAGTGTTTTTAATTTTCAATAAAATATTAAAACTTTTATTTCAATTTTATCTCCTAATAAATACTATTATCTTGGAATACTTGATAATGCATTTATAATTTAAGAAAGAGAGTGAAGATATTTTAATAAAATTGGCTCCTAATAAATACTAGACTTAATTGTACTTTTAGTTGCTTAAGTATTGCAATTGTACGAGTTTGATTCCCTAAGTTTCAATTGCACAAATTAGGTCTCTTAAGTATTGCAATTGTGCGATTTTGGTCCATCCGTCAGATTTTCGTTAAATATTTAATAGATTTCGTTGTCGTGCCACTTATGGATAACATGACAATTGACATGATGATAACAGGATAGTGGATGTAGGTTATGACGTGTCAATAATGTGTCATGGTGATGTGACATGCAAAAATGAAAGATAAAATTATTAAATTGGCTTTAAGAGGATTTAAGCCCCCCACCTTAAGTTCCAATAACAACCTTTAACCACTACACTAATAAATTTGTTTAATATATCAATGAAAAATATAATATATGTAACTTAAATGGAGACCAAAGGTGCACATATATTTATTATTACTAAATAAACAAATTTATGCTTATTATATATTATTATTAATAAATTAATACTAATATTATTAAATACAAATTATTTAAAATATGATATAAATGGTGAAAAAATATATTAATAAAATAATAATCCTAAAAAAATATATTAATATTATTAGTATTATTATTTAATTAATATATTTATGTAGAAGTATAAATTATTATTATTAAATATTATTATTATTATTAATGTTGAGGAGATAAGATCCATGATGATGTTAAATATCTAATTTGTATATTTTAATTACTAAAATTTATATTTATATCAAATATTTTAAATTAACCTAATAATTTTATATAAAATATTCCTACATTTATATCATATTTTAAATAATTTATGTTTATTAAATTATTAATTTATCTATTAATATACTAATAATATATAATAATATTAGTATTAATTTATTAATAATATTATTAATACTAATAATATATATAATAAAAATAAATTTTTTATTTAGTTGTAATAAATATATGTGCAATTTTAGTCTCCATTTAAGTTTTATATATCCACCTTAAAGAAAACTATCGAAAGGATCAAAATTGTACAATTTTGATACTTTAGGAACTCAATTTGCACAATTGATACTTGAAAGACTAAAATCGCACAATTACAATACTGGAGATCAAAGTACAATTAAGCTTAAATACTATTACCTTATAATAATTATTTTTCTTAATTTGTGTGAAAAAAACCTTAAAGATCAATTAATTTGAAATGAAAGAAATATTCTTTTATCGCTAATCAAATACAAACATTTGTACATATTTTTCTATTTTATTTTTTGAATTTACCTCCTCTAAAATGAAGAGATACACCATACACTAGAAAGAATAAAATACACTTACAATTGTTAATTAAAAAACCAACGGTTAAAAATTATAATAAAATAAAATTAGACACATATAAAAAAAATATAAAGTTAATTACAATCTCAATCGTTAATTTTTCAATTAATAATTACTATTGTACTTTATCCTCTAAATTATACTCCTCTCACTTTTGAGCAATCAAATCCTTATTTTTTTCAACTTTAATTTTAATCAGAACTTTAATACTTTGTAAGGCTCTCAATCAACAATCATTTCACGCAACTCATTTCAATATTCTAACGCGTAATTTTAACAATATTTCAAGTGAGTTCTTGACTCGAACCATTATCACTTTATTTTAAAGAACTAGCAAATGTTGTCCCTCGGAGGTAAGGTGCTTGTCTGCTCAAAGTAAACCTCAAGGATCTCTAAAAGCCTCTGCATAAAAAAGAGTATTAGCAACACACTAGTTAACATTATCTTTCTAATACATTCTCATCTATTGGTAGAAATTCATGCAAGTCCCACTAGTTTGGGAATGAGACTCACCAAATGAAAAATGAGACCCATATATAGTGAGACTTACATAAATTTCACTCGGATAGAGTGTGCCGAAAGAGAATATTAAAGAGTGTGTACTTAACATTTCTCTTGCATAAATAAGACCCTAACACACACCATCTAGACACTACCAGGCAATAACAAAAATATCAGCATCTTGTCAATTGGTATTAATGTACATTTAACATTCAACCTCCCAGGATACCACTGTGAGCTAGGTGGAGCTCTTAAAATTCATCTAGAGGTGAATAACACCATCTGCTAATGTTTGTCCCCATAGGCAGCTTCATCATAGAAACAAGATGTCCACATGCACCATAACAAAGGATCCGTGATGTTTCAGAATAATTAGTTAAGGCCCCGTGAGGTGCTTTCTTTGAACAATAGTTGACATTGGGGAGGTAGATCTCAATTCTCAAGTATCGCTATGATGTCAAAGCCTACCACTCAGACTTTACGCAGTAGCCAAAACAGAAAAAGGCAGTGGTGTACAAGACTACAGATGAATTCTGGCAATATCTAATTCTCTAATAATATACATTATTACACAACTTGTGGGAAAATCCTCAGCTTACACAGCAATCTCCCAGAGGAACTTGCTACAAGGTTTAGCAACAACGTTGGCCGATGATCTTCAAATAATGCTCACTGCCTAGGTACTGGCGGTGGTGTTGATGGGTGGCTTTGCCCATAAAACCCTATGCCAGGTGGCCTGTAAAATCCTCCCGGCAAAGACTGCTGTTGCTGCTGTGCTGGTTGAGTGCCAGGCATTGATAACCCTATTGCAACATAAGGAGGCAAAGGAGGTGGAGGTGGTAGGTTATTTGACCCGTATCCATAAGGAATTCCCCCAGCCATCAAACCAGTTGATTGGGCATATTGATTTGATGGTTGATTTGCTGAAGAATGAGGCGGGGGAGGGGGTGCTGAAGGAAATGCAGCTTGTAATTGATTGGCTTGTGACGCGGTTTGCATGCCGACTGACAGTGCAAGTGGTACATTTGCCAATGATGGCTGTTGTATATTGGCATAAAAGGAAGAGTTCGCCAAATCAGAATTGTTAACATCAAGAGCAGGCGTTGGTTTTTCAAGTTTGGGTCTTTTCTCTTGGTTGAAAATAGGTAATCCTGATGAAAATCCCGTAGAATTTAAGCTACCGTTCAAGGAGGCAGCTTCTTCGGCTACAAGAGAAGAAAGAACAGATGTAAGCATCTGGGCAGAGGATGTAGAGGCAGCAAGCTTAGCAGCAACGGCGGCAGCTGCTGCCTTCTTGTTATCATCTTCGGTAGTTTGGAAAGGAGCAAATGATACAGAAGATTGAACAAAAATAGGCTGAGACGGATCTGTAGCTTCAGCTGCTTGGTTAAGTCGCTTCCTGATACCAACTACTTTCTCGATCTGGCCTTGTGCAACCTTCACAACATTAAAACCATCAATTTATATAAAGAAAATACATGTGGAATCAGTTAATACAGAAAACTTACACATTTAACCATCCAATAAATGCAGCATCTGGGGAGTTCGCCCATGTATCAACTCATAATTTAAAATACACTCTTTTGAGAGTAATTTAATCTTAGTGTACTCTATCTTAGATAATGACATGTCATTATTAACTTCTTTTAAATTTTAGATACAAATTCTAACAAATTAATTATACATATCTTTTTTATAATCGAAACATTATTCTCTTTTAATATATACTGTTAAAAGAGAAGAAACAGAGACATGTTTGAACTGAAAACCATGTTTGAAAACACAACGGATGTGAGCTTATATAGGCTTATTATATTAATTATACATAAATATAGGATATTTTGTTTTTTCTAAATCAGAGATTACATGTCTATAAATCGTAATTATTACAATAACTATAGAATATTCATTTTTGATTTTCAACACTCCTTTTCAAGCTGAAGCATATACATCATATGCACCTAACTTGGTACAAATATAACCAATTCTCGGTCCCCTTAAGGACTTAGTGAAGATGTCTGCCAACTGGCCACTAAAGTTGATGAAACTCGTAGTAATGTTCCCCGACTCGATCTTCTCCCTGATGAAATAACAATCAACCTCAATATGTTTAGTTCTTTCATGGAAGACAGGATTAGATGCAATATGCAAAGCCGCTTAATTATCACAAATCAACATCATTTGCATAGACTCTTCAAACTTGAATTCTCTGAGAAGCTGCTTCAACCACAAGTGCACAAGTTACCAAAGTCATGGCCCTGTATTCTGCTTTAGCACTAAATCTTGCTACAACATTTTTCTTCTTACTTTTCCAGGATATCAAGTTTCCTCCAATCAGCACACAATACCAAGAGGTAGATCGCCTATCATAGGGTAAACCAGCCCAATCGACATCTAAGTACCCAACTATCTGAGTATGTCTCCTATCTTCATAAATGAGGCTTTTACCTAAAGCATTCTTAATGTATTTCAATATCCGAATTACAGCATTCCAATAGTCCTGGCAGGGAGAATTCAAGATCTGGCTCACCACACTCACAGCAAAGGCAATATCTGGACGAGTGACTGTGAGATAGTTCAGCTTTCCAACTAGTCTCCTAGAATCTAATAAGGACTCCCCCTAATTGGGTAGCAGTTTGACATTAGATTCCATAGGAGTGTTTACTAGCTTAGCATTCAGTAAGCCAGTCTCTTTCAGGATGTCAAGAGCATATTTTCTCAGAGAGATTATCAAACCATCCTTGGATTGAGCAACTTCGATGCCTAGGAAATATTGAAGCTTACCAAGGTCTCTAGTCTGAAACTGTCGGGAGAGGTATTGTTTTAGATGGAGGATGTCACGTTGATCATTGCCTGTAATGACAATATCATCCAAATAAGCAATAAGATAGATGCATCCCTGATGTGAATAGTGATAAAAGACAAAATGATCGGCTTCACTGCGAGTCATACCGAACTACTGTACAACAGTACAAAGCGGCCGAACCAGGCTCAGGGGCTATTGAAGCCTATACAGGACTCCCCCTGAGCAACAAACCCTAGAAGTTGCTCCATATAGACCTCTTCATCAAGATCGCCATGTAAGAAAGCATTTTTAATATCAAGTTGGAAGAGAGGCCAGCAAATGGCAACCATGGATAGTAGTAGTCGGACAGAAGCCATCTTAGCCACTAGAGAGAAGGTATTAGTATAGTGCTGCCCATAGACCTGGGTGTATCCATTGGCCACCAGAAACGCCTTGAAACGATCGATGCTTCCATCAAGGCCAACTTTGAGTGTGTATAGCCAACAAGCCAACAGCGGATTTGCCAGGGGGGAGAGGAACCAAATTCCAGGTATCACTACTCTGTAGGGCACACATCTCATCAATCATTGCTTGCCTCCATTTAGGGTAAGATAATGCTTCACCTAGACAGTTAGGAATCAACACAAAAGGCAAAGACAAGAGGCAAGTATAATGCAAAGGAGAAACACAATGATAACTAATGGTAACAAAGTGAGGAGAAGGGATGCGAGTAGAACGAATACCTTTTCATAGAGCAATGAGCCAAGCAATGTCAAGTGGCAGGCCCGGATCCGGTAAAGAGGATAGTGCCGGGGAAGGATCTGGCATAGGCTCTATTATATTGTTAGGAGCCAACGCAAGTGTGGGTGTTTGCAGGGCGTTGGCGACGTTGATATGTCTGAAGAGGTCGCACGACCGAGGGTGTTGCTAGAGCATCTTGATTCACCCCACGGCTATTCGGAGAAACAGATGGAAGGGGGGCAAGGGTAAGGGTATCAGGAAGAATAGAAAACCACATGTCGAGAGGAGAGTGAGCAAACTCAAAATAAGGGACAAATTCAAAAAACGAGACATCAGCGAAAATGAAATACCGTTGAAGGGTAGAAGAGAAGTGACGATATCCTTTCTACGATCAATGATAACCTAGGAAGACGCATTTGATGGACCTTGCCGAGAGCTTGTCAAGGCCCGGAGTTAGGTTCTAAACAAAGCATGTGGAGCCGAAAACACGAGAAGGAATTATATGAAGTGGTGAATGAGGAAAGAGGACTAAATGAGGAACCTGATTATTTAGGACAAAGGATGGCATGTGATTGATGAGGTAGCAAGCCGTGAGGACAGCATCACCCAAAAGCATGGGGGAACATGACCGTAGAGGAGAAGAGTTCAAGTGGTCTCAATGAGATGTTGGTTCTTGCGTTCAGCCACCCAGTTTTGTTGACGGGTGTGAATATAGGATGTTTGATGAAGAATGCCTTTTGACGCCATAAAGTGTTGAAACTAATGAGAGAAAAATTCACGTGCATTATCACCACAAAGAGAGCGTATACGAATACTAAATTGGGTTTTTATTTCATGATAAAACTTTTCAAAAAGGGAAAACAGTTCAAACCTGCTTTTCATTAAACATAACCGTGTACAACGAGAAAGATCATCAATAAAAGTGACAAAATACTTAAAACCAAATGGGGTAACAAGATGAAAAGGACCCCAAACACCTAAATGAACTAAGACAAATGGGGATGTAGCCCTTTTATTGACTCAATTAGGAAACGAAGTATGAATGTGTTTCCCTAATTGACACAACACAATAAAGGGTTGACAATTTGGAGAGATTGGGTACCAACTTTTGAAGTTTCGATAAATCAGGATGTCCTAGCTGAGCGTGGATTGTCATCGAAGAGATTGTGGTAGAGCATGCTTGCGGTGTCACGTCGAGATAATAGAGGCAATGAGACTTATATTCGACGCCAATCATTCGTCCCGAAGTCCGTTCCTGCAAGATAACAGAATCTTTAGTAAAGGTAATGACAAAATCATAGAATTGGGTAAGACGATGGACAGAGAATAGGTTAAAAGGGCAATCAAGGACATATAAAACAAACTAGATAGTTAGAGAGGGAAGGGGATGGGCGGTGCCAATTCCTTTGGACTGTGTTTGAGAACCATTAGCAGAAGTAATGGCGAGTAAAAAACCAGATGTAGAAAAGGAAGAGAAAAGAGAGAAGTTACCAGAGATATGATCAAACGCGCCAAAGTCAAGGACCCAGAGAAGGAGAGTGAGAGATGCAAGCAATAGAATTACCAATGTGTACAACTAAAACAGTGGTACCAGGGTTCTAGCGACTCACAAACCACTTGACATAATCCTCATAAGTAGTAGGGATGACCCGTGGTTGAGCAGCAAACGGAGTGGATTCCGCAAGAAGTGTATTGACCACATTGGCTGGATGAGGGGGTTTACCATGCAGCTTCCAGAGCAACAGGTCAATGGTGTGCCTGTGACGATGACAAAGCTCACACTTGCGATGATTCTTGGATTGAGATGTCCCAGTCTGAGAGCGTCCGAAATTACTGCTCTGGGAGGCAAAAGCAGAGGAGTCACCTAGCATAGGAGTAGGGGTGTCCATAGGAGCCTTCGGTGGAATCCGAAGGAGTGCAAAGGAGGTAGAGGTCATCGTAGGAACTGTGGAAGACCCAAGAATCTAGTCACGAGTAGCAGAATACTCCGGAGGCAGGCCATAAAGGGAAAGGACCATAAAGAAAGCACTACAATTCTCCAACTCTTTCTTAGCCTCAGCTGGAACGGAGGTAGCAGGAGGTAAGTTCATTAAAATCATGTAAGGCAGCATGAACTCTCCCAAGATATGCAGACACAAGGCCATCAATGCTGAAGGGCAATAAGGGTCATCAAGTCATGGCAAACCCCATATAGTCGCTGAGTGTCATTAGTATAAAGCGCACGCACCTCAATCCAAACCGATTCACAAGTGACTTGGGGCCGAAAAAACAGTTTAAGAGATAGGTGGAGGGTGGACTTGATCACATTGCATAATTGGGCATTAATCTTCTCCCATTGTGCACGAGCAATGGCTGGTACAAAATCGATGGTACTAGTGAAATGATCTTTGTAGCCAAGACGACTAATCCACAAGGTGATGTCGAAGGCCCAAGAGGAGTAGTTCAAGCCATCCAACTTCCCCGTAGAGAGGGAAAAGTTGGAGAAAATGGGTGAATCGACCTTAGGTGGAGTAGAACCCGTGGAAGCCGTAAAAAAAACAGAGTGAACAGTACCAGAAACACCCTATTTGCAAAGGAAGTACCGTCAAAAAAGTCATGGATGGAGAAGAAAATTGGAGGGTAGGGGCGCACAAGAAGGGCGACCTGGGTGACAAAAATGCGGCCAGAACAAAGCAGCCACGTGCCATCACTTGCCGATTCTAGGCTGCTGTTTGGCGCATCAGATATGCCGCGCATGAGGGCGCTTGAGAAGGTGGTTCGAGATACGGTTTTGAGGGTTGCATAGATCGGCTAAGGGCGATCCAGATGGGGTGGGTGGCTGCCGAAAAAGTCGTTGGTGTGGCGGCAGTGACCGGAAAAATGTCCAAAAAAAGGAAGAGGAGTGGTCGGAAAAGCGAACTGAAGTAGGACATGGTTCGCAAAAATAAAAAATTGTCACCGAGGACAATGGGTCCATCGAGCAAGACACGGTTTTTGAGATGCCTCTGTCAAGTTCTAGATACCATGTTAAAAGAGAAGAAACAAAAACATGTTTGAACTGAAAACTGTATTTGAATACACAACGGATGTGAGTTTATATAGGCTTATTACATTAATTATACATAAATAAAGGATATTCATTTATGATTTTCAACATATAGATTCTACTTGAATTAATTATGCACATCTCTTTTATATGTTCAATTTTTTTCTCTAAAGTATTTTTCTCGAGTAATGATTAACATATCGCTGGGATTTTCCACCTAAAACATGTGGTTAACCACGTGTATAAATAGGTTAACTTTGTCAAGTGGTTAAGAGTAAATGAATATGATTGTATACAATAATTGATATGCACTTGTAGCACTAATGGTTAAATACTCCTCACAAGGGGTAAATAGTGTCATGAGATTATTGAAATCTCTAATGGGATTATCTTTACCTCACAAGTGATTAAGAGTAAATGAATGGGTATACAATTATCAATTTGCACTTGCACTAATGGTTAATGTCTTCCAAGTGGTTAATAGTATCATGAAGTTATTGTAATGTCTCATAATGATTAACTTTGCTTCACAAGTGGTTAAGACTAAATGAGTATGTGTATACAATTATCAACTTGTACTTGTGACACTAATGGTTAAATATGCCTCACAAATGGTTAAGTGTCTGAGGTTATTGAAATGTCTAACAATGATTAATTGTGCCTTAAAAGGGGTTAATTGTCCAAGTGAACACCAGCTGGACAATTTCCAGTGGGACGATTATGATTTTTCTTTTCCTCTGTCAATTATTTTTTAGATATTACCTGAATTTAAAAAAGAAAAATGCAAGTAACAAACTCTCTGACAATCTTTTGAACACATTCTTTCCTATTGGTTGAAATTTATTCAAAATCACAAAATGTTGTGGGTCTCACATCTTATTTAATAAATCTCCCTCATCATTTTGATTTTCAATAAATTTCAAACAATAAAAGTGTGTTCAAAAGAGTGTGTTTTGCTACTTGCTAGCATTTCTCTTTAAAAAATATTTATGCAATGCCCTGAATACTTGGAAGTTATGTTGCATGGCTGTGAAGAGAAAATTTAAACTACTCCTTCTCAGGTGTTAAAGAACCAGGCACTATTATTTTTTGATTGATTTATCTACAAACCGTGAAAAAAAAGGTTCTTAAACAATTGTTTCAAACTAAAATTGCTTCCTTGGAAAGAAGTAAATATGTTGAGTGTCATTTTGGGTGTATGTTGCTTCCTTTAACTCCTTACAAAACCACATTAATGGAGTTTAATTCGATAATAGAAATGGACAAATGTGCTTTTCTTTTGAAATAAGGAAATACTAATAATCCACATGCCAGACATATATTAAACATTCATAAGTGGCATCTCAATGAATGTAGGCAATATAATTATATATCTCAGAAATAAAAACTACACAATAATTGAAAAGGAAAAATTTCGAAACTAGCAGAACAAAGACCTGAAACAATTGTGGAAGGTAAAACATATGCAAAAAGGAAGATTAGTTGATCTAAGGTTCAAAAACAAAAGTTTATAGCCCAAACACCCGTAATCCTTAGTGATTTTTATTTTTCTATACATAGGAACTAGCAAGCCAAAATTAATTTCATGAGTCACTTACTCAAATAATAATGATCTCACATGAAAATATTCAAGATTGCTTAAGACAAACATTTTCTGTTACAGTTAATATAAAATTTGGTCTCTGAAAGTGGCAACTCCTGTTGCTTTAGTTTCTGAAAGTGCACATTTATATAGATTGGTCCTCAAAAGTGTCAACTTGACAATAAGTTTGTTAATGTATTTATATTAAGTGTAGATGTTAGATTGATTGACAGAACTAGCCAACATTAGTATATATATTTTTCATCATCTCTTGCACACGGGAAAAAGACAATACACTTTTTAAACATCTCTCTCTCTCTTAACAAAGTTTACCCTACCAAGTTGCCTAGTTGTAAATCAAAGATGAAAATTTTCAAGAACCAAATCAGCACATGTTGACACTTTTACAGATCAAATTATATATTAATTCTTTTGTGTTATATTAGTGACCAACTAACCATATTGACAAAATCTACATCATTGACAAGATGCCTTCTGTTGAAAATTAAACAAAAGTTAACCTGTTTCTTAATCAGCATAATATACTAGTCAAACAAGATGGAAATCTTAGAATACTCAAAGTGAACGTTAGTAAGTGGCAACAAACACTAAAAAATTATATTATAATTAGGAAAAAACAACAGTGTTACAGACACGGAGAAAGGACAGACACACAGATTAAAGACAGGTTGTTCTTACTAGCAACTGGGTGCGAACAAGCTCTTGCCTTGATTCCTGAAAAAGCTTTAGAGTTTAGATTGGTAGGCAGTCATCAATTTCAGTTTTTTTTTAATATAAGCATACTTGTAGAAACAACAGTACTTGTTCTTGAAGTGCATGTTTAAGCTGAGAAAGCAATGAAGCCCTTGCAGCCACAGCATTTTCAAGTTGCTCCATATATTGTTTAAGCTTCTTTTCCTGCTCTTGTAAGTCATTCACCAAAGTGGATCCCAACTGGTTTCCTGATGTGATATCCAACCAATGTCAGCATAACCAAATTTAATAAAGTATCACTTCACTATGGCAATAGAAATATTTAAAAAGCTATACTGCTCTGCTTGAAGTACAGAAGAGTCACAAGCAGAATTGGCCATGGAAGTCTTCAAATGCCCTAAAAAATCAGTAAGTGCAATATACCAACACAAAATGTATCTTTGGTATGGCAATAATGACAATAAGCTTATGAGCAAATCCATATTTGTAATCCAACACTTGCAAGGTATCCATAATTGAAATCCTTAAGAAGAATAACTCTTGGGCATCACTGATGGATATCCAAAAGGCCAGGCTACATGAGGAGGAAACTGAGACGAGAACTATAGGCAAAAACATAAAGCAGGATTTAAGGTCAATGTTTGGTCTATAGACACAATTTACAATAGAACACTTGGTCCATGTTATTAAATGCACAAGTAACCCCTCCATTTTTACAGCTCTCTCCAGTGTCATACTATGAAGCAAATATATTCTGACCATGAATCCTATCACTTTATTCATACTAAGCAGACCTCAAGGCTAAATTTGGTCCACTAAATGTATGTTTTGAGAATTAGATTTTGGAGGGGAAGAGAAGGGAGTGTAAACTTTTTATTTTTAATAAATTTTCTCTAATTTAATATTTTATAAATAAAAGAAATAAAATGATAGGTTAGCATTAACTTAATTGGTTAATCTTTTTTTCTTTTTATAAACATCAAATAACTCTTCTAATTTAAAAATAAAATATTTACCCTCCCCTCCCTGTCCCTCCAAAACCCAACTCCCAAACATATCCCAAATGTAGTGGGAATATAAAAGAGAATAAGTTAAAAGTAAGTTTATTAACTACTACAGAATGGTAATGGTAAACACCCTAGACTATGGCTATTCCATCGAGGATCAATTCAATTACCAATATACCTCATGTTCAAAGGTTTTTAAATTGACATAATTCACATTCCATCAAGGATTGATTTAATTAGAAGCATACCTCATGTTGTAAGGTTTTAAAAAGGCATAATACCCATCCTCACTTCCACTGTCACCAACACTCATGCCCAAGCCACCACCAACATTGCACTGTAGCCACCAACTCTACCATTAACAATGCCACCACCAAATGTGGTAATAGAAATGAATCATCAATTCATCATTCCATTCTTGACCATACCAAACATGCTAACGGGTAACCTATAAGACCTACTATTTCTTATTTTGTTCCATTCTCTATTAATCTCACTTCTTTCGCCCACAACCAAGTATGACCTAAGAATTCGATTTCTCACCATTGCATTATATTTTTATATTTCAAAATTTTAAAATTGATGTTTCAGTTATGATAACCTTCCCTCCAAAACCATTTACAATTAATCCTGCAGAAGTTACACCTAGAAAAAAAAAAAAAAAAGATTTATCATATAATTGATGCTAACTAATTTAAATACTAAGAATAGCAGGCAGAAAAGATCAAGTCCCTCTAGCAATCCTCTTACCTTGAGCCATTGTATTTCAACATCTTCCACAACTTTACCCACATCATGCACAGCAGCATTGCAGTTGTTTAAGGCAGCTTCCTCATTAAGGTGGTCATCAAGAACAGGCTGAAATGCTGTTAGTATTTTCTCTGGCAAACACCCAACAGCCAGTTTCTACAATGAAGATGACCAAGAATTGACACACCTTAAAATCAGACATACCAAAGCATCTAATAGACAACAAATCAAACATCAGACAGTGCTACTGTAACTTGCTTACTATTCTCACTGAGTGGGTGTCCCTCTTCAGTATCTTGATAGAATTTGAACTCCTTCCATTGCTTGCAGATGGAAGGGGATTCTTGCCCATTATTTCATCCTTAAGACCCTGACCTCGTGAACCAAAAACCTTCCTCTCCTCCCATATGTCAACCTATTAACAATCCAACACCAAAATAGATTCCACCCAGAAGGAAAGAAAAAAGAATGAAAGGTCAGGTTAGAAAAATACTAATTGATAAGACAACTGACATAAGATAAAAAGCTTAGAGAATAAAGGTTAGTAACTTATGGCTGAAAAAAATGGATCTCTACAAAAACAAGCAAGCAGTCTAGCCTTATCCCACTAACTGGGGTACACTACAAAAGTGGATTCTCTAATACATCATTCTTCTCTGGAGTAGCATATAAAGATGACATATACTGCGGCCAAATTATTCAAAGATTAAGATTACACACAAGACTAGACCCCTGACATGACTTAACAAGACACTTTTTCACTAGTATTGAACTCAGGGTTACTAAGTATGACAAGCTAGGAAGCACCGATACAATGCACAATATAGATATGATACAACACAACACAGACACAGGAATACAGCAAATTTTAAACATGGCTATAATAGGTCTTACGATTCACAATACTATTCAATTCACAATTCAGAAAATAGGCCTTTCGATTTACAATTTGAATCTCGATTCTACTACCATGATATATAAAATTAGTCTAAAGTTAACATAAAATAAAAATTTTAAATCACAAGGGAATTCATGTTTTAAAAATGAGCATAAGTCATTATAAATAAAATAAAATACAAAAATGTGTCTAATTATTGTGTTATTCTAATCAGTATTGGTATAAAATTGTAAAAAATAAAGGTATAAAAATTAGAAAATGCAATTAAAAGTATTTGAAGTGTCCATGCAATATCTGACACGAATACGTAACTGACACGGTTACAACAGGATGCAGCCGCTATTTAGAAATGTCTATGCTTCTTCTTAGATGGCAAAAATGTAGTATTTTTCAAATTAGGCAGAGGATTTCTTCTACAGTAATTGAGATAAATGCTTTATCTCATTAAGTGATTTTAATTATAATCTTCATCTGATTGGTTGGTGTTGAGATTTGCTTAGATATTTGCTGTGGTTTATCTTCCTGTGATTATCTGGATATATTTAGATTAGGAACCTTGCTGTATTTTTGTAATCCAATCCCGAAATCATGGGGATTCAGTTATAATTAGTAAAGAATTGCATTGCAAATCAAGGAGCTGAGACACACACTCTCAAGCTGTTTTTGCACCATATTCTCATCCTCAAGCATTGGGATGCCAACGTAGCAAAGAATGTGACTCATGCCAGTCCTTCTAAATTTAACAAGGATACTCTTCTTTTATGCCATTGTTTCTTTGAAACTAATTGATACCTCAAAAATTAGTGTTGAAATATTCTATATTTATTATAATTATTACAGTTTATAGGCATGTAATCTTTGATTTAGAGGAAACTGTATATCCTCTATTTATGTATAATTAATGTAATAAGCCTATATAATCTTAAGTCCGTTGTGTATTTAGATATACAGTTCCAACTCAATATGTCTCTGTGTTGTTTCTCATTCAGCATGGTATCTAGAGCCTGATAGAGGCATCTCGCAAATTGTGTGTGCCAGGTGGACCCACTGTCCCCGGAGATAAAAAAATTTTGGCAAACCGTGTTCTTCTCCGGTTTGTCATTCAGATCGCCGACCTTCTTCCGACAACTGCTTTCCATTTTCTGGCGTCTTTCCGACCACCGTCACTGCTCCGACGACGTTTCCGCCTGCCACCACCACCGTTGGGAGCGCCGTTCGCCGATCTACTCGGCCCAGTTGACCGCAACCCTCACCGGCTTACCACGTGCTCTCATGCGCGTCTATTGTGGTGCGCCAAACAGCACCTGTCACTGGCACGTGACAGCGTTTTTCCGGCAACGTTTCCGGCACGGTGGTCGCCCACCTAGCTCGATGCCACCCCTCAAGTCTCGTTTCCGTCCGATCACTGTTGAAGGCGCCCCCCTCTTTTTGCCCTGTGCGCTCACCACTGTTTGTTTCAGGTCTGTTTTGACGTTCTTTTACACTGCCATGGATCCCTCTGGTTCTTCTACACTACCTAAGGCAAACGCTACTATTTTTACAAACTTTCCGCTCTCTATTGACAAATTAGACGACACAAACTACTCCACTTGGGCCTCAGACATCACCTTATGGATTAGTGGTCTAGGCTACAAAGCCCACCTCACCAGTACTGTTGATTCTGTAGTCGCAGGTGAACATGCACAATGGGAGAAGATTGACACCCAATTATGCAGTACAATCAAGTCCACCCTCCATCAAACCTATTTTCTAGCCTCACGTCACATGTGAATCGGTTTGGACTGAGGCACGTGCTCTTTATACTAATGACACTCAGCGCCTATATGGCGTTTGCCATAACTTGATGACCCTCATTGCCCCTCAACGTTTTGATGGCCCTACGTCTGCATATCTTGAGCGAGTTCATGCTACCTTGCATGATTTTAATGAACTCCTACCTCCCGCCACCTCTAATTCAATTGAGGCTAAGACAAAACTAGAGAACCAGAGTGCCCTTTTTATGACCCTTGCCCTGTACGGATTGTCACCAGAGTATTCTGCTACACGTGACCAGATTCTTGGGTCACCCACGGCCCCTACGATGACATCCGCCTCTTCTGCACTCCTTCGGATTTCACCAAAGGTACCTATGGAGATTCCCACTCCTACGATAGGTGATACTTCTGCTCTTGCATCTCAAAGCAATTCTTCCAGACGCTCTTGGACTGGCACATCTCACTCCAAGAATCGTCACAAATGCGAGCATTGTCATCATCATGGGCATACCATTGACCGTTGCTAGAAGTTACATGGTAAACCCCCTCGTCCCGCCAATGTGGTCACACACCTACGACAAAGACCCCTCCGCCCACTGATCAACCCCAGGCCACCCTGGCCACTTATGAGGATTTTGTCAAGTGGTTTAAGACTCACCAGAACACTGGCGCTACTGCTTACGTTGTATACACTGGTAATTCTATTGCTTGCATATCTCAATCCCCTTCCTTGGCTCCTTGGGTGCTTGACTCTGGTGAGTCTAACCATATCTCTAGTAATCGTTCCCTTTTCTCTTCCCTTTCTACCTCTGGCTACTTACCCACTATTACCTCTGCTAATGGTTCTCAAACACAGTCCCAAGGCATTGGCACCGCACATCCCCTTCCCTCTCTCACCGTTGAATCTGTTTTATATGTCCCTCATTGCCCTTTTAACCTGCTTTCTGTTCATCATCTCACCCAATCCCATGACTTTGTCATTAGTTTCACTAAAGATTCTGTTACCTTGCAGGAACAAATCTCGGGACAGATGATTGGCTTCGGATGTGAGTCTCATGGCCTCTATTATCTTTCCACGCCACCACAAGCTTGTTCTACAACTATCTCTCCGATGACGATCCATGCTCAGTTGGGACATCCTGGTTTACCGAAGCTTCAGAAGTTGGTACCCAGTCTCTCCAAATTATCTACTCTTCACTGTAAGTCGTGTCAGTTAGGGAAACACTCTCATACTACGTTTCCCGATCGAGTCAATAAAAGGGCTACATCCCCATTTGCCTTAGTTCATTCAGATGTTTGGGGTCTTTCTCGTATTGTTACCCCATCTGGTTTTAGGTATTTTGTCACAATTATAGATGATTTTTTGCATTGTACGTGGTTTTGTTTAATGAAAAGTCGGTTTGAACTATTTTCCCTCTGAGAAGTTTTATCATGAAATAAAAACCAAGTTTGGTATTCCTATCCGATCTCTTCGCAGTGATAATGCTCGTGAATATTTATCTCATCAGTTTTAGCACTTTATGGCGTCAAAGGGAATTCTTCATCAAACTTTCTGTGCCCACACCCCTCAACAAAACAGGGTGGTTGAACACAAGAACAGACACCTCATTGAGACCACTCGAACTCTTCTCCACGGTCATGTTCCCTCACGTTTTTGGGGTGATGCTATACTCATGGCCTGCTACCTCATTAATTGCATGCCATTCTCTGTCTTAAATGATTAGGTTCCCCATTCTGTACTTTTCCCTCACTCACCACTCCATGTGCTTCCTCCTCGTGTCTTTAGCTCCACCTGCTTTGTCCACAATCTCACTCCAGGCCTTGACACTCTCCACAAGATCCATCAAATGTGTCTTCTTGGGTTATTATCGATCGCAGAAAGGTTATCGTTGCTTTTCTCCTACTCTTCAACAGTATTTCATTTCTACTGATGTCTCATTTTGAGTCTACTCCCTCGCCCTCCGACATGTGGTTTTTTGTTCCTCCTAGTACCCCTGCTCTTGTCCCACTTCCGTCTAGTTCTCCAGATGCCCCAATAGTGGACCAAATGTTCCAGCAGAGCCTGGAGACATGCAACCTCTTTAGGCATATCAACGCCGCCAATGCCCGGCTGACAATACTACACCAGCACCTACGACAACTCATGACGATATAGTAGAGGCCATGCCAGACTCTTCCACAGCACCATCTTCTTTACCGGATCCGGGCTTGCCCCCTAATATTGATTGGCCCATTGCTCTTCGGACAGGTATTCGTTCTACTCGCAACCCTTCTCCTCACTATGTTAACCTTAGTTATCACCGTCTTTGTCCTTTGCATTATACTCGCCTCTCTTCTTTGTCTTCTATGTCTATTCCTAACTCTCCAGGTCAAGCCTTATCTCACCCTAAGTGGCGGCAAGCAATGATTGATGAGATGTGTGCCCTTCAGAATAGTGATACCTGGGATTTGGTTCCTCTTCCCCCTGGCAAATCAATTATTGGGTGTCGTTGGCTATACACACTTAAAGTTGGCCCTGATGGAACCATCGATTGTTTCAAGGCACGTCTGGTGGCCAAAGGATACACCCAGGTTTATGGGCAAGGCTACATTGATACTTTCTCTCTGGTCGCCAAGATGGCTTCTATCCGCCTACTGTTCTCCATGGCTACCATTCGCCACTAGCCTTTCTTCCAACTTGATATTAAAAATGCTTTCCTGCATGGCGATCTTGACGAAGAGGTTTACATGGAGCAACCTCTAGGGTTTATTGCTCAGGGGGAGTCCTCTACTATGGTCTGTCGGCTTCGTAGGTCCCTATACGGACTTAAATAGTCCCTCCAAGCCTGGTTTGGCCGCTTTCGTACTGTTGTACAGCAGTTTGGTATAACTCGCAGTGAAGCCGACCACTCTGTCTTCTATCGCCATTCACCTCAAGGATGCATCTATCTCATTGTTGGTGGATGACATTGTCATTACAGGCAGTGATCAGCATGGCATTCTTCATCTGAAACAGTACCTCTCCCGACAGTTTCAGACTAAAGACCTTGGTAGGCTTCGGTATTTCCTAGGTATCGAAGTTGCTTAATCCAAGGATGGTTTGGTAATCTCTCAGAGGAAATACGCTCTTGACATCCTGGAAGAAATTGGCCTATTGAATGCTAAGCCAGTGGACACTCCTATGGATCCTAATGTCAGACTACTACCCAATCAGGGGGAGCCCTTATCAGACCCTGAGAGATATAGGAGACTGGTTAGAAAGCTGAACTATCTCACAGTCACTCGTCCAGATATTGCCTTTGCTGTAAGTGTGGTAAGCCAGTTCTTGAACTCTCCTTGCCAGGACCATTGGGATGCAGTAATTTGGATACTGAAATACATTAAGAGTTCTCCTGGTAAAGGCCTCATTTATGAAGACAAGGGACATACTCAGATAATTGGGTACTCAGATGCCAATTGGGTTGGCTCACCCAGTGACAGAAGATTCACCTCTGGGTATTGTGTGTTGATTGGAGGAAACTTAATATCCTGGAAAAGTAAGAAGCAAAATGTTGTAGCAAGATCCAGTGCTGAAGCAGAATACAGGGCCATGGCTTTAGTAACCTATGAACTCATGCGGCTAAAGCAGCTTCTCAGAGAACTCAAGTTTGAAGAGTCTACACAAATGACGCTGATTTGTGATAATCAAGCGGCTTTGCATATTGCATCTAATCCTGTCTTCCATGAAAGAACCAAGCATATTGAGGTTGATTGTCATTTCATCAGGGAGAAGATCGAGTCAGGAGAGACATTACAACGAGCTTCATCAACTCTAGTGACCAGTTGGCGGATATCTTCACCAAGTCTTTGAGGGGACCAAGAATTGGCTAATCTGTACCAAGCTAGGCACATATGATTTATATGCTCCAGCTTGGGGGAGAGTGTTGAAATATTCTGTATTTATTATAATTATTACAATTTATAGGCATGTAATCTTTGATTTAGAGAAAATTGTATATCCTCTATTTATGTATAATTAATGTAAGAAGCCTATATAATCTTAAGTCCGTTGTGTATTCAGACATACAGTTCTAGCTTAATATGTCTCTGTGTTGTTTCTCATTCAACAATTAGATTTTAGGAAGACACTAGGGTGGGAAATGTTCCTTTCTCTGAAGCTGTTCTCCATCTATTCCAGCTTTCTACTGTGCATAATTCTCCCATCCAAAATTTTTGTATAGTTTCATAATTCTAAATGTTCTTGGAATTTCCATTTTTTCAAAAATTTAAAGCATAGAAAGAAACTAGTGAACTTCTATCCCTCTTGGATCAACTTGATCGTGCTCTCTTTTCCCCTAATCAAGACATGAAAATTTGGAGCCTGCACTTTTCTAATATTTTTTCATGCAAATATTATTTTTAGTTCCTCACTCATTCTTCTACAAGGAAAGGTTTGCTCTTTAAGAGCCAATTTGGAAATCCAAAGCTCCTCCTAAGGTCAGTCAAGTCCGTTGTTTGGACAGTAGGACCAAATAGGATTAACACTAATGACATGCTGCAAGTCCAATGGCCTGATACAAATCTTTCTCCTGACATTCATGTTATGTGCAATTCTGAGTTAGAGTTTGCCTCATTAATTTCTCCGGGGTTCAGCAGTAACCTACATTTGGAAAAAGCATTTTGGAACTTTTGGTGGTGAGAATTAGGGTTGTCCTACTTCATTGGATCAATTTCTACATTTACACTTTCAAGGATTTGGTAAAAAGGAAAACAAAACAGACCTTGGGGCAATGCATGGCATTGGCATACAAAACTTTGTGGTTTGTGTGCTTGGAAAGAAATGCTCATTTCTTATGGTATATCTTCATCTTTAAGTTTGGGATAGATTTGTTTAGTTTATTGTTTGGCAATAAGAAGGAAAACATAACCTTGTGGAAATGTGTGGTTTACTGGATTTTGTGGTTTGTGGTTGGAAAGGAATGCTGGCATCTTCAAGGGCGTATGTCTGTCTTTAAATTTGGTATAGATTAGATTATTATATGGCTTCTTTTTGGTGTTCAGCACATAATTTATTCAGGAGATCAGTATTTCAAATATGCAGAGATTGAAAAGCTCTTTTACACTGATTAGTTTTAGAGGTCTTTTTGTTTCTGTATATTTGTTTTGACTTTCTTTTTCTGGTTTGAGGATTCTTTTTTCTCCATCTTTTTGTACTATTTTCTTCTAATGCAACAACAACAATCAGCTACAAGGGTCAAGTGATGTCAAAATGTTCCATCATGAATCATGTCTATAGACAAACCATACCTCAAAATTTTTCTTAATTGTTTCCTTGGTCTCTCTCTATCTCTAGCTACTAGACTATCCTCCACATGATCTACTTTCCTCACTGGGGCTTCTACAGGTCTTCTCCACATAAACCAAAACCGCCTAAGGCGAGATTCTACCATCTTTTTTATAACAAGTGCTACCCCAACTTCTCTCTAATTCATTCATTCTTAATCCTATATTGTCTAATATGTCTACTCATCCAGCACAACATTCTTATCTCTGCTTCATTGAGTTTATTCTCTTGTTTAATATGTCTTCTCCCCAATGCATGCTTTTTGCAGCCAATATAGTTCTAGTTAGAGAATCAATAGAGGAAATAAATAGGAAGTTAAATATATGGAGATGACCTTTAGAAGATCATGGCTTTCGCTTAAGTAGAAGTAGGATGGAATATATGGAATGTAAGTTTAGCAACAAGCACAACTACCATTGCGCAAAGGTAAAACTTGGAGAACTAAAATTTAAATTTAAAAAAAAATAAAACCTCTTACTATTCTAATTACATATGCACGATAAATATGAACAATAAAACATAGCTAGTCCATGGGGACATTGAGATATGAGGATAGTGAAAAGCTATAGGGAGCAAAGCAGCTACTTCAACGAGATAGTCGTAGGGATTATAAGGATCAAGCTTAGGTCGAGAGTTGAGAATACTACCAAGACAGAATTAGCCATATTTATGTTATATTTTTACATTACACTGTCATTTATTTATAGAATAAACATGTACATAAAACCAGTTTGACCCCAGTTGTAAATCAACCTTAAACCATCCCCTTTCCAGATAAAGGACTGGTCTGGTTTTCAAAACATCCTGTGGGAATACATGCTTCAAAATTACATAGAATAGGATAGTGGATTATACTACATGCCCACCTACACACAAATTAAGGGGTGACTCATGAGTCATGACACATTCATAGTACATACTAGTGTTCTCTCCTTATATGTGAAAATATAAACAACAACAACAAAAATAATAGCCAACTTCCAGCATAAATGAAATTCCAGGAAAAGATTTCCACACCTAGAAGGATAAGACTACTGCTTGATATATGATGCAGGAGAAATCTACACCAATAATGACATTGTATAAAAAATTACAGCACAATATAGAGAAGTAGATACTTTAACCTGGAAAGTTTTAACTTTCTGAGCCATATCCATTCAGTTCTGTGTATTCATTCTAACAAAAGGGGAAAAGTCCAGAAAAAGAGAAAGGGACAAGAAGATATCACCCAACCCAGGCACCCACAATTCTATGCCATTATAATATAAGCATAATATGAAGATTGAAGACAATAATTATACTGTAATTGTAATACAATTAATTCAGAATTTGTAAAAAGTGAAAATGAGACTTACTAGTCTGGCCACTACTTCCTTCCATGTTCATCACCACTTTCATAAACATGCCTGAGAGCGGCTGGAAGAACTTTCCAGAATTCATTGACAAACTCACTCCCCTTTCGCCTACTATTTTGCAAGATGTCATTAGCCAAGTATAGAAAAGAGACACGCTGCTCTTTCTGGGAAGCATTGAACAATTTATCCCAAGTTTCAACTATTTCTTTTGCTTTCTTCCGGAGAGAAATACACCAATGGGACAGTGCTGAATGATTGTTTAAGAAATACAGATAGCAACACCAAGCTCACTAATAGAGAACCAAATTACCAAAAAGAGGAAGGGGAATAATGTGAAGGAAATAAGATTGAAATCACAATCAAATCTAACCAAGTGAATTTATTATATATTTTTTAAGCTGAAATCAGTATTTAAAACAATATTACCTTTTTAAAACTATTCAGCTAGTGAAGAAAATTGAGCAAAATGCTATTATCATTTGCCAACAGTATAAAATGCAACTAGCTTATTAGTAATTCTGGAACAGACAGGTAGCAGCATACATCTCAAACAAACTTTTAAACAAGTTGTTTGGCTTCTCATTCTCCAAATGTTCACCGTCTCTTAAGGAGGGGGTTCTCTAAGGGATTTGCAAAGGGACAAGACAGATCATTTGTTACATATGATCTTTTGTTAGTTTACTTTGTTTTGTTGCTTTAGTTGTTTTATGGCATTCACTGTCCTCCTGCTTCATACTCCTCTCTTTCTCTGAATAAAAATTTTCATATCCATCAAAAAGATAATCTGAAACTTGAAAATTTGAAAAGATAGAGTGACAAAATCAAGCAGTTATAGTGAGCTTTTAAAATAACTAAATAAATAAATTATGTGAAGGAAAAGTACAATGGGGAGAGGAGAAAACTTCCAATTTCTAAATCAACAGAAAATAGTGAGCCAACAGGCCCAGTCCTCCCCTCCCCACCCCCCCAAAAAAAATCCAATTTCTTTGCATAACAGTATTAGCAAGTCCCTCAAAACAACCACAAGCAATGCTTGTGTCTTGAGTAATAAATAGAAGCCAAAAAGATATTTATATCCCACCATAATGAATAAAAAGGAAGGGCAAAGAGACATCTTCAAAAATAATTTACTCTCAACCAAATTCACCATATAACTGTGTAAACAGTCAACTACTATAAAATATTCATAAACATGTTACCAGGAATAGTTCCAACGCAAAAGGGCACATGCAATTTTCACCCCCTAACAGGTTATTCATAAGAATTTAATGAAAAACAAGTGTACTATAGAGTAGTTATAGTGTTATGAAGAACATTCTTTACATGTTTAGCCTGAGGATGATTTCAGCAACCTGAAAAAGTATGAATATAATTCAGAAATTTTCAGTTGACAAATACTGTCATTATCTGTACTGGCAATTTTTTTCTTCATTACATTGCTTCTTTAGTCCTTACTTCTTTGCTTCTTGTTATTTCAGTAGAAATTTTCTAGCTTTATACTTAATAAGGATTAAAAATAAGTCAGAGGTGCAAAAGACTAATATTCACCTGTTTTATTTCAAATGAAATGAACAGTACCATCATATATAGAAAATCTTTAGCAAAAATTATCACAGAAAGGCTTCCTGTCAAAGCCTCAATAAAGAAAGCTTCAATAGCTGCTACAATGTTCCTTCACCTATGAACACAAGCAGGAATGCTTAAACAACTGAATAATATAAGATGCAACAATCCCTCCTATGATCTGATCAGAGACAGAGAGTTTAGACCCAAAATAGCAGCTTCCCAACAATAAATTCAAAATCAATCATTCAGGTAAAAATTCTCGCTTTACTTTTGTAAACACTCAAATACAAGGTATTTGGGCATTTTTGACATAATAAGAGCTAACAATATATTAGGTACTGCAATTCAAAACTGTAGCATAGTAACATCACATCCATTGTCTGCCAAAATTTACACATCTTATTCATTCAAAAAGAAATGTCAACTCTACATAGGCAACATTTCAACTCAAGCAGTAAATCAAGAAAACTGATATTACATCAAGATGATATAGGTCACACTTCTTTACATCTATTTAGAAGCCACAGTGCAGTGCTGTTGTAATTGAATATCATATAATGAACGAATCATGCCATAGAAAGTTTATTGATATAAATGGTCTATTGGTACTATTGAGCTATTGGCAACCTGATAATGCAGAAATAACCAAAAGGAAAATTGTCATTAAAAACAAAAACAATAAAGAGGGATTAGTGAAGGATACATTCAATGCTTTGTTGTGAATTGTTGAGTTTCAACAACTTCTCCGTTAATATCTGTCCATCAAATATGTCGTTGCTCATACTGCTTTTGACAAGTTTCACATATCCTGGAGATTTTCCTATAATTTACATGAATGGGATATAGATTAAAGACAGGACTTCATATATAGATTGAAACAAAAATGCATAATTAAATTCAAAATCATAGAAATCAATCATGAAGGAAAGCCAGTCATCTTAATAATTTACCCATCCATTTCATTGGGGTTTTCATTTATTTAAAAAAAAAATTACATAAAAAGGAGAGAAAGTAGAGCTACAAGGAGGATAAGATATTTTGGACAGAAATAATTATAATAATAATAAGGAATACAGCAAAGTTTCTCAATCACTATGCATAAATTAAATGGCAACTCCCTTGAAACGCTAAGTAGCATAGTACACCAGACTGACCATTAAAACAATATGATCGTGTACCAAATTGAGATCAAGATGGGCAAAGAGACACCCTCAAAGATGCTAGCCTAAGTTGCATGCACGCAGGTATGAGTACCTGATAGATATCCATTAGTGGGTTAGTACTAGAGTAATGTGTCACTGTAACAATTGTGTATCAATAGGGCAATTCATGTAACAATAAGCCAGCTCAGCAGTAACTAACTTTAGTTAGTTCAACTGTTCTGACAGTTCTGTTAACGGTTGATAGGGGCATAAGGGAGCTACAAATAGCTAGCCCTTAATGATTGTAAGACTTGACTTTCATTTTTCCAGCAATACAATTTTCTCAGTTAAATGTTCATTCTTTCTCTCTCAAAACTCTATCATGGTATCTAGAGCTTGGCTCAAACCCAAGATGCCCTTTGAACAACCAATCCATTCTCAACCGCTGAGATCACATCCTCCATCGACACCTATCTCTGCTACGGCATCTTCTTCGGCAACTCCAATCATGTTTTTTCACCCAGTTTCTAAGAAACTTTACTCAAAATTATCTACTTTGGCAACAAGAAGGTGAACCAATAATCAATGGCCACCGTCTCCACCACTATTTCGTTAATCTGGTGATTCCACCAAAATTTCTCACACTTGAAGATTGTGAGGCAAATCTCATCTTTGAAACCTAAATGGCATGGGAACAACAAGACCAATTGCTTCTCTCCTGGTTACAATCCTCGATCTCTCATTATATGCTTGCTCAAGTAATTGGATGCAAGAATTCATGGCCACTATGGGACAAAATTGACTCCTACTTTCATTCTCACATGAAGGTTAGACAGCTTCATATAGAACTTCAAAGGATATATACAAGTCTACGGATTGGATTACAATGAAACTTTCTCCCCAATTGCAAAAATGGCTTCCATTCGTCTTTTCTTAGCCATGGATGCCATGAGGCATTGGCCCTGTTCCAATTGAATATTAAAAATGCATTTTCACATGGTGACTTGGAGGAGGATATCTATATGGAGCTAAGTAGTCAACCCCGAATAACAGCGCCGAGCAGCCACCCCTGAAAACGCTATAGCGGGATAGCAAATGGCGAAATGGCTGCTATACTAAAGTATAAAAAATAGTATACATAATTTATAATTTTATATCATATACATATAAATACCGAAAAATAGAAAAATACACAAAATTAAAGAATAAAGACATGGTCATAATTAATATTAAGAAGTTAAAAAAAAAAAAAAAGAGGTCTGAGAGTAGAAGAAATTGACAAGAAGAACCGAGAAGTAATGGTAGAAGAAAGGTTAACAGTTGAAAAGGAAGTGGGAACTTATAAAGAGGAACAATAACTTGACGTTCACATAAAAGAAAGAGGGGACGTAATGGGTAGACAAAAACATTAATGTGGGCAATTTCGTAAAACACTTACATTTACAATGGGAAAACAAAAAAGACGAGAATTCATAGGGGGCAAAACCGAAAAGTTTTTAAAAAATTAAAAAAACCAAAAGCAAAATTGAGATTCGAAGGTCGACGTTTACAATGGGAAAACAAAAAAGACGAGAATTAATAGGGGACGAAACCAAAAAAAAATTTAAAAAAACCAAAAAGTGAAATCGAGATTCGAAAGTTGAAACAGTAAAATCCAAGGGCCAATTCAATTTTTTCACCCCTAAATTTGCAATTGCAGCCGCTTAACCTGCGTGGTAGACACAATTTCGCTGCCAAGAGCGATCGCATCCACCACGACCCTAAAGTTGCACCGCACCTAGCTCTCGTGTCACACCTCCTTCAAAACCGCAAATGCTATATATGGAGCAACCTCCTGGATTTGTTGCTCAGGGGGAGTCTAGCCTTGTGTGTAAATTGCAAAAGTCCTTATTCTCCTCAAGCGTGGTTTGGTTGGTTTAGCAAAGTTATACAGCAATTTGGAATGATTCGTTGTGAGGCAAACCACTCCATTTTCTTTCACTGCTTGCCATCACAAAAATATATCAATCTTGTGGTTTATGTAGATGATATTGTGATTACATGTGATGATCTGGAAGGCATCAAGGCTCTAAAAAACACTTATTTCAGCATTTCCATACTAAGGATTTGGGTCCTCTTCATTATTTCCTTGGGATTGAGGTAACTCAATCTAAGTCAGGAATTGTTATTTCACAGAGAAAGTATGTCATCGACATCTTAGAAGAAATAGACCTTATAGATTGTAGACCAGTTGACACTTTTATAGAGCTGAATATGAAGCTTATGCTTAACCAGGTGGATCCTTATTATGATCCAAGCAATTATCTCACCATGACTCGACTAGATATATCTTTTTCCTATCAACGTTGCAAGTTAACTCCTTAACTCTCCTTGTGAAAGTCATTGGTAGGCAATTGTTCGGATCCTTCAATACATTAAAGGGTCACCCAAAAAGGGACTTGTTTACACTAACAGAAGACACACTAACATTGTTAGGTACTCAAATGCAAATTGGGCAGGTGATGTGAGTGATAAGTGGTCCACTTCAAGTTATTGTGTTTACAAGGGTGGTAACCTCATCTCACGAAAGAATAAGAAGCAAAGTGTTGTTGTCAAATTGAGTACAGAAGTTGAGTATTGAGCCATGGTTCACGACACAAGCAAAATCTTATGGTTGAAGTATTTAGGAGTTACAATTTTGCACAATTGAGACCATGGATTTAATGTATGATAATCAGTCAACCTTGTATCTCTCCTCTAATCTAGTTTTTCATGAGAGAACAAAACATATAAAAGTCGATTGTCATTTTAGCAGAGAAAACCGGTGTCATCAAGACTTCATCTATCTGCTCAAGGGATTAGCATGTTAATATCTTCACTAAGTCTTTATGGTGTCCTAGGAATGCATACATATATATATATATGGTCAAGATCCATTGACACCAGGTGTCAAATTTAGTCAAATTACACCTTCAATAACTTTTTGTAAAATACAAATTTAACCAATCCAACCGTTAAATTATGTGATATTATTTTCATAATCATGTATATCAAATTTCACATCATTTGGACTTTTCTGCATATCTTATCTAACATTGAATATTTACATATATTTTAATATCATATTATCCATTAAGATAAAGTGATGAGATAGACTATTAAATAATTTTTGAATTATAAAAAATTTTGTATACTTAACCTAATTAATAAGAACATCAAATTCAAAGGCTGGATTGATTAAATTTTCATTTTACAAAAAGTTATTAAAAGTGTAATTTGACTAATTTTGACACCTAATGTCAACGGATCCTGACCTATATATATATATATACACGCCTATTTACCATAATTAAGGATTGTCTAATTACCATGATTAAGGATATCTAACAATATCCAACAATTGTCCAATTATCATAATTAAAGATATCTACAATATTTAACACCCCCTCAAGCTAGAGCATATAAATCATGCACTGAGCTTGATACAAATATAATCAATTCTAGGACTACTCAAAGGCTTGGTGAAGACATCAGTCAATTGATCGTTAAAGTTGACAAAATTAGTGCTAATATCACCCAATAACACCTTCTCCCTAATGAAGTGACAATTTACCTCAACGTGCTTAGTTATCCCATGGAATACCAGATTTGAAGCAATGTGCAAGGCAGCCTGATTATTACAAATGAGTGTCATTTGTGTAACATCTCCAAACTTCAATTCTTTGACCAATTATTTGAGCCAAATAAGTTTACAAGAGGTTGAAGTCATGGCTCAACATTGAGCTTTTGCACTAGACCGTGCAACCTCTATTCTGAGGAAATATTTCAACTTTCCCAACTTCATTTCAAAATGAGTTGCCAACTTTTCTTTCAAAATTAGTTTCTCTGTCTCATCATCACCTGCAATGATCATATCGTCTACATACACTAAGAAGAGTGAGTTTACCATCAGGGGGATGTTTATGAAGAGAGTATGATCGCCTTAACTCTGTTTGTATCCTAGGGGCATCATGGTTTGGGTAAATCTTCCAAACCATGGTCAAGGAGATTGTTTGAGGCTATACAAAGCCTTCTTCAACCTACACACTTTGTTCTTTACACCATGAGATTCAAATCGTGGGGGAATCTCCATGTACACTTCCTCCTCTAGGTTTTCGTGCAAGAAGGCATTTTTAATAATAAACTATTGTAGGTCCCAGCCAAAATGGGCAGCTAGGGAGAAAATGATTCTTACTGTATTCATTTTTGCCACTGGGGTAAATGTCTCCTCATAGTCAATGCCATAGGTCTGCATGTATCTCTTTGCCACCAATCTTACCTTGTATCGATCTAATGTCCCATCAGATTTACACTTGACCATGTATATCCATTTGCATCCCACAACTCTCTTGTCTTTGAGTTTATCAACAATCTCCAAGTTGAGTTTCTCTCTAATGCCTCCATCTCTTCATTCATGGCTTGAACCAAATTTCTATCTTTTACAGCTTCCTAGACTGATGTTGGGATTTTGATTGCATCAATGGTTGCAAGAAAGCTTCGATGCTGGACAGAGAGATGGTTAGTACAAACAAATTAAGAAATAGGATACCTGGCACATGATTTCTTCCCTTTCCTCAAGGCAATAGGCATATCGTCAATAACATTTTTAGACTTATTATCAACCTCAAGGACATTTACCTCCAGTTCAAACAATTCAATTTGCTGTGGGATCAGAGTGAGTTTCTCTCACCTTTGATATTTCTTTCCAAAGAACCGATCTTTCTCTTCTGCTTCAGTATGATTAGAGCTGGCAAAATTGGCTCGGCCCAGCGGGCCAGCCTGATGGCCCGACAAGCCAGGCCAGGCTGGGCCGTTAAATGTTTGGCCTAATAAAAACCAGGCCAAAATGGCTCAGCTCGATTGGCCCACTGGGCCAGGCTAGGCCACAAGAAAACTGACCCGAATGAAACCGGGCCTATTTGGCCCGGTAATATATTTTTTTTTTGTTTTTTTTCTTTGTAAAATATACAAAAAACTAAGAAAAAAATAGTCACGGGCCATTTTGGCCCGACCTGATGGGCCAGGCTGGGCCACAAAAAAATAGCCTATTAAGAATTCAGGCCAGCCCAGCCCGGCCCGCTTTCGATACTTGGCCCGCTAGGCCAAGCCTATTTGACAACTCTAAGTATGATCTTCCTGTGCTTCTTCAATACTAGTGTCTTGGACATCCTACAAAAGCAAAAGAGGTAAAGAAAGAAGAGATAATAACCCTAAGACAGACTCAGCTTCTAGAATATTCTCCCCCTAAAGTTGAAGGCTGACAAAGAAGAATTCTGTTTCATGTAAGGTGATATCCATTGATACAAAAAATCAACAACTTTGAGGGTGATAATACTTGTACCCCTTTTTATTTGAGGGATAATCAATAAAGACACATTTGACAGCTCTTGGGTCTAACTTACCACAATTAGGACTATGATAATGGATAAATGCAACACACCCAAACACATGACATGGGAGACTCAACAGAAACGGAGAAGAAAGGAAGAATGGCAACAAGTGGTTAACTAGACTAATACCTCCAAAGCCACAAGTGGATAACCTGTTAAGGAGATAGGTGACAGTTAGGACAGCTTCTACCCAATAGACATTAGGAACAGACATTTGAAAGAGTAAAGCTCTGGCGACCTCAAGTAGGTGATGATTCTTTCTCTCTACAACCTCATTCTGTTGGGGATGTTAACAAACTTAGAAAATTCAAGGTTAGCTCATGGATAATACCCTAGTTTGTAACAAACTTAGAAAACTTAGAAAATTCAAGGTTAGCTCATGGATAATACCCTAGTTTGTAACACACTTAGAAAATTCAAGGTTAACATATTTAGTACCATTGTTTGACCAAATTCTTTTAATGGACTTACCAAACTAGTTTTTGACAAAACGGAAAAAATTGACAAATATTTGGTAAACCTCGGATTTGTGTTTTATAAGATAAGTCCACATCACACAGGGTACAATCATTAATGAAAGTTACAAACCATCTAACCCCAGAAACAGAATCAGTAGTAGGTCCCCAAACATCAAAATGGACTAAATCAAAAGGAGTAACACTTTTATTATTACTAGGTAGAGAGGATACATGATGGTGCTTAGAAATTTGACAAATATCACAATTAAAGGACTCAACAGACTCTTTTGTAAACAAAAAGGGAAATAGAGACTTAAGTAAACTAAATGGGGGGTGTCCAAGATGCTTGTAGTCCAAGTAGTTAATCGCACGCGTTCGCGCCGCTATTGCGGCGTCGCGAAGCGTCGCGGACCGCCCCCGCTTCTGCAGAGTGCGTCGCGTCGCACCTCGCTGTCGCGGTAGTTGCGCCGCGAAAAGCAGCCAGAACCACGCGAAATCGCAGCCAAAACGGCGTGGAATCGCCGCTTCGTGCCTCCCCGACAACCTGCGAAAAAGAGGCACCTAAAATCGGCGCTCTTATTTTGAGAAAGGGTGCCAAAAAACCCTAAGTGAAACAGCGTCATTTTGGGGTCGTTTTTAAGGGTAAATGAGTAAATTTTTTGTTTTCACTTTAACCTTCAGTTCAGACCCATTTTTTTTTTCACCTTTCACACTTCATTTTCACTCCAAGGCACACACGCGTTTCTCTCTCCCACTGCATCGATTTCGAGCTTCCCTACCAACTCCTTTTTCCGACGACTCTGCAACTTCCGGCGAGGTCATTCCGGCGACGAGTGCTACTTCCGGCGAGGCCTGTTATTGCCGACGAGCTCTCTGGTGGCAGAGTTGTAGCTTCCGACAACCTCTGCAACTGCCGGCGACGCTTCCGACGTGTTGAAATCTGCATATTTCTCTCTTCTTCATTCTCTATTCAGCCATAATGGCTTCATCTCAACCTGTTCAGCCAGCCTCTGAACCTATTCAGCCACCATCAGCCTCTTCCTGTGCATTGGTGAAGCCTACTGGAAATAACCTTGACATGGCTTGGCAGTGGAACAGCCTACGAGATATCAATAACAAGAAGGCGGTAACTTGTGATTTTTGTTTGAAAACCACCACTGGTGGTATTACCCGAGCAAAAAGACACCAAATGAGATTGAGGGGAGATGTTAACAGCTGTACCAAGACTCCATCTAATGTTAGAGCATTGCTGAAGGAAGCATATGTGAAGAAGAAAACTGAGAAGGATGCATATTTGACTGAGATTCAAGAGAAAGATGAGGAGAAGGAAGAGGTAGAAGAAATCCATACCATTTTAACTGGAAAAAGGCCTGCAAGTGCAGCAACAACATCAAGTGCTGCTTCATCTGACCTTGCTTCCACTGCCACGAAAGGGAAAAATGTAAAAGGTCCCATTGATTTGCTGCTGTTCAGAAATCCAGAGGACACTATTAAATTAGGCAAGAACAAGAGGCAAACAAGCATCAACGATGTTTGTAAAAAGGAGGCAAGAGCAAGGACCGTACAATATATAGAGCGTTTTCTTATTAGAAACAGCATTCCTTTTAATGTTGTGCGGTCAAAAAGCTTCAAGCTAATGATTGAGGCAGTTGGAAATTATGGCCAACATTTAAAGGTGCCATCCTACCAAGAGTGTAGAGTTCCTCTTCTAAAGAAAGAGTTGGACTACACAAAAGATTTGATGAAAAATCATGAGCTTGAAAGAGAAAATTTTGGTTGCACAATTATGTCAAATGCATGGACCGATAAGAAGAATAGAATCTTGATCAACTTCCTTGTAAACTGTCCAACCGGTTCTATGTTTGTCAAGAGTGTTGATGCATCCTCTTATATGAAGACTGGAGAAAAATTGTTTGAGTTGTTGGATAAATTTGTTGAAGAGGTTGGAGAGAGCAAAGTTGTGCAAGTGGTCACCGACAATGGAAGCAACTATGTTTTGGCCGGTAAGATTACTAGATGATTGTGATTCTCACTTGTTAATTTTTTTTACTCACTTTAGTTTGTGAAATTTGGTTTTAGGTAAATTGTTACAAGCCAAGAGACCACATTTATTTTGGACCCCTTGTGCTGCCCATTGTATTGACTTAATGCTAGAAGACATTGGAAAAATAGCAAGAATCAAGAAGACTATACAAAGGGGGATTAGTCTTGTGGGCTTCATTTATAACCACTCTTTGGCATTGAATACCATGAGAAGATTCACTAACAAAACTGAATTGGTTAGATATGGGGTGACGAGATTTGCCACAACCTTTCTCACGTTGCAAAGGTTACATAATCAAAAAACAACCTTAGAAGGATGTTCACTTCTGATGAATGGTTAAAGTCAAAAGCAGCCAAGGAAAGCAAAGGAAAAAGAGCAACTAACATAGTGCTCATGCCTACTTTTTGGGCTTATGTAATTTACACTCTCAAGGCAATAGGACCTCTTGTACAAGTTCTCAGGCTAGTTGACAATGAGAAAAAGCCTGCAATGGGTTATATATATGAGGCTATGGATAGGGCGAAAGAAGCTATCCAAAATGCATTCCAAGGAAAGCAAGAGAAGTACAAGGAGGTGTTTGATATAATTGATAAAAGATGGGAGTGCCAACTCCATCACCCATTGCATGCAGCTGGTCATTATCTCAATCCTCAATATTTTTATGGCAATCCAACACTTGAAAATGATCCAGAAGTGATGGAGGGGCTGTATAAGTGCATTGAAAGGCTATCTACAAATGAAGAGGATGAAGATAAGGCAAACAATGAGCTGCCCATTTATAGAAGAGCTGGAGGCCTCTTTGGTTTGAAGGTGGCCATAAGACAAAGATCTTCCTTAGCTCCTGGTAAGTAAAAGATTATTTTATAATTTTAAATGATTATTATAAAATTTTGTAAATGCTGGCAGCTGCTAATAAGTTGTGCATTGCAGCTGAATGGTGGAAAAATTATGGATCACATACTCCATATTTACAGAAGGTTGCCATAAAAGTGTTGAGCTTGACCTGTAGTTCTTCGGGATGTGAGAGGAACTGGAGCATCTTTGAGCATGTAAGTAATTTTAAAAATTACTTTCATGTTAAAGAGTTTCATGTAAGAATGTGAAACTAATTTATTTATTTTTATATATAAAATAGGTTCATTCTAAAAAGAGAAGTAGGCTTGAGCATCAAAGGTTGCAGGATTTGGTTTATATAAAATATAACCAATCACTTAAGGAGCGTTTTGATTATCATGATGTGATGGATCCGATTGTGTTGAATGAGGCTGATGAAGGTAATGAATGGATATTAGGAGAAATGGCCAATGTAGATGAAGAGGCTGTCCAAGAAGATGAGTTGGTGTTTGATGATCTAACTTGGGGAGCTGTGGCAGCTGCAACTGGGGCTAGGGAGCCTATTACCTACACTAGGCAGCATGCAAGAGCTAAGAAGGCAGCAGCAGCAGCTGCAGCTGCAGCTTCTAGTTCTAGGCCTTTGGGAAGAAAGGAAGCACAAGTGCAAGAAGAAGAGGAGGAAGAGGAAGAAGAGGAAGCTAGTAGTGAAAGTGAAGAGGAGGAACAAATCTACAAGAGTGATGAAAGTGATGAAGATGAGATTGAGGATGTCATGTCAAACATTGCAGCTGAGGATGATGATGATATTTAAATAATTTTAATGTTTAGTAGTTGTTCACTTGTTCTTAGCTTTTAAGCCTTAGAGGCTTAAACTTTTTTGATTTGATTTGATGGTTTCCTTTAATGTAATTGACAATATGATATGTTGGTTGCTATTTTGCTTATGCAACTTATAAGTATTAATCAGATTATGTTTTATATTTGGTGTTTTTTCTTTATTTTTCAGCATATATATTGTGTAATATAAATCTATTTAGGGATTAAAATAGCGGTCATCCCGCTATCCGCTATCCCGCTATAGCGTTTTCGGCAACGGCCGCTACGTGCCGCTATTCGCGATTAACTACTATGCTTGTAGTGAAGCCAAATTTGTGAAGCAGCCTAAGTGTCTAAGGTTACCTGTTGACTAGAACACATCTCCTTTATTTCAATATTATCATCGATCTTCTTAGGTTGCAAGAAGTATAACCCACACTACTCTTTAGCAAATAAAACCGTCTTCCTCGTAGCAAGGTCTTGAAAGACACAATGAGAACGAGAAAAGGTTACTAAGCAATTTAAGTCTTGAGTAAGCCTATGTATAGAAATGAGATTGTTGGCTAATTTAGGGACATGAAGAACGTTGTGTAGGGAAAGACACAACTGGAGTTGGATGTTGCCAGATCCAACAATAGGGACATGGTCTCCATTAGCAACTGTAATAAGTTGCTTGCTAGGTGCTCTGGTGTATGTTGTAAAGCGTGTAGGGAACAAGTCATGTGGTCTATTGCCCCAAAATCAAGAATCCATATGCTTTGGGAGATAGAACCAAAGATATTAAAGGAGCTCTTGCCCTTCATGGTCAAGGCACATGATCCGGAAGGCTTACCAGCCATCACTACGTAGCATAGTCTCCAAAGAAAAACACAACAACCACAAAAAAATGAGAGGGAAGATGATGTAGATCTTGGACACCTCGCATAGATCTGGGTGACACAACCTCCTTGCCTGACCACCGGTCCCGAAGGCATCGACGATGGCAACAAAGGTGGCAACGGCAGTAGATTGTTGGAGCGAGCAACAAAAACAAGGCTCCCAAGGTCGGGGAGTTCTGATACCAAGTTAGAAGAAGAAAATTTTAATATTAATTGTCTAATTTGTACATTCACTAATCTCCCTTTTACAGGGTAAAAGGTAAAAAGGAAACAAGGAAATAACAATAATAAGAAATAGAGAAACAAATCTTTAAAGATATTTAGAGATATTTTGATCTCCTAAATATCTAAGATATTTACAACAATATATATACACGTTTAATAATATTTTATATTCTTTCTACTTATTATTTTATTAATTTTATTTAATTATTACATTTTTTATTTATATATTCTATTTATATCATAATTGTCAATCTCAGATAGCGGCGCAGAGCGGCCAACCTCAAAAATAGGATAGTAGATAGTGATATGACTGCTATTCTAATTTTTTATATATCTATTAAATAATTAATACTGTATATAGGGTGTGCTAAAAAAACAGAAAAATTACTCAATTCATGCATTATTCATCATTAATAATAAAAAGGAATAAAAAAAGTATAGGGTAAGAATCAAAAAAACAGAGAATAAAAAAAAAAGAAACAAATGAGAAAATAAGGGTATAGAGTAGGAAAAAAAAGGAAACAGGGTAGATACAAAGGAAAAAAAAGGCTAAATTGCATTTTGGTCCTCTTATTTTTTTTAGAGACATTTAGTCTCCCTATTTTTAAAAATCCACAATTTTGGTTCCTCCGTCAAATCTCTTATATTGACAGTTAGTAATTTAACGTTGATTCTAACGTATCAATACTTAAATGACATGTTAAAGTCAAAGTCAACATTGACTCGTCAGAATCAACGTTAAACCACTAACGATCAATGCAAGAAATTTGACGAAGAGCCCAAAATTGCGGATTTTTAAAAATAAAGGGATTAAATGTCTCTAAAAAATGTAGGGGGACCAAAATTGTGGATTTGTAAAAATAGGAGGACTAAATGTCTCTAAAAAAATTAGGGGGACCAAAAATATAATTTAGCCAAAAAATAAAAAGACAAGTATAATATAAGAAATAAGAACAAAGAAAAAAGAACAAGAAAAGAAAAAACAAAAAACAGAAAAAGAAAATAAGAAAAACCAAAAGAAAACAGAGAAAAAGGAAGAACAAGAAACCAGTATGAGAAAAATAGAGACTGTCGCCAGAAATGGTTGCATCATTGGAAAAGGTCATTGAAGAAGAAAAAGAAGAGAGCTGGTCATGTGCAGGAGAGAGAAATAGTCATGAGTTTTAGAAGCTAAGCCTAAAAGAATGTTAAATACCTAAAATACCCTCACTAACGATCACAAAATAAGGGTATTTTGGGGATTTATTGTCATGTTCAGTGTCACGGAAGCAAAACTGCTCTAGAACTGGGATCACAGCCGCTCCACCACTGCAAGATCGCAGTCACTCCAAACGCAACATCAAACTGAGACATGTAGTGGCACAAGGCCACTCTACCCCACTCCGACGCTATTGTGCCGCTACAGGCCGCTATGGACAACTATGTACTAATATTTTTCTATATTTTTTAAATATACTTAATATTATAAAGTACTTCCTAGTTTTATAACATTATAATATATTATTAATAATAAAATAACAGCAAAAAGAAAAACCTCCCAATTCCACAACTGTTTGGGGGTAGAGTGACCTAATTTGGGGTGCAGGCCCAACACCCACTCTTACCTAAGAAACCAAAAAAACCATAGTCGCTACCTCCTCACTCCACCATCTTCTTTTAGAAAAACAAAATGTCTTCATTGCTAGTTGCTACTACAACCCCAAGTTGCCTCGTTTGCACAACCCCCCAAGTTGCCTCGCCGAAAGTTTCAAAACACCTCTGCCATACCGAAAAACTAAAGAAAATAGATGCCTCCTTGAAAAAGTAGCAGGGTGCCACTCCGCTCCACTATCCCGCAATCGCAGTGCTGTCAACTGCGATGGACAATTATGCTTCAACAACAATTGCAACAACAATTAAGCCTTTTCCTACTAGGTGAAATTGGCTACATGAATCAAATGACACCATAATGTTCTATTGTCAATCATGTCTATAGACAAACCATTTAGCTCTAAAATTCCCTCATAATCTCGTATAGCCTCTAAGCAACCCTGACAAGGATCCGCAAAAGATATCCATAAAAAAAAGAAATTCTGGACAAGCATGCTTCACCAAGATTAATACATCAACCTACTGTAAAAAATAAACTAATTAATTAAAAGAACCATTCCAAATTCCAATTATCCGTGGCTGAAAATCATTTGCTGTTTGGACCACAGGATCATGGCACTAAACACAGCTCAAGGTCAAAGATTACCAATCACCATCAGGAACTCCAAAATATATAAGAGGCAATTACAAAACCTGGCACACAGCTAAAGACATGAAATCAATGAACAAGGGAAAGGATATTCACAAATTTAGTACAACACTATTGACTCTTCCAGAAATAAGATTTTGTCACCAACACACTGCAAAAGTAAAATGCCACAACCTCCTTCAATCTCACTCTCACGCCCCTAGTAAAGCCCTATCAACTACAACTACAAACCATACAACCAAGCACATCCACAACCACAACTAAAGGGGGAAAATGTCAAAAAATTATCACCACTTCTAAATTTAATAAAGCAATTGAGACTCGCAAATGATAGAATCACCAGTTATTTTTCTTATTGCACTAGGAATCAGAAGACAAAGCAATAATTTTATTGGGCATGCGATACATCACATATAACATAACACTGACCAAATAGGAACCCGTATTTCTCTAAAGTGGAAGCAATAACACTCGTTTGGGTCTGGGCTTTATCATAAGGTCAATATATCCAAATTCCAGGGGGAAAAAGAGGGAATGAAAATGATTTGGTCAAAATCAAAAAATGTAAAACTTGATTGAAGAAAAACGCAAATACACGAGAAATTTGGTTTGCGAGCTCGAAACCTAATAGGCAATAAACAATAAATAAATAAAGCAGAGCGACGCACGATGAAGAATGAGTAGGGGAGTTTCTTGATGCGTCGATAGATCCGAAAGACTTACGAGATGAAGAGGAAGGTAGAAGGTGAAGCACCGCCGTGCACGGCCGCCGCCGAGAGAGAGAGGAACTTCCGACGTTGGGATTTTATTTTTCTTTTGGATTGTTTTTTTGTTTATCCCAAGTTTATTGCTGTTGCAGTGTTTGATAGTGACAAGACAGTGACAGCAAATTGGATATCAGGTTCGGTTTCCTGTGTTTTTTTCGATCTTATCATTATTTTTTCTTATCTAGGGCTTATTTTTTAATTTAGATAATTTTTTTAAATAACATTGAAAAGAAAAATAAATACCAAAAAAGCCTAACTCAGTTGGTTAAGCAATATGTCTGAATTGTTATAAATTTTTGATATAAGAATTCAACTCCTTCGTTTGAATCAAAAAATAAATAAATAAATACATACTAAAAATCATAAAATAGAGAGAGTTTAATAAATATCAATTGCCAATATAAAAAAAATTATTATCAGCCAATTAAAAATAATTTTTTATATCACTTTTAAAGTAATTATTTTAAAATTTAATAATTTTACCATATATGTCAATTTATATTTGTACCACAATGTAAAAAATATTTATACATATATTATTTATTCATATACAATATATGTAGGAAATGTATTAAGTGAAAAGAATATTTGTACGAAAAGGTAAGACAAGTGACTAAACCATATAATTATACATGAATGATTAGAATTAAAAATAACATACTAATCACATGATTACTTAAAAAATCACATAATGTTTGTTTTTTTTTTTAATCTTACTTTTTCATGATAAAATTTACTTTTCTCATTCTGTTATAATAAAAGTCACCTTACTTAAAATGCTCTTTGTATATGCACAAATAAATAGATATAGACATATAATTTAAATAAATTAAAATATAAATGGTTTAAGTTTAAAAAGAAAATAATAAAGGTTTTTTTATAAAATATGAAAATAATTATATTAAGAATAAGTAGTTGAAATTTAAGACAAAAAAATAATTTCAAACGAATTTTTTTATAATAATTATTTTAAAAAAATATGCTTTAAAGAGAAAATTTTAAAATTTAAAATTAAGCATCAGTTTGAGAATCTTAAATTCATAAGAAAGTGTCAAATAATTAAGAAATTACGTACTTTAAGAAAAAGAGAGTATTGTAAAAGATAAATAAATGACTTTAAACGAATATTCTTTGTTGTTATATGAAAGAAAATTATTGTTTTCTTTCAGAGAAGCGGACCTAAAGTTCAAATGTGAGAATGATTTTAGAATTATTACAATTTCTTAACGTTAAAATATATATTTGGTCCTTACATATATATTATGCAATTTCAAAAAAAAATTTGTACATGACAGCAATGAAGATAAAACCCAAGTCCTCATACAAACTATCCCAAACTCCCACTACTAAACCGACCCTAGTGATTCAGTATGCAATTTCAATTTGATTCTTAGACTAAAAATTAAATCCATATATGAGCAAATGTTTTTGAAGTACTCCCTCATGTCAATTTTGACGAATTTTACAAATAAATAATGGACAGTATATAGAATGTTTATAACATGCAAAATAATCACATTGAATTTAGGTTGTGTGCATGGTTCTAAATTGCAACTGCAGTCACAGTTATGGCCATTGTGTTTGTGGGTATTGCGACTATTGCGATGCGGATTATAACCATTGCAACGTGAAATTATTATATGTTTGCACTGAACATAAAAAAAATCAACAATCATTGGTATATCTTTCATTTATAAGGTTGTATAGATTTTTATCAATTTTTAAAATTTTCTATCATTTTAATGAATAATTTAGAATAGATTTATAACAAAAATAGAAGTTCATAAATATAAACAAATCTAGAAAGCAACAGCAACACAAAAGTAAGTAATATGACATAAATTTAGAATAGATTTTGTCTCATTAAAACAAAAGTAAGAAATTTAAAATTACATAAATCTAAACAAATCTCAAATAAATATAATAAAAAAAAGAAATGATCTGTCAAGAGAAACATAACCACCTTTAAGTTTGATTGTCATCAATCTATTACTATATACTAGTATAATAACCTGTGTCATGCACGGATGTTAAATTTATAATTTATAATTTTTTATTAGTATAATTATTTAATATATTTCTTAATTATTTTTTAATTTTATGAAAATATCTATTAGTAAATATGTGTATATATATATATGTATATATATATATATATATATATATATATATATATAATTATGGATATTAATATAAATTCAAATAATTCTATATTCACATGCATCTCACATCATTTTAATTTATAAAAATGTGTGTTTTAAAAAATATTACCTTTATCAATATATTCTCATTTGTATATAACTTCAATTAATACATAATTTTAATAAGAGATATTAATGTTAAAAAAATATTTTAAATTAAAATTTTTAATTAGTAGTTTTTTCTTTAAAAATGAGTTAGTAGGTATTCAATGTCAATGTAAAAGTTTTGAACAAATAATTATTATTTACGTTAATTTAATCACAAAATTAGATTTTTTTTTTACAATGATGGATATTTGTTTTTTTTTTTTTGTCCTACATCAAAACTATTACTTTAAATTAAAAGACATTAATACTTAATTTCAAATAAATATATAATACACCATAGTCCTGACATTGATTTTTGAAATATTTTGAAGCAATTATTTCTATCTTTATTGTATGATACCAAGTATGAGGTACTAGTACTTATACTGTTTTAGATCTTAATTATATTTTTTAGAATTTTTTTATAAATGTGTATAAATATAGAGTAGACTCATATACATTCATATATATATTAATCTTATCTTAATGCTTATACGAATTAAAAAATTATATGTAATTACATTTTGTAATAATTGATTTATTATTTAAATCTCAATTTTCAATGGATAATAAGATAAAAGAGAAAGATAAAGACTAATTAAATTTATAAATACTCGAATAAATTATATTGATGTTTAAGTATGTGTTTTTTTTTTTTTGTTTCATATGTATAGTAATTATTTATTATAGATATCATTTTAAAATTTTAAACTAATTAAAGATTTTGATAGCATTATGTAATATATTGTTCCAAAAAAAATATTCATGATATAAAATTATTCTTTTATTAAAGCATTCTTTTTATTAATCATTAACAAATAATAAAATAAAAATTACTTTTAGATTAAAAAAATAAGTATGGTAATGGTAATGATATATATATCTAATTATCGATATTATTATTATTATATTATATTATTTTCTTTTATTTGATTAAATACACAATTAGTTATAATTTAATGGAGGATTTACCTGTGATTTATTTGTTTTATTAATTTTATAAAAATTACTTTTTTATATAAGCATTATAATTAATTTGATTGTGATACTTTTTATATGAATCATATCAATTTTCAACATAAATTTGAATATATTGATTTCCAGCATATATTTGAAATTTGAAGTTAAGCATCATTTAATTTTTTAATAAAAAATTTATTTTAAATTAAATTAGCTAGAAAAATAATATGGGATATCTATTTTAAATTAATCATCATTTTAAATAGTCTAAATTAATTATTAATTCATAATAATATGAAATTTTTGTCCATATTAAATTATTTTTGTAAATAAAATCTATATTAATTGTCTATTTGAAATTTGAAATTAAGCATCATTTTAATTTTTAAAATAAATTTTTATTTTAAATTCAATTAACTACAGAAATAATATGAAATGAGCAAAAATTACTTGATTTAAAATTTTAATGAAAAAATCTATTTTAAATTAGGTATCATTTGAAATTGCCTAAATTTAGTTATTAATTCATAATAATATAGATGTTTTGTCCATATTAAATTATTTTTGTAAATAAAATCTATATTATTTTTCATTGGAAATTTGAAATTAAGCATCATTTAAATTTTTAACGAAAATTTTGATTTTAAGTTGAATTAGCTCCAGAAATAATATGGAATGAGCAAAAATTTCCTGATTTAAATTTTTAATGAAAATAACCATTTTATATTAGACATTATTTTAAATTGCTTGAATTAAATTATTGATTCATAATAATATGAAAGTTTTGATAATATTAAATTATTTTCGTAAATAATATCTATATTAATTTTCCATTTGAAATTTGAAAGTAATCATATTTTTAATAAAAAATTCAATTTTAAACTGATTAGCTACAAAAATAATATGGAATGAGAAACAATTGCCTAATTTCAATTCTTCATGGAAATACCTACTTTAAATTATGCATCATTTTAAATAGCAAGAATTAAATTATTAATTCATAATAATATGAAATTTTTATCCGTATTAAATTATTGTTGTAAATAAAATCTATATTAGTTGTCCATTTGAAATTTGAAATTAAGCATCATTTAAATTTTTACTAGATTTTTTTATTTTAAATTGAATTAGCTACGAAATAATATGAAATAAGGAAAAATTGCGTGCTTTAAATTTTTAATGAAATATCCATTTTAAATTAAGTATCCTTTTAAATAGCTTGAAATAAATTATTGATTCATAACAATATGAAATTTTGTTGTTATTAAATTATTTTTGTATGTAAAATCTATATTCATTGTCCATTTGAAACTTGGAATTCATCATCATTTAATTTTTTTTAATGGAAATGCACAAAATTTGGAGAAGAGGACACGTAGGATTTCTAGAGTGAAATTAATAAGTTAACATGTGACAGATTAAGATTGTTTGATTAACATGTGTTAGATGGAGACTCTAGATGAGAATAGTTTTGTATATATTATAGATTATAGATATATATATATATATATATATATATATATATATAATAATTAAATTAATTTAAAATAATATTAAATATTTTAATTAAAACATATATATGATGGTCATAATTACCTTAATTGCTTAAAATCAAAATATATACTCATTGCCTACGTGAATATAATAATGTGTTTATATGAATTAAAAAAACAAAACAAAAAATCAATGATAAATTTGCCTACGTAACAAAATCTTTTTTATAATATATAAAAGATAGCTTTTTTTTATTAAATTTTTCATTATTTATTTATCCAACATCAATATTTATGTATTTAAAATTAATTAGATGTCTCATAATTATCCAATATTGAATAAAACAATGCTAATTAATATAATTTAATTTAAAAAACATATCGATAATCATAATAGAATTGAAATTGGATTATATTTATGGTACTAATTTAATTGCAGTTTCATGCACCTTTATATATTTATAGAAATTTAGAATCATTATAAATAATGAGATTTCTTTCTTAAATTATAATATTTACACTACCTTTAAATAATGGTCTTGCAATGAAGAAACTAATTAATACAAAAAATACCAGTTATATAATTATGAATAATTTTAAAAATTAATATCATAAATTAATTTATAATAATTATGCTAACAAGTTAATTTAAAAATTATACACAAATATATTTCCAAATTATACTTAAAATATATTATAATAATTATTTTGGTCCATGAAACTTATATTAAATTATTGTCATAAATAATAAAATGTAAGTAAAAAATTATTGATTAAGTATAAAAAAATCAAAAATACTCATTAGTTTATCCTTGATTTCAAAAATAATTAAGGAAAATATATGTATTATTCTCGTTAGTTATTAATAATCATTAAATCAAATGTCTAATAAAATTTAATTATAATTAAGGTAGGTATTTAAAAGGTAGGTATTTAGACTTTTTTAGGTATGTGATCTAACACTGAATATTTACATATATTTTAATTTTTTATTGTATATTAAAATAACGTGATGCGGTGAACTACTAAATAATTTTGAAATTGTGTAAAATATTGGATGCTTAATATAATTAATAAGAACATCAAACTCAACTGTTGGATCGATTAAATTTACATTTTACAAAAAGTTATTAAAGGTGTAATTTGACTAACTTTGACACCTAGTGTCAACGAATCCTTACCCGTATATATATATACATACATATACATATACATATATATATATATATATACACACACACACACACACACATGAGCTTTAATTGACAATTAACTTTTTTTTTATAATAAGCATTGAGCACTGACTTCTAAATTTAATTTGTATTAGAATAACGTTGTATATCCATTTAAATATTCATTATATTTCAAAGAAGAAGAAAAAGAAAACATTTTTGTTCGATGAAAAGATAAAATACTTGAGCTAAGTTTTGTGAGTATTATAAATTAGGTGATAATTTTAGTATGATTTTTAAGTTTAATTTAATTCAATTTAAATTTGAATTTATTACATTAGTAAAACATTTATTATAAATTAAATGATTCATAATAGTAACAATAATAATGTATAAAGGTTAAAATATAATGCAAAATAAATAAGCATAATTTATATTAATTCATATAATAGTAGTACCAATAAATATTTATAATAAATTAATAAATATTAAAAAATATTAGGTATTTTTTCAAAAATTATATGTTATTTTTTATTTATGGATTAATATTTTTACTTTATTTATATTAATTTATAATTTAAGTATGATATTTTAAGCACAAATTAATGAATTAATATATGATATTTAAGAATGATAATTATAGAATGTTAACATTTTAAAAATAAATATAAAATATAAAATTATTCTATGTGGAAAAGATTGTAATATTATTTACCTTTTAAAAGTAATTTTAATTAAATATACTATAAATTTGAATCAAAATATATATTAATATTATCAATTAATGTAAATCTAAATTATATATGTTAGTCATAATTATTTAATTAATTCAAATCAAAATATATATTGGCCATAATTACCTTCATTAATATAATTTTGTATTTTTATGAATAAAAATAACAAAAAATAGTTGCTTTAATTAATATATAATTATATATTTTTATTTAAAAAATAGGTATAAATATATTTATAATTTCATTATTAATTTCAAAGTGTCATTAATTTTTTAGTATTTTTTAAATTACTTTATAATTGAAACTAAATATTTAACTAAATTGAAGTTTCTATCATAATAATATAGATATTAATATATTTTTATGTAAAATATTTAATATCTTAGTGGTATTTTTTTTACTTTAAAATTTAAATATTAGTAATATTTATTTATATATTAATATGCTTTGATGTAAACTATTAATTTTTGTATGATATATTTTTGCTCTAACTTTTTTTTATTCGCATCTAAGACTTAAATATTAATATATTTTAATGTAAAATTCTTATTTTTATATGATTAAGTATTACCTCTAAATCTTTATATGTTTTCATGTAGACTTTTCAATCATTGTATACAAATACATTTTAAATATTGAGATCTATATATTAATTAGTGACATATATGGAATCTATATCTTGTTCCCATATATCTTTATTTGAAATTTAAGTCGAACAACTCTTCTCCCTTTCATCCATTAAGCAAATGTAGAACCTAGATGAGACAATGTCATAAAAAAAATACTGCAAGAAAAAGCTACTACAAAAACAAATACAATGCATTAGTAAGATTGTGATGATCAAATCCACTATTATGTACAAATTCAAAATAAAATACATTATATTGAATATCAAGCTATACCATTGTTAAAAATAATACCTAAACTCTCTTCAAAAACATGGTACAACATTACTATTATTGAACATGTACCAAATATATAAAGTGAATTCATAACTTATCAAGTGAGAATCCATAAGATTTAAAACACATATCTTAGTAATGTTTTAAAAAGGCTTTTGGATTAGACAAAAACACAAGCAACATAAACATATTTTTAAAAAAAATATTTAAAAGTGACAGATTTTTAATTAAAAATATAACCAAATTGTAAAATATTTAGACCAAAAAAATTAAAAGCGTAAAAGAAATCTCTAAACTAATTGAAAACCACATTACCAATTGGAGACAAAATACATAAATTTTAAAAAGTTTAAAAATGCAATTGGAAAAGTAGGAAGTTGCCACAAAAATTGAAAAAAAAAACCCACAAAAAATAAGAAAAGAAATGAAGAATAATGAAATAAATTCAATGCTTACCTTATTCTTCGTGAGTAAAATATGTCCTGAATATAAAGAATGAAAGACTTCATAAAAAACATAAATTGAAAACAAAAAATATAAACTTTAAAATGGTTTAAGAATGCAATAAAAAAAAAGTGGGAGAACATCCCAAAGTTAAAACAAAACACAAAAGCAAAAATAAAAAGTTGAGAACAATAAAATAAACTAATTGCTTACCTTTTCCAATAGTAACAAAATATGCCCTAAACACAAAGATGGTAGAATTTCATAAAAAAATAAGAAAATAAATAAACAACAGTGAAATAAATCCAATGCTTACCTTATTCTTTAAGGGCAAAATATGTCTTAAATACAAAGAATGAAGAATTTTATAAAAAAATAAATTGGAAATAAAAAAACATAAATTTTAAAATGGTTCAAGAATGCAATATAAAAAAAGTGGGAGATCACCACAAAAGTGAAAAACAAAACACAAAAACCCAAATAAAATTTCTGAAAAGAATAAAATAGACTAATTGCTTACCTTTTTCAATGGCGACAAAATATGCCCTAAACACAAAAAAAAAAAAATTCATAAATCAGAAAAGAAATGAAGAACAATATGAAATATATTTAACGCTTACCTTATTCTTCATGAGCAAAATGTCTTGAATACAAATATTTAATGTTTTAAGAATGAAATTACAAAAAAAAAGCGGGAGATCACCCCAAAAGTTAAAACAAAACACCAAAACAATAAATAAAATTTTGAGAATAATAAATAGACTAATTGTTTACATTTTCCAATGACACCAAAATATGTCTTAGACACAAAGAAGGAAGAATTTCATGTATTAGAAAGAATAGGAGAAGAATAAAACGTCAATTTATAATGCCAACGCAATAAATTGAAAACTAACCTTTTTCACAATATGTTGCCCTAAACAAACCGGAAGAAGGAAGGAAATGGAAAATGTGGACATATGGGATGCCTTCAATTTGATTTATTGGTATATAAAGATAGAAAGAACCCAAATGAAATAAAAACAGAACTAATTTTCAATATATTAGTTGTAATCATTTTATATTATTTGAAATTACCTTAATTATTATAGTTATGAATGTATGTATATGTAATATGTATTTTCATAAATTAAAAAATTTAAAGTACCAATTTAATAATATTCGAAACTTAGATATTCTAGATCCCAGATAAAAATTTTCTAAGTTATTTGTAATATAATTTTATCGTAACTCATTATTATCAAGTGAATTTTTTTGTATTATTTAATTTAATTTATTGACAAAAATTGTAATACTATACAAATATTTCAAAATTGAAAATATATATAGAGAAATTTTTAAAATAATATATATTGATAATAATTATTCTAATTAGTTTAAAATAATGTAATTATCTAAATTTAAAATAATCTTAACTATTTTAACTAAAACATATATGTTATGATCATAACTATCTAATTATTTCAAATCAGAATATATACTCATTGTAATTTCCTTAATTACTATAATTATGTATTTTTATGAATAAAAAAATTTAGTAATATTTTCGTAGGAAAAAATCAATTTGGTGCTGTGACGTGGCATTTGCATACGTGGTAAAACCTTTGTTTATATAATATAATAATATAGTTACATATTTTTATGAATTAAAAAATAGAATAAAAAATTTTAGCAATATTTTGGTAGGAAAAAATCAATGTGGTGCTGTGACATGTCATTTGCATACGTGGCAAAATCTTCGTTTATATAATATAATAATAATAATATAATTGATCATTATTCATTATGTTAGTATTTAAGATAATATAATAATTTATTATCATTATAATATATATTTATAGTAAGTTGTTATAAAATCATGATAATAAACAAAAAGTTACCATAATTATAAAAAAATCATAAAATTTAATAAAATAATTATCTTATTATATAAAATCAAAATTCATTTAAAATTTAATTATTAAATTGATTAATGTAATCATAATATATACTTGTTATAATTATTTTAATTATTATAATTACTATAATTTTACCATAATTAAATATAATAATTTGTTTTTATGAATGAAAAAATAAAACAAAAATCGATGAAATTTAGGCAAAAAAATAATTAATATGGTGATGTCACAGGACATTTGCCTACGTAGCAAAAATTTCTTTTATAATATATAAATAGATTTATATTTTTATAAATTTTCTATTATTTATTTATCCAAACATTAGTTATTTGTGTAATTAATATTAATTAGAAATCTTAAAATTATCCAATATTAACTAAAACAATGCTAATTAATATAATTTAATTAAAAATGTATCACTAATCAATAATCGATAATCATAATAGAATTAAAATTGAATTGTATTTATGACAAGAATTTAATGATAGGTTGATGGACCTTATGTATTTATGGAAATTGGAAGCATTATAATAGATGTGAGTTCTTTCTTAAATTATAACATTTACACTACCTACAAATAATTGTCTTGGAAAAAGAAACTAATTAATATAAAAAAAATCAGTTATATCATTTAGAAATTTTTAAAAAATAATATCTTAACTTAATTTATTATAATTACACTTACAAATTAATTTAAAAATTATACTTAAAATTATACACAAATATCTTCCCAAAGTATACTTAAAATATATAATAATAATAATTTTGGTCCATTGAAACACATATTGGATTATTGTCATAAATAATGGAATGTAACTAAAAAATTATCAATTAAGTAAAAATTATTTATTGATTTCTATTTAGGACAAAATTAGGATGAATGTAAGTGAAAAATTATTGATGAAGTATATAATTTTTGAAAAAATAAAAAATACTCGTTAGTTTATCCTTGATTTTGGAAATAATTAAGGAAACTATATATATTATCCTCATTAGTTATTCTAATTAAGTCAAATGACCAATAGAATTTTTAATTATAATTAAGGTAGTTTTTTAAAAGGTAGTTATTTAATAAATTTTCAAATTCAAAATTCAAATAAACCTATTTAAAACTCATTAATGTAATAATTGTAATGATTATAATTATGATATGTAACCGAACCAAATATTTACGAAGCACCAAATAATGACATGTGCTATCCAAACCTCTATGTAAATGACACGTGTCATCAAAACCTTGAAATTTACCGTTGATTCGCCATGTGTAATCCAAACCTGTGAATGAATTCTCAAATTTATTTATAACTAGTGTAATAACTAGTGCCTTGCACGGAACATATGTTATGTTATAATTTAGTCCATCATTCAATTAATTAGCAATTCTTACCTCCTAAATTTATTATAAATTATAGGAACTACTGGCTTTGTAAGAAAGGATAGGTATGAAATTAAACCCTTAAAAAAACTTAATCTTTACTTAAAACATTCCAAATCAATGAGCTGAAATTTTGTTTGATTTATTTATTAGTTAGCCTTGTCTTTTTGAACATCAAATTAACTGTTTCAGCAATTTGGTTACTGAAATTGCCTCAAGAGTTAGAAGATTTCTCTAAATTTGTTCCACTTATATTAAGAGATTTTGTATGAGATAGGAAGAGAGAATTTGAAAAAAAAAGATGGAAGAGAAGAGACTAAAGAAGTCTCGACCAGTAAAGGAGAAAAGAGAATGAGAGAGTTTGTTTGTGTGGTTAAAATATATAGTACAACTCATTTATTATCATAAGCATAACTTGATATCAAATAATTTATTATCATTATAATCATTTAATCATTATAATACATAAATATATTATTAAGGTAATTAAGTACTAGTATAGAATAATAGATTGATTGTAATTGACCTTAAAAATTAATATGTAATCAATTATTGCTTTAGGTAATATCGATGTTACTCGTTATAATATTATTATGGTAAGTTATTATTAAATCGGGATAATAAACAAGTTTTCCTAATTATATAATTATTGACCCTAAATGAAACATGTTTTTACATGAATTATTGTCATAAATAAATTAGGTAAGAAAATTAATTAGCATGAAATTTATTTTTAGAAATAAATTAATTCAAATGCTAATGAGTCATAATGAGATTAAATATAGGATTTATATATAAAAATAAAAGAATAGCATTTTGGCGAACAAATAAAAATCTTGAGAAATAGAATCATATATAATTCAATTAAAATATATTAGGATAATAATTTAGTTGCAGTTTAATGGACCACAATTATTTACAGAAATCAACCTATGTTATCTTAATTACTTTGTGCATGAAACTGTAACTAAGTTATGGCTCTAAATAAAATCTATTTTTAAAATGAATTATGTCCTAATTTAATAATGTAAAAATAATAATTAAAAGTATTCTGAATTTAGGCATTAAATAAAGTTACAAAATTATTATGACTTAATTTAAATAGTACAAATAATCATAGTAGAATTCAAATTGCATTTTATTTAGGATAATATTTTAATTTCAATTTAATGAACCAAAATTTATTTACAGAACTAACTTCTAATCACATTTATTTTGGTCCTCTAAACTACAATTAAAATATTGCCCTAAATAAAATCCAATTTGAATTCTATTATGATTTGATTTTTGGAATTTTATTTTGTCCATCAAAATGCTATTAATTTATTTATATAAATAAGTTTCACATTTTATATCATTATAACTACTAAGCATTCAAATTAAATTATTCTAAAAATAAATTTCATGTTTATCAATGTTGATAAACATTTATTTAATGTAATCATTAATTGCAATTATTTTAATCTTGTTGATAAGCCTAGTGTAATTATTGAATTATTACACTAAATAAATTATTTACAAAAATTAATTCATTCAAATTTATTTTTAGAAACAATTCAAATTAAATGCTAATTAGTCATAATAAGATAAAATGTGAAATTTTTATATAAATAAATTAATATCACTTTGATTGACAAAATAAAATTGAGTAATTACACTGATACCTCATAAAGTTTCGTCAAATTACACTCGATACTTCTCCTTTTTTTATCCCTATACAAAACCCCCTTAATTGTTTGAAAAACATATACTGACACCCCTTGTTGACCTAATGTAATCTAAATGAATAATTACTATAAATATTTTTGATTTATCCAGTCATTATAGTTTAAAAAAAAAAAACCTCAACAATCTCAAATCTTTGAACTTTTGGATTAAATCAGAATCGACTGTAACCCTCTTGACCATATAGGGGGGTCAAATCTCGATCCAGACCCCCTATCACAGCCAACCTTGAACAAAAAGGTTTGATCTTGCAGGTCAAATAACTTCTTTGGGATACCATGTGAATAAGTTCTCTATAAATTTGTTTGTTAAAATAAGAATAGAGCATGCGAATGATAATAGATTCCTAGAATTAATTTAGTAGATTTATAGCATACAAAATAAATACTGTCCACCATGTTGATAGATTCAAGCAATTCTGCGCAAGTTTGGTTTAGCAAAACAGATGCATCACGATCAAACATTACAAATGTGGAAGAAGTAGTCTAATCATTGATGCGTAATATGAGGAAAAACCTACAATACAATTAATTATAGCTCAATATTTGTTTATGCTTAACAAACTATCGTTATTGTATGAATAAATAACAGAGAACATTTAAAATATGTATTAATTTCCTCGAGGTGACATTTATGACTTGCTTATTACATCTACCACAATAGTACATTCCAGAGTCTAGGGATACTTCTTGTGGCAACGACACGCAGTGTAATACCAATTATCCTCATAAAAAAAAATTGATAGTAGCTAGTATGAAAAAACTCAAATCCTGCAAAAATACATTTAATAACAATTAGTAAAGAAATATGTTGTGAAAAAAAAAATATTTTCTTATTCGAATTTAAAAGCTTTCAATACCTCTTTAGAATCCTTCATAATTTCTTTGGTAGGCTTCCTTTATTAACTGAATAGTAGCCCTTGGTAAACTTGAGGAATTCATCATCCAAGCTCATCTTAGATTCATCTTGCAATTGGCTTAATCCCTTAATAGGAGTTTCTATTGTGTAGTCATATTTGATTTAAACTTAACGACCTCAGGAATGTTAGGGTTCAACATCAATTGTGAAGTAAAGGTGCTGCTAATGTTTTTATTCCCTAAAGACAAATAAATGAATATCACAACAACGTTAATTGGTACAAAGATTGAGATAGCAACATTTGTTTTAATTGAGATAGTAGCTTAAATTTCACTGTTCTAAATGTCATTACCGTTCCATGTCTTCACTCTGCAGAAGAGCACAACAACTACAATATAGTTGGCCTCTCCACTTGCAAGAAATGAGTTTAACTCATCGACGTCGAAAGCTCCAAACAAAGTGACTTGGAACAATAACTGTGAACAGAAAAAATATATAAATAAAAAATTGTCATGTATTGTAAATGTTAGGAATGATGCCTAAAATATTATAAAAAAATATGTTTATCACATGTTGGGATGCCTTACCCTTCATTATCAAGTTCTACGACTATAAGCCTAGATTTGACCCCATTTTTCAACGTATTCCCGTTCATTGCCTACACCAGTAAGGACTTTCCCATTATATCTGAAAAATATGGGAATTAAATGCAATTTTGTTGCAAATGAAAAGATCAACCACAATTTGAATTTAAAAAAAAACATGATATTGCTTAACCTAAAAATACTAACCAACCAAGTAATTGTAATCAAAATTGTCACGAAACAAATCAATAGAGGGGTGAACTTAATTATGTTTTGTGGTATAGCCGCTTGAGCTTGATTTGCAACGATTGTTTTCATATCGAAACTCAATTTATATACATGTCTTGTTGTACGATACTTCCTCCGTTTGAACGCACATCGAACTTTGATAGCATACACCACCCCCTTTTCCAGCTTAGATTGGAAAATATAGATTAGTTGCTTACGAATTGTTGCGCCAATTCTATCTCCCTGCGTAACCAAACAATTCCTGACTAATATTTGGTAACAAAACATGAATAAAATGTGAAATAAAAGTAAAATAAAATTAGTTCCAGAATACAAACCTTATTGTCCATAAGGACTAATTATAAAGAGAACATATTTTTTTCATTGACAGGATCCAACACGAACTACATATGGACAACCCTTACCAGTATATGCAAATTATCATGTTTGGGAGTTATCTGTGACACAAAGTCATATTTTGGGGCCATTTGTTCAAAGAAGATGAAGGAATGATACACCTTTTCTCATTAATTTTTGAAAAAGTTTATGAGTGTTCCATTTCACTTTGGAATCATTATAAATAACATTTACACTACCTGCAAATAATGGTCTAGCAAAAAGAAAACTCATTAGCATAAAAAATACCAGTTATAAATTTTTGAAAATTCAAAAAGTTTAATATCTTAAATTAATTATAATAATTATACTCACAAATTAATTTAAAAATTAAACTTAAAAATTATACACTAATTTCTTCCCAAATTATACTTAAAATATACAATAATAATAATTATTTTGGCCCTTGAAACTTCTATTAAATTATTTTCATAAAAAATTTGCTTTTAACATTAATTATTGCCTAAATAAATTATTTAAGAAATTTAATTAATATTATAATTTAATTTCAAAAAATATAGATAATCATAACAGAATTCAAATTGGATTTGATTTAGGACAGTAATTTAATAGTAGTTTAGTGGAACTTAATTTAGGACAGTAATTTTAAAAAAATTAATACCTTAAATTAATTTATAATAATTATACTTACAAATTAATGTAAAATTTATACTTAAAATTTTACGCAAATATTAAATACTTGGAAATGTTAATCAATATACTTAAAATTATGTGGTTTCTATTTAGGACAAAATCAAAGTGAATGTAGGAAAAAATTATTGATTATGTATATAATTTTAAAAAAATGAAAATACTCGTAGTATTAAAATAATTAAGTAAAATCACCATAGAATTTTTAATTATAATTAAGGTAATTATTTAAAAGGTAAGTATTTAATAGATTTTCAAATTCAAAATTCAAATATAGCTATTCAAAACTCATTAATGCAATAATTATAATAATTATAATTATGATATGTAACTAAACCAAATTTACGAAGCATCATATAACGACATGTTATCAAACCTCTCTATAGATGACAGGTGTCATCCAAATCTTGAAAGTTACTCTCGATTCACCATATGTAATCCAAACCTATGAACGGATTCTCAAATTTATTTATAATGATTCACCATGTGTAATCCAAACCTATGAACGGATTCTCAAATTTATTTATAATGATTAAAAGAATGGCCCTTTGATACACGTGTCAGTCTCTTAGTTATTCTTTTTCGCACTTTTTCAACCGTCACTTTTATTTATTTATTTATTTATTTGAAAGTAACTGCTCACATTTTCACTTGATGGAACAATAGCCATTCTTTACTTAAAATGAAATAGAGAAATGTGATGTGACCAATGGGAAGCAATGCCCACAGTAAAAATAATTATATTACCTGCATTGCATGGGTTTCTTTTGAGCTTGTGCAAAAAAAAAAATATATAAAATATAAAATATAAGAAATGTGTATTTAAAGTTCTATGCAAATATAATTTATATTTAAAATATAATTCATTTGAATATAACACCTTTTAAAATATAATGTTATTTTTATTTAAAGTTCAAGTTCTAACAATAATTATATGTAATAAATCGATTATATGAATTTATTTAAAACAATAATTCTAATCGGGGTATTGTTATTTTCTCATTGTTTAAGTTTTTTTTTTTCATTTTCTCCTATTTTTCCGTTGATTTTCCTCACTTTTAAGTTGATATTGTAGTTGTTGTTATTGTTGTTGTTGTTATTATTATTATTATTTAATTAAATACAATTATATAACAATCTTTTCTAACTTACAACAAAACCTTCTATATCAGCCGACCATTTGGCTAATTCTTTAATTACATAAATCATCCTAACTAATGACACACATCAAGTAATGATGCAAGTATCCACATCAATATCATCTTAATTAATATTCATGAATTATATGAATGAATTTAGAATATATCAACTTATTGTTATATTTATAAGTTA